>CM065594.1:239393532-239838532 GCA_033119425.1 Bufotes viridis | reverse complement strand
TGCTGCTACTGCTACTAGTACTACTACTGCTACTAGAACTACTGCTGCTACTGCTACTAGTACTACTACTGCTGCTACTACTACTACTACTGCTGCTACTACTACTACTACTAATGATGCTGTTGCTTTTACTACTACTACTATTACTACTGCGGTTACTACTATGACAAAAATCGATCATTAGTAATAGCTCTTATTTAATGAGCCCTTTTTTTCCCCACTTTTAATGAAAAAATTTGCCTGGCTTCAGTTTTGCATGCTAAGAATCTAACCCAGCGGAGTGAGACAAAAGGGGGATTTTCCAGGACAAAAGGCTACCATTTCTGTACACAATGGCCACTTCTTAAACTGCTGGCCCATCTGCTCCTCCTGTCTCAGGAGTCTATTCTTTCTGAATGGGGGAAGTGGTGAGATGTGAGTTCATGGAATGGGAACGGAAACCTGAAAACCCCTCCGGATGCTCGATGTAGGAATGGACCTTCACATGCACATATTCACATGCCCATAGTAAGGCCTCATGCACACGACCGTAGGTGTTTTGCGGTCTGCAATCCGTGGATTCGCAAAACATGGAAGCTGTTCCGCATTCTGTTCGGCCCGGTGACTGTGGAGGCAACGAACAGACCCATTGGTTGCAAGAAATAAAATCTCTTTACTGAGTTGATGATGAGAGTTGCAGTACTGGTAGCAATAGCACAGTTTAGAGGTACAATACATCATTTCCAACTGTCCCAAATTAGTAGGGACTGTCCCTGATTTTCAGAGAGAGTCCCCGGCATATTCAGGCTGTCCCGGGCTGAAAACAGGTGGCACTAATGATACACCCACCCATAAGTGGGCGTTTCTGGCGTTCCCAGGAGGGGGCATTTGGGATGCCCTGATTTTACCAACCTAAATGTTGCTAAGTATGACAGTATTTCACAGGCAGTATTCTTTCAATGGTTGTATATAGGCAGCATGATGGCAGCTGTAGTTCTCCCAGTCTCTCTCACTAAAGACGCTTTGCAATCACTCCAAATAACCATATTCGTCCTACAGTATCTTGTTCTTTTTAACCATTTCTTCCATTCCTGGAGCAGAGAGGTGCAGATTTAGGATCCGGATGGCCAATCCGTATCAAAATGTGGCAGGTGCTTGAGCAATATTCCCTCTCCACAGCAGCAAAGTCCCTTGCCATAAACAGGCTTTACCTCATTGACGTTATCTCACAGGGTCTTGATGTGATGTTAAACCCTCTAAGATGGCTTGTCTCCGTCTCTCAGAAGTACTGTAGTCTTCAAGTTGTTTCCTAGACAGAAAAAAGCCTCAAAGTTAGAGATTAACTGAGCTGGAGGCCCGGTCTGCAGAGACTCTCCATCTCTTATGCACGTCCTACATTTCTTCTCAGACTACACTCACCAACTAGGAGGTGGACCTTGGTCCATCACTCTAACAACTTACCCAGTGAACCAATATTAACCACATAAGCACCTGTACATTTGCCATTGGGGTTACACAATGCATAGAAAATAAACAGCTCTGCAGTATTGAAATAGCTTTGAATCCACTCTTTCAGCAGTAATTAACCCTTTGCAGTGCTCCACTGGGGTACTGCATATGAACATAGCACAGCACAGTGGTACCTGATGTCCCCTTGGCTTTGTAGTGCCAAGCTGTGTTCATTCTGTGCCCCACTTGAACGGTGCCTCTGAACGGCTCCATATTTGAAAAGTACTCAATAAGGCAATAAGGCAAAGAGCACACCCATAAAATTGAAGCATGTACGTGAAACCTCATGGTGTTAAAAGTTAAGGTAGCAGTATCTTCTACTCATTGAGCTCAGTAGGCTCATCGTTTACTGCTTTCAACCCCCAAATCCTGACATATAAGCTAAGTGGCGCCCCCTCCTGTTCTGTATAAAATTAAATGCCATACACCTCGTTCAGTATTTCCCCTATATTGGGAATGGAATTCATCCTCATTCTGTTTTCTCTCCTGACATTTCTTAGTAATTAATTTTATTCCTCAAATGATAAGCAGTCTGCAGCATCATAACTGCATTGTGCTGTCCCTCTGCTATTACTCCTAGACATTTTATGCATGCACTTATTGGAAGTTGCTATTTCTTGTGTCAAAGGGGCGTTTTCCTGAACAGTCTGACCCTGGCAGCACTGAGCATGAAGGGACACACCCCCAACTGGTAAAACCCTCATGGACCTTCATTGCAGACTGCTGGCAATTCATCCATAAACTTCCAGCAGGAATAACAGAGGGATGGCACAACATAGAGTCATAAGAATAGATGCTCCAGGATTAGGGAAATGCAAGTAGTTTCTAAAACAGACATGGTAACGGGTTCTTTTTAAGAAAATCAGCCCTCAGAGGCATATGTACAAGGGCTACACTATGCGGTTGTATTTTGGCGGGTCAGTGATGGGTGAGTCTTTATTAATATGCTGAGAGACCAACTCCCTCGGTTGCCCTATGCCCCAGTTTAATTGCACTGCGTGAAATGTACTGGTAGATGGCATTTCTAATTGGGGAGCGTTTTCATGGAACTCAGGGCAGGATATTACATTTTCAGGATATTTCTTAGAGATTATGAGCTCAGGCCGTGAACTGGCACAAACCCCTGAAAAGTAGCAGAGCTGAATGTGCGTAATTAATGCAAAGCCGTTCAGTCCTAGGCAAGAAATTGCCTGCATATTCCAGCCTCAGATTGTAAATCACAGGACATCACATTATTTTAGTAATCATTTCCAGGGGCAGTTCACTGCCGAGCTGTGGCTTCACGTGTGAGATTGAAATGATTAGGAAACAGGTTACATTGTAAAGGCGGTTTATACAAACGTATGCAGCTTTGGCCTACCTGCAATCAGGGGCGCAGCTAACGGCTCATGGGCCCTGGAGCAAGATTTCAGCTGGGGCCCCCTTCCCTCAGTGCTTTGTGACAAGGGGCAGTTGTGCACATAGCCTTCCTACTGCATGAGGCAAATATTTAAATAGCCCCCCTATTGCCATATTCTCAACCTGCCCCCTACCCTCCAGCCCAACTGTTAAAGACATACTTGGAAAACATTTCATACAGCGCTACAAAACATACAGGATAATACAGTGCCGCATACCTCTTACATCCATTCACGTAGATGTTCTCTTTCCTCATCTTCTCCATTCGGACCAGACCACCATGATGATTGCTGTCAGCCATCTCTTGTCTCTGCAGAGTTTGACAAACATACATCTTAGTTTACTTCTTTTTCATCATCCTCCCACCTTCTCAACACCCATCCATCCATTCCCAATATTGTGCCCCCTGTGCTCCCCAATACTATACTGCAGAAACAGCCCCCCTGAAAATACTAGTAGCCCCTTCAAAAATTATTTGCACAGAGTGCCCTAAAAATATCCACTAATGTGTGCCCGTACAAAAATACCCCCTTATAATATGTGCCAGAACAAAAATACCCCCTTATAATGTGTGCCAGAACAAAAATACCCCCTTATAATGTGTGCCAGAACAAAAATACCCCCTTACAATGTGTTCCAGAACAAAAATACCCCCTTACAATGTGCGCCAGTACATACAATACCCCCTTATAATGTGTGCCAGTACATACAATACCGCCTTATAATGTGTGCCAGAACAAAAATACCCCCTTATAATGTGTGCCAGTACATACAATACCCCCTTATAATGTGTGCCAGTATAAAAATACCCCCTTATAATGTGTGCCAGAACAAAAATACCCCCTTATAATGTGTGCCAGTACAAAAATACCCCCTTATAATGTGTGCCAGTACAAAAATACCCCCTTATAATGTGTGCCAGTACAAAAATACCCCCCTTATAATGCGTCAGTGCAAATACCCCCTTACAATGTGCGCCAGTACATACAATAGCCCCTTATATTGTGTGTCAGTACAAAAAATACCCCCTCACCTTTCAGATCAGACCAGATCAGACCCCCATAACAGATCCTCAGACCCCCATATCAGATCCTGATCTCAGCTCCCAGTCTTCTCTGTCACCTCACTACCTGCAACGTCAGGTCATAATGCGTGCTCTACGTCCTAATGCTGTAAGCAGTCTGGACAGGGCAGCGCGGCGCATGGAGAAGAACAAGCAGTGAGAAGGGGTGAGTACCGAGCATCACTCCCCCGCCTCCTGCAGACTATTGAGCGTTTCTATAATGGAAGCGCTCACTCGTGTTCGCTTTATAAGAAGCACTGCATCTTATAAATAGTGATGAGCGGGAGGTGCCATATTCGATTTTGCGATATTTTGCGAATAATCGATTGGATATTCGTCATATATTCGTCGAAATCGAATATTCGTCATTATTCTATATATTGCGAATGTTACGCGAATTTATATTCGCACTGCGAATTCAACTTAGAGCTGAGTTCCTAATGGTTGTAAGTTAACTTGTATTGCTAGAATTGATGAAGATAACGAATATCACGAACATAGCGCTATATTCTCAATCTTTGTTATATTCTAGCAACAACCATTAGTAACTCAGCTCTAGTGATGAGCGCAAAGACCCATATTCGATTTCGCGATATTTGAAGAATAATTTGCATCATATTCGTCATATATTCGCAATTTCGCAATATTCGTTATTTTGCATTCAATATCATGACTTGCGATTAATTTTTCAAGTTATATTCGCGTGCGCATAGAATCTATTCGTTATTAATAACGTTTAAACAGCTTTACGTGTATTGAAAGCTTGAAATGGCGGGAGTCATTTGTGCGAATTTAAAGGTACGAAAAAGACATATACGAATTTTCGCAATACATGCAGCGTACTGGAGTCTGACACAATCTGTTAACGCTTGGTAGGAAAGGGAATACAAACCGCGAATAGATTAATGCGAATATTCAAGTGACGAACATTCGCAGGACAGTTTTTACCTATTAAGTCTTCACTCTGACTGGAATAGTGGAAATTGTTATAGAAAGCAATTAAGATTGGGGGAATTATGTCTGAATCTTTTATTTTCAATACAGTTTCCCAATCACTATCCATCTTAAGAGCGAATATTCGTAATTGCGAATATGGGGTCATGCAGTCGACATATTCGCGAAATCTAGAAATCACGATATTCGTGATTAAAATTCGCTTCGCAAATATTCGTGCTTAACACTACTTATAAAGTAAAAAATACACTGCACCTGGCTATAGAGGCAGCCCACGTGACTGCTATGGGCCCATGGGTTGTTCTCTTCTCTGCATAAAAAGACTGCATTTTCATTAAGCCGTTACTAGGGGGAGCACAATACAAGGAGATTACTACAGTTTCCATGGTAGTTGTATTAATTGCTTTCCACTGAGCTCCCCCTAGTGGTGCCTGCAGGAAGACAGCTTTGTAATAAAAGGGAAGCACGAGTTTTTTCAATATATTTTTGCCACTTTTCTGGTGTAAATACAGTGAGAAATATGGTGTTCAGAAACAGCGCCATATATTTGAAGCACCGGTTCCACTGTTTCCGACATAAAAGTCAGAATAACTGGTTGAGGCCAAAGGCAACTTTATTAATACAATTTTTTTTTTATTTCTTTCCCCAAAATTTTTAAAAAATGTAAACTCATCATAAATTTGGGACGTTGAGCATGTTCTGCATTGCCTGGGAGTGACTGACACATGTACACCGGGAAACTAGGTTCAGGGGCCCATAATATGCTGTGTACGCCCCTGCCATCAATATCAAAATTTAGCGCATAATGCAGCAGAGCGGCAGCAGTGAGTATTGTTGGTAGGTAGTAGCCAAATAGTTGTCAGGTTCACCTCTCCTGAAATGCCTTTTTCAGCAAATACCTGTGTTCCCCATTTAATAACAATTCTGGAACATCTTTTCTTAGAACTCTGCATTATGCTGTTCCTCTGTTACTCCCCCTACAAATGGATGACTAAATTGACAACTGGGCGTTACCATTCTCCTTGTCATAGGGGCGTGTTCTTCCACAGTCTGGACACTATTAGGCTAGGTATGGACACAGCCCAAACTAGTAACAACCAGTTTTCAATGTGTTCCTACATTTCTAATAGGAATAACAGAGAAACAGCACAAATTAGCATTATGAGGAAAGATGCTCCAGAGTTGTCAGGAATGGCTGCGGTCGCACTTGTCTTAATGATTTTTTCACTTGCTATAACAAACAAGGAAATACTCCAGGACGAGGAGTTTGTTTGCATCGCTGTTTGTTCTCATGGCCGTGTGACGTCTCGGCAAGGACGTGTCACAGGGAACGCCCAATAACGCTCTCAGGGTCTGTCAACAATTTTGGCCTCTAGGGTAAATACCGTATCATAGTGAAACGACTGCTGGAAAACATATACCGTACTTTATATATCAAGCGGGCTTATATAGAAACATTCCACAGATACTCACCGTGTCAGATCCCAGATGTAGCAGAGCTACGTTTGCCATTGTGTTTGGTAACTTAGGCCGTGTTCACATCATTGTTTCATTTTCCGATTTTTGTTTAAAAACAATTTGTATCCCTTTAATTCAAATCTGCCAGAGATCCCTCATTTTCGACTAGAATAAAATTCCTCCTCGCGAGACTTTTTCTCCAGTCAAAAATAACGGATGTCTGACGGAACTGACTCAAACAAATGTGAAATGAGCACAACGCATGCTCAAAATAAAGGATCCCCTTTTTTTTTTTTTGTCTTTTTTTTTCTGTTCTGACTGATCAGAAGAACAGAAAATGAAACGGTGATGTGAATGCGGCCTAAGCCAGTTTTCCCATTTTTCTTCATTTTGAACGTTCAGATGATGCTCGTTGGATCAGTGGCGTTTTCTGTAGGACAGGAAAAATGCATGAAAAAAAAGTCATAAATCCCTAAATAAAAAAATGCAACCCAAAAACAATAAACAGATATTTAAGACATTTCTTATAAATCAAAAAAGTAAAGTAAAATAAAACTGTGTTTGAAATAAGTCTAAGGCCACCAAGATTTTTTTTTTTTTTCCGAGAAATAAAAAAACTTATTTGTGGTGTTTTTCAAGGCGTTTCTTACATGATTTTTTTTTTCTAAAAACGGTACAACCAGTTGTTAGCTTAAAGAGGACCTTTCATCACCCTAACAAATCTAAGCTAAGTATACATACATGGAGAGCGGCGCCAAGGGATCTCCCTGCACTTACTATTATCCCTGGGCGCCGCTCCGTTCTCCCGGTATGTCCTCCGGTGACTTCAGCTCTGCGTCTCAACTGGGAGGAGCCTGCCCTTGTTCTCCTGGGCGTCTCCTTCTCCCAGGCTATGAGCTGAGTGCTGCGGTTGGTCAGCGCTACAGCCTGGGAGAAGGAGACGCCCAGGAGAACAAGGGCAGGCTCCTCCCAGTTGAGACGCAGAGCTGAAGTCACCGGAGGACATACCGGGAGAACGGAGCGGCGCCCAGGGATAATAGTAAGTGCAGGGAGATCCCTGGGCGCCGCTCTACATGTATGTATACTTAGTTTAGATTTGTTAGGGTGATGAAAGGTCCTCTTAAAAGTCTAAAGTAAAATCTAAAACCCTCTATACACCGTACTTTTTAGCCTTTTTCTTACTTCAGTGCTTTTTTAGGGTCCTTGATGTGTTTTTTAGACTCCAGACCCACGACCATATTTCCGGTCTGCATCCGATCCACATTGCATGTGGATCGGATGCGGACCCATTCATTTCAATGGGGCTGCATAAGATCTAGAAAGCACACCATGTGCTGTCCGCATCCGTATGTCCGTTCCATGGGCCCACATAAAAATAGAAATTGTCCTATTCTTGTCCGTTTTGCAGCAAAAACGCTTGTGGAAAAAAACGCTATGAAAACCCATGAGGTTTTTTTACACGCCAAAAATAAAGGAAAAAAGTGTGTGTAGAAAGGCCTAAGGCCTCTTTCACACGAGCGTGACGGATTAGGTTCAGGGAAACCCGCACCATTTCACAACCAAGTTCAGTCAGTTTTGTCTGCGATTGTTCCATTTTTTCCGCGTTTTTTCCGCGCGGGTGATAAAAAAACTGAAGGTTTACTAACAACATTTCTTAGCAACCATCAGTAAAAAACGCAACGCACCCGCACTTGCTTCCGGATGCAATGCGTTTTTCACTGAAGCCCCATTCACTTCTATGGGGCCAGGGCTGCGTGAAAAAACAGAATATAGAACATGCTGCGTTTTTCACACAACGCAGAACTGATGCGTGAAAAAACCGCTCATGTACACAGACCCATTGAAATGAATGGGTCGGGATTCAGTGCGGGGGCAATGCGTTCACGTCACACATTGCACCCGCGCGGAAAACTCACTCATGTGAAAGGGGCCTAAGAGTTATCACAATATAGTAATAATGCAGCTTCCGATATTTGATGTCATCGGCTCAGCTACATCTAATGCAAAATCTCTGCCGCTGGATGTAAGGGGTTGTGGTTCTGCGGAGCGTCCAGTAGCTCCTTGCACAGGATACTTTTTAGGGTGTGTGAATGGGTACAAGTCCCAGCAGGTGACTGTTGATACAACTGTTAGCTTGTGATCAGTGCCAGCGAGCAGAGGGGGGAAGGGAGGGGGCTTCTATTAAAGTCTGACAGCCTGACACCAAGCACTGTCTCCACATTCCTGTGTCTTTGGTGCAGCTAAATTCGGAACACAGCCCTCCAATCACATCAATGGAAGGCCCAGGGAGGGGGTCCTTCAAGGGGAGGCTTGGTGGACTGTAGGTGCCAGGGGGTTTGTCTCCTTGTCCCTCTTTTTTTTTTTTTGTGGCAGAAACAACTTGGTGACTGGAGGTGTGTGAGAAGCAAGTTGGAGCCGGCAGCCCCTCCTGAGAAGTGCAAGCAAGAAGTTTTGTTGCGGGCTCCTGCAGGCGTCCATCGCTGGAAGGTATTATGTGCTTAGCATGCTTCATTAGGTGCAGACATGGTGATGTGGGATGTCGCCCATGCACATTGGGTTTCTCCTACGCCTCACTCTTTTCTTTCTCGGCAGTTTAGTCTTACACTTCAGGACTACTTTCCCAGCATGCATTGGATTGCATTGTCAGCCATAATGGGGGATTAGAGAAAGCTGCTCCTATTACAAGGCGGCTCTAGCTGTACAAGGCACCTGCCACTATGTGAAACTTATTGGGGTTGGGGGTCCCTGGGAGCATTTTTGAGGACATATCTTCACCCATCTGGATAGGATACACTGACCGATTCCACGTAAGCAATCCCTACATGAAATATCTATAAACCCCTTATCTATGGTCCTCGGCATCTTATAGATTCTGCAAGTTAATTCAAATTTATTGACTGTTTCCGCCATGTTTCTGCCTAATGATGTTGCCAGCAGTCATATTTGTGCCTGGTACTGCTATGCGCTGGCACTAGGGTAATGTGTCACAGGGCATCCTTGTGGGTTTGTATTCTCTGCAATGGTTTCCTCCTTGTACAACCCAACAGTTCAGCAAGCCACATGCGGCCATGCCACCCGGGACAGCCACCAGCAGCATGAATATGCGGTAAAATTGGGCAGTCATTGGTTGCCACAGGTGGGCATGGTTTGGCACCTTTGGGCTATACCCTAAGGCCCCTTTCACACGGGCAAGAATTCCGCGCGGTTGCAATGCGTGAGGTGAACGCATTGCACCCGCACTGAAGCCGGACCCATATACTTCAATGGGGCTGTGCAGATGAGCGGTGATTTTCACGCATCACCTGTGCGTTGTGTGAAAATCGCAGTATGTTCTATATTCTGCGTTTTACACGCAACGCAGGCCCCATAGAAATGGGATGCGGTGTGATTTTCATGCATGGTTGCTAGGAGACGATAGGGATGAGCAACCCCATTAAAGTCTATTTACTGTATTATTTTCCCTTATAACATGGTTATAAGGGAAAATAATGGCATTCTTAATACAGAATGCTTACTAAAATGTGGATTCACGGGTTAACCGCCTGCCGACCGCCTAACGCAGGGCTGTGTCCAGGCAGTGGGAGGCTCGTTCCTCCTTGACGCGGTGGCGCGTCATCTCGCGATAGGCGAGATTTGCTGTGAACGCGCGCGCGAATTCACAGCGCATCGCGTCTCGGGAGTTATACTACAGCCATCAAGGCATCAAACAAGTATATATGACGCTGTTTTGTTAACAGCGTCTGATATACCTGCTACCTGGTCCTTTGGTGGTCCCATTTGCTGGGATCGACCACCAGAGGACCAGGTAGCTATGTAAAGTAGCACTAAGCACCACACTACACTACCAACCCCCCCCCTGTCACTTATTAACCCCTTGTTAACCCGTGATCACCCCATGTAGACTCCCTGATCACCCCCTTGTCACTGATGACCCCCCTGTAAGACTCCATTCACATGTCCATATGTGTTTTGCGGATCCGCGGACACTGGCAATGTGCTTTCCGCATTTTGCAGATCCGCACATTGCCAGAACTATGTAGAAAATGCCTTTTCTTGTCCGCAATTGCGGACAAGAATAGGACATGTTCTATATTTTTGCGGAACGGAAGTGCAGACCCGGAAGTGCGGATCTGCAATTCCGGATCCGAGCGGGACAAAGTCTGTCCCCATAGAAATGAATGGGTCCACAATTCCGTTCCGCAAACAGAATTGCGGACGTGTGAATGGTGCATAAGGGTCTCTTATCACCGCCAGTTAGTTAGCTACTTGTTAGGTAGTGAGCGCCCAGCCCACCGCACCGCAGTCACTGATTTTGGCAGAGATTTTTTCATCCACGATGATCGATGCGAATGAAAAAATCTGTGCTGTTCATTTTTTCTTTTTTTTCAGCGCAGAGGCCGAACGGAAAAAAAAAATCTCATTACCCGTATGCTCAATATAAGGAGAATCGCAGAAACTCCTAATGCTGGCCATACGTGTAATGATTGCGGAGACCCTCAAATGCCAGGGCAGTACAAACACCTCACATGTGACCCCATTTTAGAAAGAAGACACCCCAAGGTATTCCGTGAGGGGTATGGCGAGTTCATGTAACATTTTATTTTTTGTCACAAGTTAGTGGAATTTGAGACTTTGTAAAAAATATATATATATATCAATTTCTGCTAACTTGTGCCAAATTTTTTTTTTTCTGTGAACTTGCCATGCCCCTCACGGAATACCTTGGGGTGTCTTCTTTCCAAACTGGGGTCACATGTGGGGTATTTATACTGCCCTGGCATTTTAGGGGTCCTAAAGCGTGAGAATCCAAATGCGTAAAAATGCCCTGTGAAATCCTAAAGGTACTCATGGGAATTTGGGCCCCTTTGCGCATCTTGGCTGCAAAAAAGTGTCACTCATGTGGTATCGCCGTACTCAAGAGAAGTAGGGCAATGAGTTTTGGGGTGTATTTTTATATATACCCATACTTTGTGTGAGAAATATCACTGTAAACGACAACTTTTTAAATTTTTTTATACAAAGTTGTCAATTTACAGAGAGATTTCTCTCACCCAACATGGGTATATGTAAAAATACACCCCAAAACACATTGCCCTACTTCTCCTGAGTACGGCGATGCCACATGTGTGACACTTTTTTGCAGCCTAGGTACACAAAGGGGCCCAAATTCCAACGAGTTTTACAAGGTTGCTCACAATTTAGCCCCGCCCAAAATGCCAGAACAGTAAATACACCCCACAAATGACCCCATTTCGGAAAGTAGACACCCCAAGGTATGCACTGAGGGGCATAGTGAGTCCATGGGAGATTTTTATTTTTTTTTTTGCCAGAAGTTAGCAGAAATGGAAATTTTATTATAATTTTTTTCCTCAGAAAGTGTCATTTTCCGCTAACTTGTGAAAAAAAATGAAATGATACATGAACTCACCATGCCCCTCCGCGAATACTTTGGGGTGTCTTCTTTCTAAAATGGTGTCATTTGGGGGGTATTTATACTATCCTGGCATTCTAGCCCCTGAAGAAACATGACAGGCGCTCAGAAAGTCAGAGCTGCTTCAAAATGCCGAAATTCACTTTTTTGCACCATAGTTTGTAAACGCTATAACTTTTACCCAAACCAATAAATATACACTTATTGGATTTTTTTTTATCAAAGACATGTAGAACAATAAATTCAGAGAAAAATTTATATAGAAATGTAGTTTTTTTTTTTTTTATTTTACAACAGAAAGTGAAAAATGTCATTTTTTTTGCAAAAATTTCGGTCATTTTTGATTAATAGCAAAAAAAGTAAAAATGTCAGCAGCAATGAAATATCACCAAATGAAAGCTCTATTAGTGAGAAGAAAAAGAGGTAAAATTCATTTGGGTGGTAAGTTGTATGACCGAGCAATAAACGGTGAAATTAGCGCAGTGCAGAATTGTAATAAGTGGCCTGGTCATTAGGGGTGTTTAAGCTAGGGGGGCTGAAGTGGTTAAAAAACAACAAAAATTCACTCACCTCATCCACTTGATTGCGCAGCCAGCATCGTCTTCTTTCTTCTTCTTTCAGGACCTGCAAAAGGACCTTTGATGACGTAATCGCGTTCACCACGTGGCAAGCGCAGTGACGTCATTGCAGGTCCTGCTGAATGAAGATAGAAGGATTCCTCTATCTTCCTTCAGCAGGACCTGCGCTGATGTCATCAAAGGTCCTTTTGCAGGTCCTCAAAGCAGAAGAAAGAAGTCGATGTCGGCTGCGCGATCGAGTGGATGAGGTGAGTTAATTTTTATTATTTTTTAACCCCTCAATCCACATTTTAGGAGGCATTCTCTATTAGGGATGCTATTATTTGCCCTTATAACCATGTTATAAGGGAAAATAATAAAATCTACAGAACCCAAACCCGAACTTCTGTGAAGTCCAGCTTTGGGTCTGGGTACCAAACATTCAGATTTAAAACGCATTGCACTTGCGCGGAAAAATCGCGCGATTACCCACAATGCACCCGCATCCTGTCTGGCCCTCACATGTGACGCTCGTAGGCCTTTTTTGCGTTGTGGATGGATCAAGGACCCACTTAAATACGCACGGATGTTGCATTGGGGACCGCAAATTTTGATCATTAACCCAATCATTTCCCTGTGTAGACGTGCTCCTGATCGCCTGAAAATGGGTGATCACATCTTTAACACAGCGTTAAAATCAAGAATGGGGTGTGCTGACTACAATAATGCAACTGTGTCTGTACAATCCCATTAGCAGTCCTTCAGGCACATGCAGTGCCAATGACGGCCCATGTAAATACATCTAAACGAGCTCCACTTGACTGGCACTCAAAAAAATCTTCCCATGTAAATAGACCCTTAAAGGGGCATTTATCAGGTAGAGAAAATTAATACAAGGCACTTACTAATGTATTGTGATTGTTTATATTGCCTCCTTTGCTGGCTAGACTCCTTTTTCCACACACACATTATACACTTCTCATTTCTATGGTTACGACCACCCTGCAATCCAGCATCAGTGGCCGTGCTTGCACACTATAGAAAAAAAACACTGCCCTATGAGCACACCTATAGTCCCAGCACAGAGTGGCCAGTGCTTTTTCCTATAGCGTGCAAGCACGGCCACCACTGCTGGATTGTAAGGTGGTCTTAACTATGGAAACAAGAAGTGTATAATGTGATTGGAAAAATAAGTCTAGCCAGCAAAGGAAGCAATATGGACAATCACAATACATTAGTAAGTGCCTTGTATTAACCTTCTCTACATTATAAATGCCACTTGCTGAAGTGAGACAACCCGGTTGAATGGTTGGCCAGTCCAGCCGAAATCAACAGGTTTGCCCAACCTGAGTCTAAGTTGTGTGGCCACCTGTAGCTGAGTTGTTCCCTGTGCGGTACTTTCTTTGACAACCCCTCCCTTTAAGGTGTACTATATAGTGCCCAGTGGCGTAGGGATCGCCATAGCAATGGCTATGGGGCCCTACGCCACTGGGGGCCCTGGGCCGCTGTGCGAGATTACGGGAGCTTCTCTTCAATTATACAAAGGCAAGTGCAGTGAATAAATTAGCTAGGGGGAGATCTGTGGATGACACTGATGGGGAATCTGTGGGTGACACTGATGGGGGATCTGTGGATGACACTGATGGGGGATCTGTGGATGACACTGATGGGGGATCTGTGGATAACACTGATGGGGGATCTGTGGGTGACACTGATGGGGGATCTGTGGGTGACACTGATGGGGGATCTGTGGATGACACTGATGGGGGATCTGTGGATGACACTGATGGGGGATCTGTGGGTGACACTGATGGGGGATCTGTGGGTGACACTTAGGGGGATCTAGGGAGGGGTGTGGGGATGTTGGGTGGGAGGCCCTGGAGGGGTGTTTAGGTGGGAGCTCTGGAAGGGGTGAGAGGTCCAATAGGTATGTGGGGGTGGGAGATCCGGTAAGGGGGGGGGGCCATAAAAAATTTTGCTATGGGGCCCAGTCATTTCTAGCTACGCACCTGATAGTGCCCAAATAATACAATCATATAGGGTAGAAATATCCACAGCATACAGAACGTGATTACCACTACTATACTGTGCTCAAATAACATTGCCTTAAAATGCTCAAGTAACACTGCCAGATGCTTGCCTAAAACATATAGAGTGGTTTCAGGAGTGCCCAGCTCATCAGGGTCCATAGTACCTCCGATCATCAGTGACGCCCAGGTCACCCATGTGTAAGGCCTACCCTGAATATAGTCACAGAGATACAGCGGTGATGGGAACATCTATAAAGCAATATGCTGAATTCTGTGTACGGCACTGCATAATATGTTGGAGCTATGCAAATGACATCAAACAAATGTCTACTGGCAAAAAATGTTGTAATGATGGTTGATTGTCCTTTTACTGGTGATGTGTGAATGGAACCTGAGGATGCCTCAGTATCTGCTGCCTGTGCTTCTTTGCACTGCTCCATTCATCTCTCTTTCGGTGGATAAATGCCAATGAACTCTTGCTAAACAAACATTTATTTTTTGCCTCGCCATGAATAATAGGACAAGGCCCACAGGAGAATGTAAACATACGGCGATGGTTGTTGCCTGCGCTATTATTTATCACAGACTGTGCTTTATTCCCTTGTATTTGCACGAATCCTATATCCATAAAGCATATTCTTAATTCAATTTGTATTCTTCCTGCAGGTCTCCTGGAAGCTGCTTGTGTCGCTTCATTACAAGGCTGCTTAATGTACTGTTTAATTGCAGTCTCCATGCTGAGTGCTTGGTGGCCGCACCATGGCTGGTCCCCATGTGGACTCATAACCGGAGACGTGTACTGGAACGCTGACTCTGCTCCATCTTCTTGGGAGTTGCTTCAGGACGTTAAGAGGCCATGAAAGGTTCAGGCTGTTCATTAGCACATTGACTTTTTAACAGTGGCACAAATTTCTGCATCGAAGCCTAAAAATCTCTTTTAATTGAATTTCTGACTACGTGGCGTGGACACATTCCTGGAGATACCAATGAAATGGTGTGAGCCAATCCATAAAGAAACACAACCTCAATTTTAAAGGAAATTCTGAATGTAAACCTAAAATTGTGTTGTCTACGTTGCCCCATCACCACCAAAAGTCTTGTATCAATAAATAGGATCAGTCACGTCAAGCAGCAGATCACGTCATACTTCCTCGGAAACATAGTGGAACTACAGGACTAATGTGACTTCATGCAGAACAAAACCTCCTATTCCTTTAAAGACTTTTCAGAGCTTGAAGAACTCATTGGACAAAGCGATAATCTAATGACACCACACTTGGACGATACAGCAGACAAAGATCTGGAAGGAGACTATGTGGACCTCTTAGAAACCGCTGTCACAGCAGAAAATAAACCATCCATTTCTTGCCACAGGGAAATGGGGGATTCTTCCAGGGTCCCAAAAGTCAACGGAGATCCTATTTCAAGTGTTGCTAATAATAAGTGGGTGTGTGGGAGAACTCAGGCCAGTAAGGAAGGGGTGTGTACCCCATGCCTTAGGAGAAAACTCAACAAAGATTTGAATGTCAAAGAAACAAAGTGCCGTTTCCGTCAGTCCTACCTTGCAGCTCTTAAAAATCCAGTCAAGTTCATCTCAGCACCTATGGCTGAGATTTTGGAAGAAACAGTGAGTAGGTCAAGTACGTTTGCTGCTTTGGAAAGCCCTATTTGTTCACGTCGTAAGCCTCAAAACCAAACATCTTCTTCCTGGCTTTTTCCTGGGAAAACAGACTCAAAATCTGGAGATATACAAATACAGAGTACTTCAAGAAATTCAAAAGTGACTTCTTCACCTGGCGCAGACTCTTCTCCATCGCTTGTACACAGATTCTCCTTTCTAAAAGGACAGCGTGGTTCCTCATCATCAGGAGATGGCCTTTCCATGGATAACAGCTCAAATCAGTACGGTGGAACTTGGAGAAGGGTATCTGCCGTCTGCTCTCCTAGACTTAGCCGAGCTAAGTTCTCCGGAAAAGGTACCACTAAGGGGATTATAGCAATTACAGTATAATTTAACCTTTGGTGAACTATATTTGTGAATAGTGTCAATTGCCATATCATAATAATCCCCTATAGCCATGGAAGAATGCAGGGCTATAAATGTTGTCACAGTTCTTCCATTGCCACAGGGAGTGAGTCTAATATTAATATTAAGGATTTGGATATCAAAAAAGCTCCACTCTAACCCATGGTTTCTGCCTGGTATTGAAGCTTAAACCTGAAATGGGAGTGAGCTGCAATACCAGGCTCTGCCCATGGACAAGAAGAGGAACAATTCAGAATCCGGTGTGACTATCTGCAAACCATAGGCATTATTCAAAAGAAAAATCCAAAAAGTTGCCAAATTTCTAATGGCATGGCGTTCTTGGCTGCCTGGTAGGTGGGAATTATTCTGATGGCTAGTAGCTAGATATGGTCTGCATACAGTAAAAAGGAATAATTCCAATGTGTCTTTATCTTTTTGGTGGCTCAAATAGCGATTTGAATGAGTGGACGTCTCAGATGTGATACGTCAAGAATGGTTAATCCCGAAGATCATCTTTTAGTATGGTTTCATGACATGTTGATATTTTTCGTATTTATTGTAACTTGATGCTTAGAACCTGACACTTGAGGGATAGTTAAACTAAGTTTTGACCCCTTAGACAACCTTGTGTTTGCATTCTCCACCAGCTATATAGCACAGCTGCAGATCAGCCATGCATGCAGTCCTCAAATAGTACACCAATGACTAATGTGTCAACCACATGTTTCTGACAGCTCAAAAGTTGTTCACTCACCATTCACACAGGCAGTCCAATTTATCAGTAGCAAGTTTTATTATGAATGTATTTTCCCCTAGAAGCATTGGGGAGAGGCACCATATGGAAATGACTCTAGTCAATGAAGTTGTAAAGGGACCATTGTTTTAATGCAAATTTGTTTTAATAATTTTCAGTAAAGTAAGAAATTGTTGCTGAAATACTTTGGCTTCATTCCTGGGAAGCTTTGTCAGATCTTCCTGTCAAAACTATGGACGCTATGACCAAACCTGGAGAGAACCCATCATAATTCAGTGGGGTCCATCGGTTATGTCGTTTACATCAGTTATGTCGTTGATCTGGTACTGCATCATGGTTTCCGTTCGTGTAGATGGTAGTGTAACCATAGCCTGCTTAGTGGACTATACCTATCATTTCCATTCTCCATATTATGTTCAGACTGCTTGGTCAAATAGGCCGATGGTGACAATCCCACCACTGTGTATTCTTGTCATTGGCATGTTGCATGCATGAATACTGCTGCCAGGGAGAGTTCAAGGACTGTTCGGACTGAGAGTGAGGACACTCGGTTTAAGTCTGAGCTGTCCTCAAACTCAAACAGAGTGCCCTCACTCTCAGTCCGAGCAGTCCTTGAACTCTCCCTGGCAGCAGTATTCCTGCATGCAACATGCCCTGCTCGGACTCACTTATGGTATGTTAAGTATTAATATAGTCACTTATATTCCACTTGTGGAGGGGCATAGCATCCTGAGCCTTAATGTAAAATCTGACACGAGACCTCCAAAGTATCACAATCTTTTTTTAAACATGTCTCCTCATATCAGACAAAGAAACTTTTAGGCCAATCCAGCTTCAGAATTCAAGTTGCAGCTACAACCTCTGCACCCACTATTTTTACACCTCGTAGTGTTTCTATGTCTTTCAGAAGGGATAAAGTTTCTTCTCTCACAGTGGAGACTGGCGATACCTGTGTAAGGGAAAGATAAATCAACATGGCGGAAGGATCTCTGGGCCTCTCAGGCCTATGGACCTGGCCAGAACCACAGTTGCTTCCACCACTATAGTTACGTTCCCCGTGGTGGTCATTTGTATACAGCCCTCAAGAAAATGGTCCACAATCTCCAAACTAAAGTCACTGTCGTCAGTTCGGGACATGTTTCATTAATAATGTTACGTCGTGCCCCATATGGCAGGTTCTTTTTAAGTTTATGCATGTCAGGGCTCTATAATCTATTAGTCCTTGAGATGGCAGCACAGGAAATTGCACCCAAATTGCACCCAAGCCATCGCACGTAATTCTGGTGATTGAAGAAAGGTCCAAGCGTTCAGTGATTGTTTCCCAGCCGGCAGACATTGTTTCGTAAAAGTTATTGCAAAATGTTAGTAAATTGCTCTAGTTATGTGTGATCATTGAGGTCAGTCCCACAGTCTATCAACGTCCATGTCCATCAGTGCTGTCACCTGTGATTTCAGTAGGTAGAGCTGGTATTCTGGCTTCACATGAAATATGTACAATTTTACAGTGCACAGGTTACAACAGTTTTATGGGTTGACATTTTCAACAGTAATGTAATATATGGTCAATGAAGAATAAAATACACGGAAAAATACCAAAGAAATATTGGGTATTGGTGCAAACTTAATGTGGGTAAATAGGTGGTTCATTACAACAGCTCTGCTGTGTTAGACCATGAGTAGAGGGTACTTTGAGAAATATGGTCAAATATATTAAAAAGGTTTTCCAGGGCTTAGTAATTGAAGGCCTATCCGGAGGAATAGGATAAGTCATCCATATCAAATTGGTAAGGGTTTGACATTCCGCACCCCCACCAATCAGCTGCTTAGATACAGAATGGAAACTGTACAATGGACAGAGCTGGAAGACAGCTCCATCCACCATGTAGTGGCCATGTTGGGGTACTGCAACTCAGCTCCTATTCAATTGAATCGGAGCTGAGGTGCAGTATGCGGGCACCAGACAATACACAGTAGATGGTGCCTTCCAGTCACTTTATAGTTTCTGTCAAAAACAGCTGATTGGTGGAGGTGCCAAGGGTCAGTCCTCTACCGATTTGATATTGATGACCTATCCTGAGGATAAGTCTGTAATAGCCTGGAAAACCCCTTTAATTGGACATTCAAAGTTCTAATCACTTCCCGTACATAAGGTCTATGAGCTAAATGGCTCATGTTCAATAAAAAGGATTTATGAAGGAAGTGAATTGGGATTCCTTTTACAATGGACAACAGCAGACAGATCATTTAGGCACTAGGGTAGTACTTGTGGGCCCATATTCAGTTTGTGTCTTCAGACCTCTGATCCTTTTAGGGGTATTCTCATCATAGACAATTATAGCATTCCAATGAAATACTATAATGTCCAATGGATGAGGGTTCCACCTCTGGAACCTCCATCTACATCAGAACATGACTTGACCCTTTTCCCGCCTGTTAAGGTAGAAAGATCCAATCTGATATTGGATCATTTTCCTCAATAAATGAATGGCCAAGTCAAATATTTTTGACTCATTTGTTTGATTTGGTTATCTTTATCTTTCTTTAGAAATTTCATTTATGCAGAAATATAGACATTTTTGAACGGTTCGCTAACTTCTTCTTGATGCACCAGAACTCATCTGTAGGATATATGTACAATTATCTACTTTTAGTTCCCTTCATCTCACACTCTTGCCAAGTGATCAGGATGATAATCTTGCTGTGTACAAGCTCCGTGTATTTTTTCAGGAATCAGATCTCCTTAGGACGTAAAAATAGGCTTTGACCTTGTGTGCTCCCTTCAAAAGCATAACCTATTTCTGTGACACACAGATCCATAGACTCCTCTTTGGAATTGGGGTTCACACTGTGTCACATACTTTTAATAGCAATGTCCTAGCTTGGAAGTCATGCGAGTTAATGCAAAGCTTTCAATACTTAAGCTGTAAGCTAGAATCCTGAATTAAACCCTCAATAGTACTGTCATCTGTTCTTAGATATGTTTGATTAAAATGTTGCCTTTCCCTTAAGCTGGATCGGCTGCAAATACAAACCCTGGTATTGAGGTGACGTCTTCTGTCCAAAAAGTGCCATCCAAGACTGGACTATGGGTATCCATCATAGGATCTCCATCAAGAGGATCCATTCCATGGGAGACTATTACTGATCTTCCAATCCAGTGCCAGGATCTCAGTGCCAAGTTATTGTATTCTGGGATAGCTTGTCTTCCAGGTTTGTGCAAGTCATAATTTCTACTGTTTCTCCTTTCATAGTCTTGCTTTAGACCAGGCATCCTCAAACTGCAGCCCTCCAGCTGTTGCAAAACTACAACTCCCAGCATGCCCAAACAGCCTACAGCTATCAGCCTACAGCAGGGCATTGTGGGAGTTGTAGGTTTTACAACAGCTGGAGGGCCGCAGTTTGAGGATGCCTGCTTTAGACCATAGCAATTTCATAAAATACACAGATATCTTTACCATATTCAGGACATTTGACCCTCATGGTCATAAGGGTGCATCTCCTGTCATTATTGAAAGGGCCTCCACCGATCCTAAGGAAGGTACTGCTGGCCCTGACCACCTGCAGCTTGCACTCCCAATCCCACACATGATGCAACTCCCAGTTCTACAGTAGGGTGTTAATTAGATAACAGCCTGGTAGTATTTTCCTATTACATGAGCCTATAAAGTGTTCACAAGTATGCTTGTTCTCCATCATAGGCCTGTGTAAACATGGCAGCAATCAGCCAACAAATGAGCAATCGCTTGTTTGTCAGCTAATTGCATCGTTTATGCAAGCCTGAAAATTACAGTTGTCAGCAGCATATCTCCAGGGGATGAGTTGCTGATAATTTGAGAACTGCATGGGGACCAAATGATCATACTAACAATCATTCGTTCCTCAAACAGTTTGCATTGGCCTGTGTACGCGTGCCAAATCAACTTGTTATACCAATGATCAGTGATTGTTCAGAACACAAATCGGCACATATAGAAATACCTCCTTCTGGAATGGAACTTGATTTGGTCTTTGGTAGAAAATGGGCCGGAGACAAAGAAAGCATCTAGATTCTTCATTTACAGCTGCTGTGGTTGTAACATAACTTTTGTTCAGCAGATAGCTATTTCTTTGACCCCCCCAGCCCCCCCCCCCACCAATTAACATGTCCAACCATTGTTTCCCCGGACATCTATAGAATCATATCATCTACTAGAGTCGTGGACACCACCATACACATGAATGTCCGATTCTGCCAAAATTAATGGCCTTGGCCGACATTTATCTACTGTGTATGGGCACCTTTAGTTTGTAAATGCTATGCTACTTCAATGGCGGCCTCACTTACCAAGAATGAAGGATTGTATTAATTGTAGAATACTTACACAATGCTGTTATCTATATGCATTAACCTGATCATTATGATCCTAGGGAGTAGAGATAAACTGGGAAGGGCCGTAATCCAAGTGACCACAGATAGCACAGCGTGGGATGCCACATGGTGCTCAGTAAGAGAAGTGGCTCGACTCCTCCTCTATCTTTTTTCAGTGGCCAGGTAAGATATGACATCAACAAAATCTCCGAGCTTCACAAAACTGTGAAATACTAGTAGTACTACTATGATGACAGACAGATGAAGGGAAAATGGGTCCAACACAATTTTGCTGAAAAACTTTTTGCGCATTCTAATTTTCATATTGTAAGTGTAGCAATGATGCAATTCAGATTTATCCATGTTGCCAGTGTTTGCATGTACTGCTGTGTATAGTGTTTGCTTTTAGACAGATAGAGAAACAATAGTAAGGGGGCATTCACACGACCGTAAGTGTTTTGCGTTCCGCAAATTGCGGATCTGCAAAACACGCATACCGGCCGTGTACGTTCCGCATTTTGCGGGCCGCACATGGCCGGCACTATATAGAGAATGCCTATTCTTGTCCGCAACCACGGACAAGAATAGGACATGCTCTATCTTTTTTGCAGAGCCGCAGAACGGAACAACGGATGCGGAAAGCACACGGTGTGCTGTCCGCATCTTTTGCGGTCCCACTGAAATGAATGGGTCCGCACCCGTTCCACAAAATTGCGGAACGGATGCGGATCCAATTTTACGGTCGTGTGAATGCTCCCTTAGACAGACAGAAAGACAGAATATAAATGAGGGAATAGATAGATAGACGGACGGATAGTAGACAGATAGATGGATGGTAGACAGGATAGATAGATAGATAGATAACGGATGGATGGATAGGAGATGGAGGGACGAACTGAGGGACAAATGGACAGACAGATAGTAGATAGATAGATATGAGATAGATAGATAGATAGATAATAGATAGATAGTTACGAGATATTTTCTTTAATTATTTATTTTACTCCCTTATATAGCGCTGACATATTCTGCAGTGCTTTAAAGACATTATCACCACTTGCTGTCCCAGTGGGGCTCACAATCTAAGTTCCCTATTAGAATGTCTTAGATAGATAGATAGATAGATAGACAGATAGGAGATAGAAATACAAAACTGTAACCAGTAATATTAATGGAATATATCTCTAATAATATACAGCATAATATGAAATAATACATTATTTTGTGGAACTATATTTTTTTTCTTCCAGAAAGGAGATAAGAGACTTAGGACTTATGATTTTAGTGGATGCCAGAAAGCATCCTCCATCTCCATGTCTCCATGCAGCACTGCAATGCGCCCAGGTAAGTGCACAATATAACGGAGGCTTACGGACATGGTACTTTATATGTCAGTGCGTGGTGCTACCATATTACAGAGAAATTCTCCTCTAGACATAATGCTTCTGGATGGAAAAAAAATGCCGCTATATAACACCTGATGGAGAATGCCACAATTTTCCTTTCTGTTGGATCCCATACCGTATACCCACATTACAACTTCCTATAAATCCTGGTGTGTACAGAGCCATAATACTGCCGTGTGCATTAGGCTCTAGGGTAGAGGTAACATACATTGTTCCCCGCTGGAAGACGTGCTTTCATCCATACTGGACATGATGCAGAGCAATGAGGGCTTCAATTACTCATTCAGATTTGATGAACTGTCTATAGACCACCAAGAAGCTGGAAATCCCCGACATCCTAACATTACATAAGATGTCATCAGCGCACAAGCAGTTAACATGGAGATATGTGCGATTAAGTGTGCCCAGCCCAAAAATGACATTTGAGGATTAATTGTCCCATTAGGCAGGAGGGTTCCATAAAGTTTATTAGGTGGTAATAACTGAGGCTGCCTGTTAAAGCGAGACTGCTTTCTAATGAGTTTAGACTGCTTCTTTAATGATGTACACACTGAATCTAAATATAGAAGATAGGAAGACGTATATCGAAACAGCATCTATTAATTGCCGGGTAAATGATAAATGTGTAACAATTATCTTCTTCCACCAGCCTCCATATATGAAAGTGGGAACATCTAGAGGCTGCTTTGCTTCTACACTGGTGCCTCCACTTTGCGGAGCTGCAGGAGAAGATGGGGGAAGGGAACACATATTACACAGAGGTGCAATGAACTGTTAGCTAAAGGGATCCTTGCAGAAAGAGATTATTTAAATGAGGTTTCAACAATGGAGGAACTGGTGGTGGGTGACAGCCATTGTCTTCTGAGCTTCATCCTTCTCTGATGAGATGCTCATTGTACTTTACTACTGCACTGGTGAGGCCGCAGCACAACATAATACACCACCATACGTGTCAAAGACAAATTCGGGTACTTTTATAGTTTTACAGTTTTATTTTTATTTTAAGTTGGTCGGCATTCATTTGAAACTGTATGGGGAATAAATGATCGTTAGTACGATTGTTCGTTCCCGTTCTGTTTATATTGTCGGCAGCACACCCCTTTTTCCCACGAGATGTGGGAAGCAATGTTAGCAATGTTTTTTTATGCTCACATGAAAAGTGTGTTACAGCGGATTGCTGATACTACATGAAACAAGTGGATTAGGGCTCATGCACACGACCATATCCGTAAAACAGGGATCCACAAAAAACACGGATGACCTACATGTGCATTCCATATTTTGCGGAATGGAACAGCTGGCCCCTAATAGAACAGTACTATCCTTGTCCGTAATGCGGACAATAATAGGACATGTTCTATTATTTTGCAGAACGGACATACGGAAATGGATTGCACATTGAAATGAATGGTTTCACATACAGTCTGCAAAAAAATCAGAATGGACATGGAAAGAAAATACGTTCGTGTGCATGATTAAGTAGAAGTATTCATCTCATTCATTCTACAGATGTTATTCAGACTTCTGTGTAAGTGACGTGCGGAGTACCGTTCAGTATTCGGACGCTCTGCAGTCTGATGGGGCTCAGTACTGCGCTCTTCAGACCTTTCCTATGACATTAACATTCTTCAATAACCTGCTGAAGACATTGATAATACAGTAGTTCAGCATGAATTGTGTTCTCCTCAGCTCTCTGTCGCCCCCTGCTGAGGAAAGGGGAATGACAACCGATCCAGGCATGTTTGGCTTCATGGCCTGAAAAACTAAACTCAAGGGGGGAATTTATTACCAGCATTGTGACCGTTTTTTCACTTTAAAAAAAATCTCAATTTCTGCAAGAAATCGCTGAAAAAAGATTTCACTATTTACACCGTGCCTGGCAAAAGTTGAAAAATTGGGTGGGGTATATTGGACGGAGACGTCTGGTAACTTCTAGACAGATTTATCAATGCTAAAGCCAGAAAATCATGTAACATTGGGCCTTAAAGGGGTTGTCTCATCTCACCATTAATAAGGCGAGATGAGACACAGTCCCGACCGGGCCGGGAAAACAGCAGAGCTCAATGATAGCAGCAGCATCAAACTTATTAAATCAGGCCTACTGCTTGGTTGGGTTAATCCTGCTGATTAAAATGGTACCTTTCTTGTGAAAATTGGTTGCTGTGTTCCAGAGAAAAAAAATAATTTTATTCTTTAGGTAAATGAGGGCTTCAGTACACTGAAGGGTGGGGCCAGCCCTGGAAACCTGAGGTGTGCTGGCCCCACCCCTCGCTGCGCTGAAGTTATGATTTGTATACTCAATATAAGTCTTTTTTTTCTGGAATGCCACAACCAATTTTCACAAGACAGGTATCATTGTAGTCAGCAGGATCAACTCCACTGGACAGTATGCCTGGTTTATTGGGTTCATCGTCTTGACGGGTATTCTTTATGAGGTATTTGCTTCTTAATTGATTTAACTCCAGTCATTCTAACGATCCTTTTTGAGAATGTTGTATGAAATGTCAGTCTTAAAGGGGTTATCTGGGAATTTAATTTTGATGACCTATCCTCAAGATTGGTCATCCATATCAGTTCAGTGGGGGTCAGACTCCCAGCATCACTTCCGATCAGCTGTTGGAAGAGGCCACAGTGATCTGTCAGTGCTTAGGCCTCTTCTTAGGCCAGTGACGTCACCATACTTGGGTCAAGTGGCCTATGTGCAGCTCAGTCCCATTCAAGTGAGTCGCAATACCAGACACAGCCACTATACAAGGTACGGCGCTGTGTTTGGTGAGCCGTGAAGAGACCACAGCGCTCACCAGAGCTCCATTGAGTGTGGCGGCCTCATCAAACAGCTGATCGGCAAGGCTGACGGGAGTCAGACCCCCACCAATCTGAATCTATGAATAGGTCAGCAAATTCCTGGGTTACCTCTTTAATCAATCTGCTCTAATGTCTTTATTACACCGTCTACAATAGCGTTGGCTGTGTCTCAACTCATCAGTGCTTGTCAATAAGCAAGAGCGGAAAGTCACCCCTAGACCTCCATTACAAGCCTACCTTCATTGTAGTCTATCTCACGCCACTCATTTACATAATTTGCTGCCGGCATTATACAGGAACACAAGCAGTGCCGCCATTGACAGTCATGAGACGTGGGAGGGAATATCCCCTAATGAGCGAGACTTCCTTTTATTAACAAAAACAGGATTTTATTGAAAAAGACTACTTTTAATTGCAAACCAGGGCTTTTAATGACTGCCGCAGTGCAGCTATAGGGCTGATCCTGTCTAGGGATGATGGCATGCTGGCAATTACTGCGTAATAATTCCATCACATGAGACTATTGTCTGCTCGATTTGACTTATTGAGGAACTGAGAGTCCATCACTTCCTACAGAACATTACATAGGATTTTTTTTTTTTACTTTATCTTAAGCTTTTGCTACAGTTTTACATTCATATTTGCCTTCAGTGCACTTATTGCTTGAGTATTTTATATTATAGACTCCGAGAGTGAGACCAAAGGCTAGGACAATGCCACCTTAGGCCTCATGCACATGGCTTTGTTAGGACTCTGTAGGGGTGTTGTATAAAGTCATAATACAGTGATATGGGCCCACACTCTACATCTGAAGGCCACGATCTCATGCAAAGGAAAGAGATGATTTCTTTTCTCTAAAGTTTACTGTATTCAAGATAAAAAAACAAAGGCCATGTTCCACCAGTTGCCAAATTATGGGGATATTCTCCTCCAGAAAACATGTTTCATAATATGGTCCTGTTATAGTAATTTCCCTTACCCCGCGCTCCCAAGCACGTGTATCAGCTCCTTTGTGTAAGGAAAGGCCGCACTATCCCAGTAATGAGTTAAGATGTTTCATGGTTGAGATCTGTTGAGAGACTGCCCTCTCAGACCCTTTCTTTATTTACATAGCCAAAGGGATAACAATAGGAAGTGGGCGGGCCCAAAACCTGACCACTCCCTTCAGGTACAGTACAGACATACAGGAAGTGATGACACACACATAGAAAGAATACCACAACATGTCTCTCAGTCACCACTAGGGGGGAGTCTTGTTCAGCACCGATCAGTGATCAATGCTCAACAAGGCTCACCAGGATTCTTATGTGGGCCTACTTATAGGAACAGCGTCACCATCTCCAGCGGTTGATCAGGCACACTGGAAATAACGAATGCACGTTCCTTTCCGTATATTGTTCTCTTAATAAATGCATACACGCCAAGCCAATAAATCCGCCTTTTGGGCGGAGGGCCCCAGCCGGCATCTATCCATTCGCCAAGAAAACACTGCTTGCTGCGTCTCTATATCCGCAGCAAGATATCCACTTCCAGTGGTTTACACACTGAGAGACACGATGACAATATTAGAAAACACATCATAATAATTTCCACAACAGTCCCTCCTCTTTGTCATATGCTGCTCAGTGTCCCTCGATGATTATTCCTCAGCATCTGGTTGATGGTTTGGTCTTCAGGGCATCTCGTACTCGGTTGGTTATACATCAGGCATATAGAATGAATGGAAACAAAAACATAAGTACATGCCCGGATCCAATGGAAAACCAAGGAGCCCTAAAACCTCCCAATCAGCTGCAGCGTAAGATTCCGGGACAAGCTTTACCAGGACACATGACCCTCTGACATTAGGGAAATTACCTTATAAATGGCTAACCCGCATAGGAAATAGTACAGACCTGTCAACTCCAAACAAGAACTTCTGACAGTCACAGGCCTCCAGTAATAACTGCACAACTGGAGGACCCCACCAACCTATCTCCTTTACCTCATCTGCGGGCCGCCTAGCTGCCGGACACCCATACAGGATTAACAAACAAGGAGCCGGAGCTACTATTAAACCTATATCTGATATTACCCTCTAGGATGTGCTACTAACAAATGTCTTCTTGTGGCCCTTGCCAATTTGAGGTGCCTTCCCTTCCTAAGAATGAAAATAAACAAGTAAACAAAAGTGATACTCCTCATCCTTTGACGTAGTTGAACAGCTTCTTGCAGTGACTGGTGTGGATCCAGTTGTCTCGTCCCTCGAACTTTAGAGAGGTTGGCGTCCTCAGCAGCACCTGGAATGGCCCAAGATATCCCGGCTCTAGTCCTGTCTTTGGATGTTTCTTTAGCACGACCCAATCACCTGGTTAAAGAACACTGGTTATTGAGTCTGGGTCTGGGAGAGACTCCCGAACCCGGTGGTGGACATTGAAAGGGCTACAGCAGAACATTCAGGCCATGGGTCAGCTGTGATTGGCAGTCGTGATGGTTCTTGAGAAAATTGACAGTTAATAGGTTAGAATGGTTAGTAAAAAGTTTGAAAATGGGTGTTTTCTACACCACTTTCCCCCCCTTCTCATCGTCCTCAAAACCAGGACGAAGAGAAGCTGGGTTCAACATAGTGCATCATCTCAAGGTTAGATGGAGAGATGAGGGAGGGATGAGAGAGAGAGAGAGATGAGAGAGAGTATTGGAGTCCGTAGTTTTAGTTGGACGGGAGTACATGATAGTACTTTTGAATGCCCTGTTGCCGGAGCTCAATGAATTTGTGCAGCCACAGTTCTGCCTTCTGGAGGGAACCATGGCTTTGGAGTCTAGTGGAGAATTCTCGGACGAACTTTTCCCCAAATCCAGACCTCAAAAAGTCCCCATTACTTGGGGTTGGTCCACTCTGAACCTACAGTCCATTGGTGCCAATCTTTGAGGGGCTTAACAACTCTCCTCCTCCATAGATGGATTTCATGTGCTGCTTGGCTATTCTATACTCAGAAGTGGTACCCTTCTGGTCCCTAATTTTCCCTATACCCAATGCTCGAGCCTTCTAAAAGTAGGTGCGTCCACCTACAGTGTCCCGCGACACACGCCTGGACGGCTGCTACCCCCCTTCGTTCGCCTCTGAGTTGCCCTAGGATTTCTGGCACCGACACACGGACTCCGTTCATCCAAGTTAGACCTCAGGAAAAGGACTAGCAGCGTGAGGAATGGGGCTCTTGCCGACACACGGCAGCCCGGGGCTCGCACCGACACACGGTGGCCCTCTGAGTCTCCTAATGAGATCCTCGGTTTTGGCTCTGAATAGTGACCTGACCACAGGATAGGGCTTCCAATTGCACACAGCTATTGGTATGCCCGGGTGATATATACCACCTTGTCTCCTTAAAAAAAGCTCATCAACTCACTTTCCTTTGCCTATATGATCCTATATAGTCAAGCTTTACAGCACACAAAGCCCTTTTTTTGCAGTGACTGATCAAAAACCTCTCGCTCAGCAGCAACCCTTGAATTCAGACAGTAGTTCCCACACAATATCACGAGACCCCCAGTAACTAACGAAAAATCCCAGATTGAATGCTGCTTCCAATTAAAGGAACATGCAATCTGTTAAAAAAAAAAAATAATAATATAAAAAAAATCATTAAGCTTGCTGCTAAGGAGAATAATGTACCAAACATTAAAAAATATGCAAACTGGTGCACAATCAGAATGTGTAAAAAAAGAATACGCCCTGATTACCACCAGCCACATTCCGGGAGGGTGTGATTGTCCCCATATCCAATCCTCACCATCACATTTGTCTCACAATAGCAGCTACTTTCTTAAACTACAGTGCAGGCCTCTGGGGGGAAAAAACAAAACAGCAAAAATTAAATTTAGAATTTAGCATACCTGACTGCACATTACATAATTAAATTTAGAGGCTTTTCCCTTAAAAAATTGAAAAACAAAAACAATATAGAAAGGTCCTCTAATATCTGGTTATTGCCTGCGGGGAAAAATAAAGTTAAACCGCACATCTCCAGGTTCTTCTGTAAATCTCTAAGTTTCCCTGAAAGACAAAACTAGTAAAACATTAATAACACAGACAAAATCTTATCAAGAGACGTCACATTGGAACAGAACCTTTGGAGCAGATACATTGGAGTGGATATCTTGTATAGGACTGAATTAACACATCAATATCTTGGAGGGTTCACCTGAAACCATAACACTGGCAGGAGAACTTCTTCCCACCCAGTCATTGAAATGCTAATTCGCCCAGCCCCAAACCAACTTCAGATTCATTTTACCAAAGAAGCAGGATTTAACATCACAAGGTCCCACAAAACCGGTTTCAATTGAAAAGAAAAAGTAAATTCAGGTCTCACACAAAATTAGAAACTCTGCTGAATTCCAATAAGCGATCTCTTTCCTCTCTAAGTTTCACATTTTCACATTTTAACCGTTCATACTGGGATTTAAAATCTGCTTCCTGGATCCATGACCTTGGCTGTCCATAGCTTCTGTGCCTTTGCAAAGAACCATGTCTGGGACCATCCCCCCACCTTGCTGAATAAACCACCTTACTTCTGGGAGTGGTTCTGGGGTACTTAACATACCTCTGTCTGTTGCCATTAGTTACCGCACAGTACCTTGCAATGTGCCCAAATCCCCTGCATGCAAAACAACGAATATCCTGTCTCCCTGCACAAAACCTTCTCTGGGCACATGGTGACCTGCCTTGCTGAACAACATTAATCATCCTAGCATGACTGGATCCCACACTACAATCTGACTTAAGTCCACTTACCACAGATTTACCTGAGGAATCGTCTGTCTCCGGATCAATGCTTCCAACTCCAGGGTCAGATAAAGTGTCCATCCCCGAGTCGGCTTCAGAATCTGATTGAACTTCCTCAGACTTCTCCATACTTACCGCCAATATTTTCTCTGTAACCCCAGAATCATTACTCTCTAACGGTTCCTTCAATGCCTCTGGCTGCACTAAACACTGAGACTGTTCAGCTTCTGTCCTCCTGCAGAGGGCAGACAATTCCCTCACAGCACACTGCGCATGCGCCAGGCTCTCAGACAACTGTTCATTCTCCCTACGTAGCTCAGAATTACACCTCACAGTACATTCATAATTAGCGCTAGCTTCAGCTGCCTTCTGGACAAGAGTTTTCAATTTAACAATTTCCACTTTTAAATTTTCCACTTCTCCCTCCAAGCTCAACTTCAGCCGACAAGACTCCTGATATTTATCCGCTATCCACCCAGCAGCAAAAATCAGAGCATACTTGCCTTCACGTTTGCGCCATTTTCTGGTACCGATCAGGTTTGCTACACAATTCTGAGCCTGCAGCCATGGATTAGTAGATCCCTGCATAGCTTGAACAATGGCCTCCGTGTTTTTCACTTTTGTTACTTCTTTAAAAATTCCTTCCATGATATACGTACAAAAAACCACAATTGTTACTACAAAAATATACTGCTATCGATCTCTGACTTGTCCCAATACTTCCAGCACAGAACTACAGAGCAAAGTCAAACTGTACATACAAAGGCTACAAAGAGAGAAAATAACTATTCTGCACAAAACTGACATTCGAGGCAAAAACAAACAAATCGCTTTCCATAGACACCAAAACTAAAATGTGAACCAGCTCAAACTAAAATGAATTCCTTGGTAAAACCTGCAGCACTAACCTAACCAAGATGTCTGCCAAACGCACATACTTTTCCCACAAAGCAAATCAAAGATGGCCGACAAACCGCATGGCATGGTCTTACACAGAGGAAATCAAAGATGGCCGACAAACCACATGCGTGGACACACAATGAAAGATAAGATGGTGTCTCCAAAATCTAGCAAACTCTAAATGCTGTCTCTCCTGTACAAACACTAAAACAGAATGTTTCCTCTACAAACCAGAATCACCTCTTACAAAATCACACTGCCATAAAAGTTACACAAAACCAGAGAAGTTACAACAAAACAATTGGTCAGCACACACATCACAATCTGACTATACAATCTCTTTACAATCAACCCAGATCCACCAAAAACTACAGAAAGAAAAAGCACTTACCTTGTCCTTACACAAAGAGCGAAAATGTTCTTTTACCAAGCAGAAATTCCCTCTGACGCAGCAGACAAACTTACACCTTACTCTCTCCCCCTTTTATCTGCTGTGCAGAGTAGAAAAATCTGTCGGCTCCTACCTGGCTCGCCATCTGTTATAGTAATTTCCCTTACCCCGCGCTCCCAAGCACGTGTATCAGCTCCTTTGTGTAAGGAAAGGCCGCACTATCCCAGTAATGAGTTAAGATGTTTCATGGTTGAGATCTGTTGAGAGACTGCCCTCTCAGACCCTTTCTTTATTTACATAGCCAAAGGGATAACAATAGGAAGTGGGCGGGCCCAACACCTGACCACTCCCTTCAGGTACAGTACAGACATACAGGAAGTGATGACACACACACCCACAGAAAGAATACCACAACATGTCTCTCAGTCACCACTAGGGGGGAGTCTTGTTCAGCACCGATCAGTGATCAATGCTCAACAAGGCTCACCAGGATTCTTATGTGGGCCTACTTATAGGAACAGCGTCACCATCTCCAGCGGTTGATCAGGCACACTGGAAATAACGAATGCACGTTCCTTTCCGTATATTGTTCTCTTAATAAATGCATACACGCCAAGCCAATAAATCCGCCTTTTGGGCGGAGGGCCCCAGCCGGCATCTATCCATTCGCCAAGAAAACACTGCTTGCTGCGTCTCTATATCCGCAGCAAGATATCCACTTCCAGTGGTTTACACACTGAGAGACACGATGACAATATTAGAAAACACATCATAATAATTTCCACAACAGTCCTATACAGAGGCACCCACAGTAGAGCTCCATGTGCCGCCGACTAGCTCCCGGTATGCGAGAATATCCCCATAATTTGGCATGGTGCCTGGAAATTTTTGGAAACTTACCACTTTGGAAGGCACTTCAAGCGTTCTCAAAGAGCAATAACAAAATATAACTTAATGGGGTTGTCCCGGACCCAGTAAAGGTTCCTTTACACTGCTCATTTGTGCAGATGATTGTCGGGAAGGAGACCACATTTACATGCAGCGATCTCCTCCACAGTAGGGGAGGAGTGATCGCTAATGCCAACGCTCTTCCCGATATAGAATGAGTGTTTGCCGGCAGCAGAGACTGTTTAGACAGCCTGATTTGCTGCTGCCAAACGATGACTTAGGTGTCCATATGAACAATCCTATTCCTCGATGAACCGATTACCCGATGAACGAGTGTTTCACTTGTTCATCGGGTAATCGGTGTCACCTTTACACCGTCAGATCATTGCTAATGAGCGTTCCTGCAAACCCTTGTTAGAGATGATCTACCCGATGCTCCGCCAGTGTAAAGGTCCCATAAGGGTTAGAACCTGAAAGGATTGCAAAAATGAGATTTACCAAAGCAACTATTGTAAAAGATCTGCTGCTCCACCTGCCGAAAGAAGGAGGCACTTGCAGTACATGGTAAAGTCACATCCAATGGTCGGACAATAGCGCCACAAATGCGGTACTACAGCTAAAGGGTCATTTCACACCATAGTATCTTACTGTCTGCATCCATTCTGCAATTTTGTAGATCTGATGCAGAACCATTCAGTTCAGTGGGGCGGCAAAAGATGTAGATAGCACATCGTGTGCTGCCCTTATCCGCACTTCAGTTCCGCAGCCCTGTCACAGCATTCAGAAATCTGCTTTACAGCAGCCACATGGGCCATAGACACAATGGACATGAGATTTTGACTTCTAAGGGAGAATGTTCTGGCCATGCTCAGTGACCTGTGTAGAGCTGGTACATCACCGATCATGAATGGCAGATCCTGTGTTAGCTATGCAAAAGTATTATCAGTCATTGTTATCCTGCCTGTGATGATAATGAAATGACTGCCGAGAAGTGATATTCATAGAACAGGAAGTCTCGACATATTATTCGGCTTAGAGGCCAAGGCCAAAATTTCAGCATTTTAGGATTATTAAAAAAAGAAATAAAAAAATAGAGAGATTGACATAGTATTCAAAAATGGGAAAATTTGTAAAAAATATGTTTTACATAAAATCGTGTTTTAAGCAGTAGGCTAGTTTCTGATGACACATCCCCTTTCTTGTAGTTTTTTCCTGACTATCTCCCTTTACTCTCCAGGCTTCCTCTCCTGGCTCTATCCAGAGCACTGTCATTCTTGTAGAAAAGGAAACAGCTCCCCAGCTGGACAGGGTGCCTGGACTACAGGTAAGTCGTCACTTATCCCATTCCTCCCTTCTATATCTGTATTCTGATCTGATGCATTTAGAAATGGGCTGTTGTTAATTAAATGGAGCTAAGCTGCAATACCAGACACAGCCTATGATAACAGCAATGCGGTTTGTGAAAAAGCAGCCATTTTTTTCTCAATCCTTATGTCAGTTGTACAACCCCAATTCCAAAAAAGTTGGGACGATTGGTAACTTATAAATAAATGTAAGTAAAAACTGAAAATGCACTGATTTACAAATCTCATAGATCCATATTTTATTCCTAATAGATCACAGAACACATATCAGATTTTGAAAGTGAGACATTTTACAATTTCATGAAAAATATTTACTCATTTAGATCTTGATGGCAGCAAAATCTCCCAAAATTTTGGACAGGGCCACAACTACCATTGTGTTGCATTCCCTCTTCTTTTAACCCCTTAGTGACCAGCCTGTTTTGGGCCTTACTGACCAAGCGTTTTTCTTCCTTTTTTCATCGTCTCTTTCCAAGACCTATAACTTTTTTATTTTTCTGTCTATATAGCTTTATGAGGGCTTTTAATGGCGTCATTTTGGGGTACACATAACTTTCTGATTAACTTTTATTAACTCTTTTTGGGAGGGTGATGAGGAAAAACAGCAATATGCGTTTTTAATTTTATTAATAATAATAATTTTATTGTTATTATTAAATTTATGCATTATAAATTTTACGGCGTTCACTTTTTGGTATAAATATCACAATATCTTGATTCTCTGGGCCAGTACGATTACAGTGATACCAAATACATATATATATTTTTTATATTTTATTACTTTTTTTACTTTTTTGCATTGCAGCTTCCCAAGACCAATAACTTTTTTATTTTTATGGAGTTGTGTGAGACGACTTTTATTTTTCATTGGTATCATTTTGGAGTAATTGGCACTTTTTGATCGCTTGTAATTGCGTTTTTTCGGTGGCAACTAAGAATAAATGAGCAATTCTTTTTTTTTTTTGTTTATGGCATTCACCGTAGGGGATAATTTACATAATATTTATATAGTCTAGGTCGTTACAGACGCGGCAATACAAAACATATGGGGAAGATCTTTTATTGCAATTTTTTTCATTGAAAAGTGTATTTTCAATGGAAAAGAAAGCATCATTTTTTTAATGGGATTTTTTTATTGAATAAATGAGTTTTTTTTTACTTTTTTTGTCACTTAATAGTCTCACAAGGGGACTACAACAGACAGCTTTTTGATTGCTTTTAAAATGCAATGCACTATCCCTATAGTGTATTGCATTTTAATGGCAATGCTATTATAACATTGACCAGCAGGCTGCGCCAGAGAGGTGCAGCCTGCTGGAAATTACTGAAGGCTGGTCTGAGGCCTACATCAGACCCCAGGCAGTCTTCACACACATCGGCACCCCGCGATTGCATTTGCGGGGTGCCGATGGGAGACAGAGGGAGTCCGCTCCCTCTGTCAGCACTTAACATGCAGCGGGCGCCATTGCCTGCGGCATGTAAAGTGTTAAACAGCCCGGATAGGCACTTCTGCTGGTCCAGGCTGTTAGAGCAGGGCCGCCGCAACGGCCCAGCCTAAGGCCCCTTATTGGCCGCCGTAAAAACACATATGACTGGTCACTAAGGGGTTAACAACAGTCTTTAAACATCTGGGAAGTGAGCAGACCAATTGCTAGAGTTTTGGGAGAGGAATGTTGTCCCATTCTTATCTAGTGTTGGGTTCTGGCTGCTCAACAGTCATGGGTCTTCTTTGCCAGATTTTTCATTTTATGTTGCACCAAATGTTTTCTATTGGTGAAAGGGTTAGGGTTAGTGAAAGTGAGACATTTTACCATTTCATGAAAAAAATTTACCTATTTAGAAATTGATGGCAGCAACGCATTATAAAAAAGTTGGGGCGGGCAACAAAAGGCTGGACCAATTTGCTACTAAGTCACATGACTGGTATAAAAAAAGCATGTTAGAGAGGAAGGGTCTCTCAGAAGCAAAGCTGAACAGAGGTTCATCTGAGAAAAACTGTGTCTAAAAATTGTTGAGCAATTTCAGAAAAATGTTCCTCAACATAAAATTGTGAAGATGTTGAATATTCCACCATCTATGGTGCCTAATATCATCAAAAAATTCAGAGTTGGCCGACCGTCAATATTAAATGCTCGTGTCATGATCCACAGTCCCTCAGACTGCACTACTTTAAAAACGGGCACGATTCTGTACTGGAAATCACCACATGAGCTCAGGAACATTTTCAGAAATCATTGTCCGTGAACACAGATGGATATGCAAACCACAAATGCAAGTTAAAGTTGCATCATGAAAAGAAGAAACTATATGTCAACACGATCCAAAAACACCACTGTCTTCTCTTGTCCAAAGCACATTTTAAATGCAAAACCGTTCTGTGGCCAGATGAATCAAACATTTGGTGCATCATGAAATAAAAAATTCAGCAAAGACGACCCAGGGTTGTTGAGAAGCTAGAATCCTATCGGAGAAGAACATTCTTCTCCCAAAAGTCCAGAAATTATTCTCCTCACTTCCAGAGACGCTTACAGACTGTTGTAGACATGGCCACGTTCCAAGTTTTTGAAGATGCACTGCTGTCATCAAGTTCTAAATGAGTTCATTTTTTCATGACATGGTAAAATGTCTCACTTTCAACATCTGATATGTGTTCTATGATCTAATGTGAATAAAATATGGATCTATGAGATTTGCAAATCATTAAATTCTGTTTTTATTTACATCTACGTTTTATACAGCGCCCAACTTTTTCAGAATTGAGGTTGTAAGTAATATATATGAAATAAGAAATACCAGTTTTTTTCTTTTTCACTCTGCCGAGATGTTCATACTTTCTGAATGTTTGTACTTGTAGGTTGAAGTCCTGACATCACTGAAATCTCTAGGCAGATATGTGGACATTGGACAGTTGACCTGGGACCTTGGAGGCACCTACCCCTACTGCCACAGCGAGTGGGTCCAATTTTATCAGGTGCCACTGCCTGCTAGCAATAAATACGTTTCAGCTCGGTATTTCTATTGTAGCTTTACATGTCACAACTTATTTGTCTTCAGTTCTCTAGTGAATTTCTCTTGTGCATATGTCAAGAACCTTGATCAGTAAGACGGCTGTCATACTGGATTTACAGGAGCTGCAGTACACGTTCTCATATCTCAGTAGCCTTATTATGTTAGTTTCTGTTTGATCTCAAATAAGCACAAAACTTGGACTGTGGCAACGGACTTTGTAAAAAAGAGGATAGATAAACCTTGAAAAATGATTAAAACATATGTAATACAAATGAATGGTGGATCTATAGATGTGTTTTCTTCCTGTGATGATAAGGAAATGGTTGCTGAAAAGTGATTTCCATAGAGCAGGAAGTTTTGATAAATTAGTAGGCTTCCAGGCCAGTGCAAAAGCTACAGGATTTTAAGCCGTTTTCAAAACTATACACAGGGGCTCATAGAGGGGCCTGAGAGGGTCCCCCTAAAAGCAATAGGTATCAACTATCCAGAGGGTATGCTATATATGTCTAATAGGTGCTTGTCCCGCCTCTGAGACCCAGACCCATTTCTATAATGGAGGCCTATCGACCAAGTGAGGCTGCCCCTAGCCACCATATCTAGGCTGGGTTTGAATAGGCAACCAGGATTATGGAAATAGCCATGCTCATTGCACATAGAAGTGTCTTAGAGTTACGGAAAAGAGTAGTAGAAAACATATATTGTACCTTGCAAAGGTTCTTGTATCTTCTCCTTTTCCTTCTTTTCTTGCATGTTTATCCTTATGCTGTCTGTAGTTTCCTGTACTATCTTCTCATGGTTCCCGTCAGAGAGACATGAGCATGCCTGTGCTGCACTGAAAGCCAGTCTAATGTATAGCTAATGTAGAGCTAGTTTTCCAACAGTTCTAACAGTGCAATCTTCTCTACATTTTATCAACTATTTTTTCTTATAAAAGCTTTGGATTATGTATTTCAGAAGCTAGATTCTTTCTCAGCAGACCTCCGAAAAGCCTCCGATTTACTGCAGCATGCCATCCAAGAACTGGGTGAAGGCAGCACTCTGCAGGATTCAAAGGTAATGGTCATGTCCTGATAATTCAATTGTTTTTGTGAGAGATAGTAAAAGTCTTAAACTGGATTTACATGGCCTGAATATCAGGCCGATTTTCAGGAACGAACGTTCCCATTAACGCATGTTCCTGATAATCTTCCCATCTAAAGGTGCTGCAGATCAACCAAAGAATGATGAAAACGCCCGTTCATCAGGTGAAATGATCGAAGGTGCGGACACCTCAATCATCGTTCCCGGGCAGCAGATCTAAACAGAACTCTGGTGCTCAGGAACAATGATTTTGTATGGGGTCCTCATAATGTGGAGGAGATTGCCTAAAGTAAATGCATTGCTTCATCATCACTGAATGAGCGCACGACTGTTGGGAAGGAAGCCTCTTCTCGACAATTAACTGCTGCTAGGCCTGTGTAAATGTAGCTTTAGACTTGCTGAGCAAACAGTTTATTTTATATCTTCATAGGAAGTAGAGGAAAAAATGGGTCAGTACCGGGAGTTGATGAAGGTGGTTTTAAGCGACTCTCGTTTAGTTTCCTTACAGCGGGAAGGAGGGACCACACTGGCTAGACTTCGCAAGGAGGCAACTCGCTTCTACTGCTCTCAGGATGTCAGGTAACTACAACTTAACACACTTTCTTAAGGTGCCACTATATAGCTAATCACAAAGGGAAGGTCTTGTACTTCAGTTACAATTAGAGATGAGTGAATCGATTCTAAAGATTCATGACTAAGATATTGGTTAGAAATCCAAAAAGACAGCCCATGATTCTTTAGTATGTTGCGCGGGAAGGGGCTATCCCCATGTATCAGAAGAGAAGAGAAATCCCAGCAACAGTTGCTTCTGAAGACTGTAGGTTTATTTCATCAAAGGAAATAATGCAATATTGATAGGACGCGTTTCGGCTCGTCCAGCCTTTCTCAACCAGAACCACTCTCAACCACTGTGCTGCCGAGGTCAGTGTTAAGGGGCATATTGCTGTAGAGGCCACTGTTAAGGGGAAGGGGTGTTGTAGAAATCACTGTTAAGGAGATGGGGTAATGTGGAGGTCACTAGTAAAGGTGTGGCCACTGTGGAGGTTACTATTAAAGGGGCAGACTGCTGTAGAGGTCACTGTTAAGGGGGCGGGATGCTGTGGTGGTCACTGTTAAGGGGGAGGGATGCTGTGGAGGTCACTTTTAAAGAGGCGGGCACTGTGGGGGTCTCTGTTAAGGGGGCAGGGAACAGTGGAGGTCACAGCAGGGTGCTGTAGAGGCCACTGTTAAGGGGAAGGGGTGTTGTAGAAATCACTGTTAAGGAGATGGGGTAATGTGGAGGTCACTAGTAAAGGGATGGCCACTGTGGAGGTTACTAGGCTCGGACTGGCCCACAGGGGTATAGGGGAATCCCCCGGTGGTCCCTTGAGCAAGGTGGGCCCCTAGTCTCCCACCCTCTGCACAAGTGGCACATAATACATTAGATTTACTGCACTACATACATATATTCAATGTACAGCACCTCAACCAGCCTATGTTCATATAAAAAACTTGTTAGATTGTTTATTATATTTGAATGTATCCGTATGGTGGGCCCCCAAAATAAATTTTACTGGTGGGCCCTAGGTACCCCAGTCCGACACTGGAGGTTACTATTAAAGGGGCGGACTGCTGTAGAGGTCACTGTTAAGGGGGCGGGATTCTGTGGTGGCCACTTTTAAGGGGGCGGGATGCCGTGGAGGTTACTTTTAAAGGTACGGGCACTGTGGGGGTCTCTTTTAAGGGGGCAGGGAACAGTGGAGGTCACAGCTATGGAGGTTAGTGTTAATGGGCAGGGTGCTGTAGAAGTCACAGTTAAGGGGGCAGGGTGTTGTGGAGGCCCCATTTTAAGGGAACAGAGCTCTATGGAGGTCACTGTTAAGGGGGCGAGTTATTGTGGAAATCACTGTTAACGAGACGGGGTACTGTGGAGGTCACTAATAAAGTGGCGGCCACTGTCGGGGTCACTGTTAAAGGGTAGGACGCTGTGGATGTTACCGTTAAGGGAGCAGGCCGCTGTGGAGGTCACTGTTAAAAGGGCGGGGTACTGTAGATGTCACTGTTATAGTGGATACTGTCAATATCGACACACACAAACATTAAATAAAATATACCCGTGAGAGGTCAGGGCCTTCTGCTAGTAAAATATAAATAACAAAACATGAATAACTTAACATTAACCCCCAATAACTTGAGTAAATGACGAGGGAGGTCCTAGAAGCCCCAGTAAAACAATTTCACCAAAATAAACTGGCAACTCCATCTTGCCCCCAGCCGATGAATGCCAGCTCGGAGGCACCAACTGATGGACGCCGAATTCTTCAATTCCTGTTTACCCATTCTCAACTATCACCACATCCACCAACTTCTAGGATCTCCCACCGCCAACCACAGGCAACTTGACCCTACTTAAGTCTGCGCGTCCCTCCACATTCTCAGGGGTGTCCCAATCCCACCCTGGATCTGCAGGGACTATAAATCTATCTCAACCGCATTAAGGTGCACCCCATCCTCTCTCCAAAACTCGCCCACTCCTGCTTTTAACTCCGAATACCGGACTGAGACCGCCCCATTCCTAGCCATGAATCTACCAACTGCCCGATTGACCTTGATAGGAGCCTTATTTAATCTATCCACTGATCTCGCACCCCTCCAAGACCACCTCAGCACAATGTCCGACCACACCGTGGGAACAATGCCCATAACCTCAGGAGATCAAATTTAATGTCCCTAATTAGCTCCCTAAATGGCCGGGCCCCTAGTCATTACCCCCAATCTAAACGCGATCTAAACGCACAAAGCGGTGCACCTCCTGCAACCCCCCGACACACCCCCCCCTCCCCCCGCCTCGACATACCTCTAATCTCGAGCAAAACCACCACATCTCGCTTGAAATTCAGTTGTCGCCCATTCGGTCTCACTTCAGCACTTACTGCCCCCCAAAACACGAACGAGTGTCCCATTATCCACACCAAGGCCGACCTGTAAACCTATGAACAAACAAAAAAACAAGCAGCATTAGACAAAAACATTACATAACCGACTCACAGTCTAGGAATTTAAAGCGCAACAAAAATGATCCATACTCGTGTCTAAGGAAAGTAGTCGTACCCTTCCTGCTCTCCCCACTGTAATCCTGCAACCACTTAACGGGACAAAGTACGCATCCTGGAACCTCAAAGTCAAACCCCCCCACCCTATAGTCCTGCATCGCTGACTCTTCTCCGCTGGGTGAGCTCATGCTGCTCTCAATGATGGCCCCTGCCATGTGGGGGGTGTGGCTTTCACCTTCTTCTTCCAGAACAGCTCGGGGCCTGTGCAAGTCCCAGGAAGCCTCCTGCACAGCCCATCCTCCTGTCGCACTGCTCCCACGCCGAGTGAACCTCCCAGAGGCAGAATGCCTGGGAGGATCCACAGAACCTGGTCCCGATCCGGACGAACATGCTGCAAAGAGCGCACCGGGGGGAGGTTAAACTCCCTGCTCTGCTCTGGGTCCCGCCTCTAAAGCCTGATGCACCGATCCCCGCCGTGGAGGGTCCCCGGAGGGGCTCCGCAATCGGCTCCTGGCCCTGGGGTAGGGTGGCCACTGGCTTCACCCAAAAAAGCCGGTGTACCATGAAAAAGCCTTAAATCATGAACAAACCTTAAGTCAGCTGATTTCAGGGGGTGTGTTCTATGCAGCCCATTCAGGCGGCTCTCATTACATATTAAGGGGGTGTGTTCTATGCAGCCCGCGCTCGGCTCAGCGCAGTCTGCAGAAGCAGGTCTCCCTGATGGGAGAGAGAGGGAGGGAGCTCCCTTCCTGTTAACCCCTTACATACCGCGGTCTGTACGGACCGCAGTATTGAAGGGATTAAACTGCTGACATCTGCAGCACATGTCAGCAGTTTATAGCAGGGGGTCAGCAATGTGCTGACCCCCTGCTATACCCACTAGACCACCAGGGAAAAAATTTCAAAGTAGGCGGGCGGGGGAATTGCGCCTCCCGCAATTCCCCACCCCCCTGCACCGCCCGGGGGATCAGTAACATGGCGGGGTGCAGGGGGGGTTAATTGGTTAATTTTTACATTTAGGTCTCTGATCCCAGCGGTCACAGACTGCGGGGATCAGAGACTGTCACGCAGAAAACCGCACGTCTGAATTGACCTGCGGTTTTCTGCGCAACATGGGGGGGGGCTCACAGGTTTATTCATACACCTGTGCCAACCCCGCGCCTCTGGCTTCAGAACTGTTTCGGCGGAGTGCGCATGCGCCGAAGGACACACCCCCTGAAATCAGCTGACTTAAGGTTTGTTCATGGTTTAAGGTTTTTTCATAGTACACCGGACCTTGCCGCCCACACCCCCAGATGATAAACTACGCCCAGCCTCAGTAAAGTCACGCCCCAAACCCCAGCAAAGCCATGCCCCATCGCCGGTCGGGAAGGAGAGGGAAGAACTTTGTGTTGTAGAAGGTGAGCTGGAAGCAGCAGGGGTGCTTCTCTCCCCCTCAGTCAGCCATGTCTGCGGCTCTAGTGACTGACTGGGGGTGACAGAAGCTCAGTCAATTGCTGCAGCTCACGCTCACACAGCACAATGCTGCTGTCTGAGCGTGAGCTACTGAAAGGGAGGACATCCCTGTGTCAGTCCAGGCACTGCGCCTGATGGAGGACAGGGAGTCTGAAAACCGGACATCTGGTCACCCTACCCTGGGGGTTGCGTCGGGGCTCAAGCCCTTCCTCAGGGATGGCCATCTCAACTGGGGCCCCTTGTAGCCAATGTGCACCAAAGTTGCATAAATTTATTGGCACAAAATTTCAGTGCAAAGTAACCCAACCAATAGACAGTATACAGTTAGGCAAAAGTGTTTAAAGTTGCACCAAATTTATCAGCATCAGCCACTGTAAAAAAATATGGAGCATCTATAGATGCAAAATTTACACTGTCTATTAGACAGGCTTATTAACTCCGCACCAAAGAGTTTCTGTTGTTTCTTTTTACTTTTTGTTTTTAAAAAACTTTCCTAGAGGCAGCCATATTGGAGGTACATATCTTTCTTGTATTGGTTGTATGTTGCATGTGTGCTTTATGGCAGCTGGATTTAAAGAGTACTTCCGTATCTCAGAAACTTATAGCACATTACCTATCCCGAGAACAAGGTAATGATGATCCCTGTCTAGAGGATCACTGCTGTAGGAGATCCCAAGATAGACGAGTAAACATGCTTGGCAATTATCAGAGCTCCTACAGAAGTGAATGGAGAGAGCAGCACATGCGTGGCCCCCTCTCTATTCACAGCATCCATGAGATGGGAGTGAGAGAGACCCCTGTTCTTGAAATAAGTGCAGGTCCCAGAGCTGGGAACTACATCTACTGGACATTTATGGCATATCTTGTAGACATACCATAAATGTCCAAGATGGAATTGGGAAACACAATAAAAAAAACACAAAAAAAAACAGAAAAGTGTCCATAGGTATAATACAGTCTACAGGAAAACATGGCGTACCACTCCTACTCCAACAACCAGGGAGAGGCAGGAGAGATGCATACAGAGACTTTTCTGTGTGAATGTTACATATTCTTACTATCCTCCCTTATTTAGACCCTAAAAGTAAATTCGAGCTGTCATCAGTCATTAAATCCACAGCCTCTAATAATAATGAGATGACTCTGCTGACATTGTCCCTGTCTACACAACAAAGCTTGTAAGGGTGCTTATGCTGTGTGCTCCAGTGGCCAGTGTGAAAACTGGATGTCTTTTATAAGCTGTGGGGAGTCGCTCTGGTAGACAGCGGTGCGGGTGCAGTTTAGAGGCAAAACAAGGAGTCCAGATTGTGCATCAAACAGTGTTTTATTCACACTTGCACACCAGAAATAAAAACAGTCTCTTGGTGACAGTTCATACACAACAGAAATCATGTGGAAAAACCAAAAACAGGCCAACACACGGTCCAGTCACCTTGGGTGGTTTAGGTGCGGGTTCACACCTAGCAGTCGGCTCAGCCGCAGGCGATTCCACCTTCAGGTCGCAGGGCAACACCACCTTGCTGAGCTCCTTCCTCCAGGACAGAGAATTCCTCAGCCCTGTTTGCAGGCTCCAGGATAATCACACCCACCCAGACACAGCTGCTGGCTGCGTTTTATACCCAGCCCCAAAACATGGACTGGACCGTGGGAGCAGCCACCCACCCTACTCTTTAGCTGCTCCCAGTAAGAGCCGGCCCGGATCGGCTTTGCAGCCATGCTATTTAACAGAGCAGCACTAGCTGCTGCAGACCAAAACCCCGGCTCTTACCTCACCGAGGCCAGCAACCTCGGTGACACGTACCTGCTATCAAAAACAACACCTTGCACCCTCTTACACCCCCCTTTGTTCAACCCTGAGGGGTGAACACACGTGAGGCAGTGGACGCGGGACAGGGCATCTGCGTTGCCCTGCAAGCGGCCTGCCCTGTGTTCCACGAAGAATTTGAAATTCTGAAGAGATAGGAACCACCTGGTGACCCGAGCATTCCTCTCCTTGGCCTGACTCATCCATTTGAGGGGGAATGGTCGGTCACCAGACGGAACCTCCTCCCTAACAAGTAGTAGCGGAGAGATTCGAGTGCCCACTTGATAGCCAGGCACTCCCTCTCCACTATACTATATCTGGACTCGGCGGGATTGAGCTTACGGCTCAGGAAGACAACGGGATGTTCTTCCCCGTTGACCTCCTGAGACAGTACCGCACCGAGGCCTACCTCCGAGGCGTCGGTCTGTACAACAAACTCCTTGTTGAAGTCGGGTGTCACCAAAACCGGGGACCCACACAGGGCCGACTTCAACGCGGAGAAAGCCTCCTCCGCCTTCTCACTCCAGCTAACCCTCCCAGACTTTCGCCCCTTCAAGAGGTCTGTCAACGGCGCTGCTATTGTGGCAAAGTGGGGCACAAACCTCATGTAGTAACCTACAATCCCCAGGAACGACTTTACCTGCCTGGTGGTGACCGGTCGGGGCCAGTTACGAATGGCCTCTACCTTGGTTACCTGAGGTTTGATGACTCCCGCCCAATTACATATCCCAGATATTTTGTCTCCTCTAACCCTATGGAGCACTTCTTTGGGTTAGCGGTCAGTCCGGCTTTCCTCAGGGCATCCACTACCGCCTGCACCTTGGGTAAATGGCTTTCCCAGTTGGTGCTGTGGATGACTACATCATCTAAGTAGGCCGAGGCGTACCGACGATGTGGTCGCAGCACTATGTCCATTAACCTTTGGAAAGTGGCGGGGCGCCATGCAGGCCAAAGGGTAACACCTTGTAGTGATACAGGCCCTGCGGGGTAACAAATGCGGTTTTTCCTTAGCCGACTCGTTAAGGGTACCTGCCAGTACCCTTTAGTGAGGTCCAGCACAGAAAAATAACGGGCTTGTCCTAAACTTTCAACCAGCTCGTCTACTCGGGGCATGGGATACGCGTCAAACTTGGATACTTCATTTAACTTGCGAAAGTCGTTGCAGAACCGCAACGTCCCATCCGGCTTGGGTATTAGGACTATGGGACTGGCCCACTCACTTCTCGACTCCTCAATGACATCGAGCTTCAACATTAACTGTACTTCCTCCGCGATGGCCCGTCGCCGAGCCTCGGGTACCCGGTATGGTTTTAACCGGATCTTGGCCTGAGGCTCAGTGACGATGTCATGTTGGATGAGAGACGTGCGGCCAGGAGGTCCGAGAACACATCCGTGTTCCGACTGATGAACTCCCTGACTTCCTGAACTTGTTTGAAAGACAGGCTGTCTGCAATTTTTACCGTGGTTACTGCTTCACAGGCCTCGAACTGTGGGGCTGGACCCTTTTCACCTAGAAGCCCTGGCCGGGGGCTGTGGTCGTCGGCTGTGTCCCTATCTTTCCACGGCTTAAGTAAATTCACGTGGTACACCTGCTCCGGCTTACGCCGCCCTGGCTGGTGTACTTTGTAATTTACTTCCCCTACCTTCTCGATCACCTCATAGGGGCCCTGCCACCTAGCTAGGAACTTGCTGTCAAGGGTGGGTACCAGAACCAAAACCCGATCTCCCGGATGGAAGCCCCGTACCCGAGCCTGACGATTATACACCCTACTCTGGGCTTGTTGCGCTGCCTCCATATGCTCCCGGACCAGCGGCAACACCCTTTCTATCCGTTCCTGCATCTGGGTGACATACTCAATGACACTTTTGTGGGGGACAGGCTGTTGTTCCCATGCTTCCTTGGCGATATCCAACAGGCCCCGAGGGTGTCTGCCATAAAGCAGTTCGAAGGGCGAGAACCCAGTAGAGGCCTGGGGTACCTCTCGCACTGCGAACATGAGATAGGGCAGAAGCAGGTCCCAGTCCTTCCCATCTCTAGACACCACCCTTTTTAACATATTTTTTAGAGTTTGGTTAAACCTCTCAACAAGACCGTCTGTTTGCGGATGGTAAACGGACGTCCGTAACTGCTTTATACGCAACAATTTACACAGTTCCTTCATTACTTTGGACATAAAAGGGGTCCCTTGGTCTGTCAGAACCTCTTTTGGCAGGCCCACACGGGAAAACATCTCCATTAACTCTTTGGCAATGAGCCTAGCTGAGGTATGTCGCAGAGGCACCGCCTCCGGATACCGAGTGGCATAGTCGAGAACTACCAGAATGTGTTGGTGGCCCCTGGCAGACTTTGGTACAGGCCCAATTAAATCCATAGCGATTCGCTCAAACGGTACTTCAATAATTGGCAGAGGTACCAGAGGACTACGGAAATGAGGCTGGGGGCTAGTTATCTGACAGGTTGGACAGGACTTACAATAATCTTCTACCTCCTTGAACACACCGGGCCAATAAAACCGCTGCAGTATGCGGTCCTGGGTTTTCTGCCACCCCAGGTGTCCCCAAGAACATGTTGGTGGGCAAGCTCCATGACAAGCTTGCGATACGCTGTGGGCACCACCAACTGTTCAACAGGTTCACCTCGGACTTGGTTCACCCGATACAACATATCCTGTAGAACAATAAATCGTGGGAACATTAATTCAGCCCCTGGTTTCTGGGGTTTACCATCAATTTCCAGCACATTCTCCCAGGCCCTGGTTAGGGTTTGGTCCCGGTGTTGTGCGGTCCCAAAATTTTCCCCGGAGACATTGAGGTCTGCCAACTCAGGTCCCGGTGGCAAGTCCTCCGTGTCTCCCACCATTACACTCAGTGGGGTTGTTTCCCCCTCTACCGCCGGAGCAGTGGTCACCCCTACCGCCGGCCCTTCAGACTCGGGCTCCCAGGGTTCTGGCCTTCCAGCGGTATCAGGCCACTCTGCTAGGGTCACCCCTGTCTCGGGTCCCTCAGATACCTTTATTGCCGGCCACAGCGCCGGAAAACCGGGGAAGTCCCCCCCAAGTATTAGTTCGTGTGGGAGTGTAGTAGCGACAGCCACCTCGTGGGTCCACCTTTCACAGTCGGGTAGTCAGCTGCTTGGTCACCTGGGAGGTCAAAAAATACTTGCTGGGGTCCAGACGCCAGGAACGGAGCGATGACCTCTGCCCACTGTTCTCGGGGTAATTTCTCCCTCACGGCCACCTTCTCGAACACCGCCAGATAGGTCTCAACATCATCCGAGGGGGTCATCTTAGGGATCGCGGTACGGACAGCTTTCCGGGCATCGTGGACGCGGTGGGACGCTCCTGCCGCTTGCAACGCCATCACGTGCTGTAGCAGTAGCTGGTTGGTCTCCCGCTGCTGCACGTTAGCCTCTATGAGGGCTTTCACAGCCGCCTCCATTTTGTCGGGGATCACAGGCTGCAACTTTGCCGGCTTAATATAGGACATTCACTTTTGCCCAGCAAAAACAAAGTTCGGCGTTCACGCCAGCCTCACTGCGCATGCCCGCATCCTCCACCAAATGTGGGAGTCGCTCTGGTAGACAGCGGTGCGGGTGCAGTTTAGAGGCAAAACAAGGAGTCCAGATTGTGCATCAAACAGTGTTTTATTCACACTTGCACACCAGAAATAAAAACAGTCTCTTGGTGACAGTTCATACACAACAGAAATCATGTGGAAAAACCAAAAACAGGCCAACACACGGTCCAGTCACCTTGGGTGGTTTAGGTGCGGGTTCACACCTAGCAGTCGGCTCAGCCGCAGGCGATTCCACCTTCAGGTCGCAGGGCAACACCACCTTGCTGAGCTCCTTCCTCCAGGACAGAGAATTCCTCAGCCCTGTTTGCAGGCTCCAGGATAATCACACCCACCCAGACACAGCTGCTGGCTGCGTTTTATACCCAGCCCCAAAACATGGACTGGACCGTGGGGAGCAGCCACCCACCCTACTCTTTAGCTGCTCCCAGTAAGAGCCGGCCCGGATCGGCTTTGCAGCCATGCTATTTAACAGAGCAGCACTAGCTGCTGCAGACCAAAAACCCCGGCTCTTACCTCACCGAGGCCAGCAACCTCGGTGACACGTACCTGCTATCAAAAACAACACCTTGCACCCTCTTACAAAGCATATTCGCATAAAACTAAAAAATGTCAAGCCTTTCTTCAAAAAAATATGTTTACAGTAAAATCTTCTTTACATCTCTTATATTATAAAAACAGACGTCTGTCTGTTCTTTAGGAGCGACCAAACAACTGGAGCGATCTTCACCAAATTTGGCACACAGGTACATCAGGTGTCCGGGAAGGTTTTACACTGGGTCTCAGCTCTCTAGGATGTAACATTCCTGAGATATTCCCAAAATATGACCTGCATTAGCAAATCCAAGCCTGCAAGTCTTTCTCTTTATATCCCAACTGCCATACACACGGTCACATGTCCCTTATCAGCCAATAGAAGCTCGCAGGCCCTTAGTCTCCACTTACACACAGTTTTACTCCAGGTTTCCATAACAAACCAGCCATTTTTCTTCACTGCTGTAGGTTAGCTTTAGACTAGGGCTACAGGACGACACTAAATCGCACAACACATAGGGAAAAACTACGCTGCTACATGCATCCATCTTGGGGCGCTGTGGAGGTCACTGTTAAAGAAGCGGGCACTGTGGAGGTCACTGTTAAAGGGGTGGGTGCTTTGGAGGTCACTGTTAAAGGGGAGGGCACTGTGGAGGGGACTGTGGAGGTCAAAATGTTGCACGACACATGTCATCGTGTAGCCCTAGCATTAAAGGGGCAGGACACTGTAGAGGTCACTGTTAAAGGGGCGGGCACTGTGGAAGTCACTGTTAAAGAGGTGTTCACTGTGGATGTTACTGTTAAGGGGACAGGCTGCTGTGCAGGTCACTATTAAAGGGGCAACTGCTGTGGAGGTCACTGTTAAGGGGGCAGAGGCCACTATTAAAGGGGCAACTGCTGTGGAGGTCACTGTTAAGGAAGCAGGGTACTGTGAGGTCAGTGTTAAGGCAGCGGGGTGCTGTGGAGCTCACTGTTAAGGAGCGCGCCCCTGAGGAGGTATCTGTCAAGGGAGTGGGGTGCTGTGAAACTCGCTGCTAAAGGGGCAGGCTGCTGTGAAGGTAAAAGTGAAGGGGATGGGCTGTTGTGGAGGTCCCATTTTAAGGAGGTGAGGCACTGTACGGGGTCAATGTTAAGGGGTGGGGGACTGTGGAGTTCACTGTTAAAGGGGATGAGTGCTGTAGAGGTTACGGTTATGAGGGGATACTGTAGATATCTTTTAACGACACACAGAAGCATTAAATGAAATAGATAAAATATACCTGTGCAAAGCTGGGTCCTTCTGCTAGTCTCTTATATATTTAAAAATTAGTTTCTGTCCGTCTGTCTGTTCTTCATGTGCAACCAAGTGACTGGACCGATCTTCACCAAATTTGGCACACAGGTACATCAGGTGTCCGAGAAGGTTTTTGACCGGGTTTCGCTTGACACATGTCGTCATGTAGCCCTAGCCTTAAAGGGGCAGGGCGCTGTGGAGGTCACTGTTAAGGGGGCAGGGGCCACTATTAAAAGGGCAGCTGCTGTGAAGGTCACTGTTAAGGGGGCAGGGGCCACTATTAAAGGAGCAGCTGCTGTGGAGGTCACTGTTAAGTCAGCAGGGTACTGTGAGGTCACTGTTAAGGGAACGGGGTACTGTGGAGGTCACTGTTATGGGAACGGGGTACTGTGGCAGTCACTGTTAAAGATACAGGTGCTGTGGAGGTCTCTGTTAAGGGGGCAGAGAACAGTGAAGGTCACAGATAAGGGGACGGTCCCCTATGGAGGTCAGTGTTAAGGGGCAGGGTGCTGTATAGGTCACTATTAAGGGGTAGGGCCCCTAAGGAGGTTGATGTCAAGGGAGTGGGGTGGAGGTCACTGTTAAAGGGTGGGCACTGTGTAGGTCATTGTTAAAGGGGCGTTCACTGTGGATGTTACTGTTAAGGGGGCAGGCCGCTGTTAAGGTCACTGTTAAAGGGGCAGGCACTGTGGAGGTCACTGTTAAGGAGGCAGGGGCCACTATTAAAGGGGCAGCTGCTGTGGAGGTCACTGTTAAGTCAGCAGAGTACTGTGAGGTCACTGTTAAGGGAACGGGGTACTGTGGAGGTCATTGTTATGGGAACGGGGTACTGTGGCAGTCACTGTTAAAGGTACAGGTGCTGTGGAGGTCTCTGTTAAGGGGGCAGAGAACAGTGAAGGTCACAGATAAGGGGACGGTCCCCTATGGAGGTCAGTGTTAAGGGGCAGGGTGCTGTATAGGTCACTATTAAGGGGTAGGGCCCCTGAGGAGGTCGATGTCAAGGGAGTGGGGTGTTTTGAAACTCACTAATAAAGGGGTGGCTGCTGTGAAGGTCAAAGTTAAGGGGATGGGCTGCTGTGGAGGTCCCACTTTAAGGAGGCGGGGCACTGTGGGGGGGGGGGGCAGTGTTAAGGGGTGAGGGGCTGTGGAGTTCACTGTTAAGAGGTAGGGGTACTGTAGATGTCACTGTTATAGGGGATACTGTTGATATCTTTTAATGACACACAGAAACATTAAATGAAATACTGTAGATGAAATATACCCGTGCGAAGCCGGGTCCTTCTGCTAGTACCATATAAAATGTGATGAAATTTTCCCTTTAAGACAAGCCACATATATATTTTCATGACTTAAGTTCACAACCAGTGTCTTTCAGAACACAAAAGCCGAACGGCCACAGTTTGCAAAAACACAGACATAGATGAATAAGATAGAACCTACTTCAGGTTAATGCACTTAACACCATAAGAAGCAAGCAGAGCGAGGTACTTTCTGACCAAGAAAATTATACGGTATGTCACAGGTGTCTCCCAGTGTGCGCCCATGAAAAACAGTTGCTCTGATGAGCTAAATCGGGGGCTGTGGGAAAGTGTGCCAGTATGCTCTCCATAATGCAGTGCCTGCTGACAAGTAGAGTCATTACCTAATACAGGGACCTGCAGCTATAATTGGTGCACTACAAGCTAAAAATGTTTAATTTGGTTGTAAACATTTCGAAATGGCAAGAAATCAAAGCTTGATTTATTTGACTATTGGGTTCAGTCGTCATGAATGGACAGTGGTAGCTGCTACATATTAGGGTGGCCGGAGAGTCCGGTTTTCAGGCTCCCTGTCCTCCATCCGGCGCAGTGCCTGGACGGACACAGGGATGTCCACTCTTTCAGTAGCTCACGCTCAGACAGCAGTACAGTGCTGTCTGAGCGTGAGTTGCAGCAACTGACTGAGGCTTCTCTCACCCCCAGTCAGTCCCCACAGACATGGCTCCCTGTGGCTGACTGAGGGGGGCATAAATGCCCCAGCTCACCTTCCCCTTTGAAAGTTCGTCCCTCGCCTCCGCCAGCAATGGGGGCATGGCTTCACAGAGGCAGGGCGTGGCTTCATAGAGGTGGGCGTGGTCAGTGAGGTACAGCTTTCTGGGGTGAAGCCAGTGGCCACCCTACTACATATTGTAGGGCCATCACATTCATTTTGAGGTGCATCAAACACTCCAAGATAACTACTGAAGTGGAAGGCTGGATCAGACGCGCCCCCCCTTGCTGCTCCTTCTTCCCTCTCACAGCATGAGCTTCGCACAGGCTGAGGCAGAGACACTGTAACATGATCCCTCCATCCCTCTCACAGCATGAGGGAGAGATACTGCTGCAGCTCTCCTCCCTTCCTCGTTTAGCATTTACTGCCTCAGTCTTGCAGCATTTTTTGGTGAGGGGGTTTCTAACCATTTAGGGTCTATCCACATCTAAGTGGATTTGGTGCTGAAAATGTATGCTGTAAATCTGTAGAAAGCCTCAGGGAAATCGTCAAAATTTTGCTATAGAATTTTGTGTGGATTTTCCTGGGAAAAACAGCCATTTGTTCAAAATGATAACTGTATATGTACTCACCGACCCCCCCCCCCCCCCCCATCATCCCCTGCAGGTCTTCGTACAGTCCGCCTGTACATGTTGCCACATGTGACTACTTTAGCAGCCTATGGTTGGCTGCAACAGTCACATGGTCACATGTCGCTTCAAACAGCAGATCGGATCAGATACTGATGACCTATCTTGAGGATAAATCAACAGTATTAAACACTGAGACAAATTACGGGCTCATGCACAAGGCCGTTGCTCGGCCGTGGCCATATTTTGGCCCGCAAACCGTGGGGCCGCAATACACAGGCACCGCAATACCCATAGACTTGAATGGGTCTGCAATCTCGGAGATGCAGAGTGGCGCGGAACGGAGGAACGGATCGAAGGCCCACAGAAGCACTACGGAGTGTTTCCGTGGGTTTTCTTTCCATGCCTCCGCACTGCGGTGCGAACAGTAAGATGCGGATCTTGGACCCCATTCAAGTGAATGGGTCCGCGATCCACATGCGGTGGCCCCGCGGCTGGTGCCCATGCATTGCAGAGCACAATTTGCGATCCGCAGCACGGGGCCCAGCCAGCACACATTCGTATAAAGTTTTCTAAACTGGACAACCCCTGTAACGAAGAATCATTTGAATTAATTTAATCCTCTGCTTTGGTTTTCCAGTTTATTATATGCATTATTAGCTCGTAGCTTTGAGTTTTGCATATTTACTTGGAAACAGGCCCTTTTCTTTTTGTGTGTGTGTGTGTTCCCATCTGTCTCCACTTGGTGGCACTGCAGTGCAGCTGTGCTCAGTTTTATCTAGGAGTGGGAATTCGCCAAGCCTGTGCTCATCGGGGAGCGATAGGTGTTAAATACTGCTCATTACATGCCCTCAGCATACTCAGCCCTTGTCAACAACCAGCCATTTAGCACAGGCAGGCCTGTAGGAGCTGACACATAAAATTCCTCTCCTGACAGGGACTGAGCATGGGGTCAGTAGCAGCCATACAGGTAAAAAATAAATAAATCTTGGATTAACTCTGTAAATCCTCATATATATTCATAGGTAGCGATGAACGAAGTATCAAAAATTAGATTCGGCTGCTTTTTCCCAAAACATTTGCTCCGTGCGAAGCGTATTTCTTTGTAAGTAGTGGGTGCAATGGCGGAGAATGTTGATTGCACCGCTGCTAATCATTGTACCCTCAGATGCCGTGTTCATAGCTGATCGCAGCATTTAACATTGATAGTATAGTGTAGCATAAAGAAAATGTTTTAAAAATCTTACTTACCTCATCCATTTGCCGTCACCATCTTGATTGAAGATCTAGGGTGAAATCTCATGCGGCCCATAATCATCACGGCTTTTTGTGCTCAATGGGATGAAATAAGTAAGATTTTTATTATTTTTTACCGCGATTTCGGGAAAATCGATTTGCTACCACGAAGCACAAGGAAATTCGGCTTTGTGGCAAATTGAATTTTCCCAGCACTATTCATAGGTCTAACTTAAGCTCCTGAAGTTCAGATGTCTACATTAAAAGGTTCCCTGGAAATCAGATATTGAATATCCTCAGGATAGGTCATCAGTATCTGATTAGTGGGAGTGCGACTTTCAACATTCTCTTTGATCATTTGTTCCGAGCGCCGTAGCCTCCTCACAGCATAGAAAGCACAGCGCCGTACATTGTATAGTGGCTGTATTTGGCATTGCAGCTCAGTCCCATTCACTTGAATGGGGACTGAGCTGCACGTAGGGCATGTGATAGATGGACTTGACATCCCAGATCAAGGAAGAGGCACGATCGCTTTCCTGAACACTGGTGCTGGGAGTTGGACCCGCACTGATCAGAAACTGATGAGCCATCCTGAGGATAGGTAATCAGTATTTAAGTCCTGGACAACCCCTTTAAGCATCCACATTAGGGTACTTTCACACTTGCGTTAAAGTTTTCCGGTATTGAGTTCCATCCTAGGGGCTCAATACCAGAAAAAAACTGAGTTTTATCCTAATGCATTCTGAATAGAGAGCAATCCGTTCAGTATGCATCAGGATGTCTTCAGTTCAGTCACTCTGACGGTATTTGGCCGGAGAAAATACCGCAGCATGCTGCGGTATTTTCTCCGTCCAAAATTCTGGAACACTTGCCAGAATGCTGGAACCGGCATTATTTTCCATTGACCTTTAAAAATGCAAGAAAAAAATACCGGATCCATTTTTCTGGATGACACCGGAGAGCCGGATCCAGTTTTTCAATACATTTGGCCTCATGCACACGACCGTATGTGTTTTGCGGTCCACAAACCAGGGATCCGCAAAACACGGAAGCTGCTCCACGTTCCATTCCGAAATGCCTAATATGCAAAAAAGCTAAATATGCGGCTCGGACGTGGACAAAAAAACGGCCTTTGTTAGACGAATCCGCATCCAGATCCGCCTACAAATGCTTTCCATTTGCAGATTTCCGGATCCGGCAGGCAGTTCCGGCGACAGAACTGCCTGCCGGATTCTCACAACACAAGTGTGAAAATACCCTTAGCATCAGATGTATTTCTTCTGCAAAATTCCTTTTCTATGTACTTGTATCTGTGCTACGCGTCCTCCTTCCGTTACTTGCATGGTGAGGAAGGACGCCCGATTCCGGATCCCCTTTGTAGTGTTTGTTAGGGGTCCCACAGGTGTTGCCCCAGGGATCATTCATATATTGGTGATAAATATTGTCAGAGGAGTAAGGCCTCATGCAGACGACCGTATGTCTTTTGCGGTCCGCAAATTGCGGATCCGCAAAAAAAACGGATGACGTTCCGTATGGCATCCGTTTTTTTTGCGGATCCGTGTTTTTTTGAGGATCCATTGTAATAATGCCTATCCTTGTCCGCAAACTAGAAAAAAATAGGACATGCTCTATTTTTTTGCGGAACAGAAAAATGGACATACGGAAACGGAATGCACACGGAGTACCTTCCGTTTTTTTTGCGGACCCATTGAAATGAATGGTTCCACATATGGTCCGCATAAAATCCGGAACGGACACGGAAAGAAAATACGTTCGTGTGCATGAGGCCTAAACCCCATTAAAGGGTCACTGAGCTTTCAGAAAACTTTTGAAATGTCATAGAAATATATCAAAACTTTTGGTTGGTGGCAGTCCGAGTGCTGAGATCCCCAGAATCGCTAGAACTAGGGGTGAGAATCACTCAATAGAAAGTCTATGGAACCGTCTCAGTTCCACCTCCTGCAGCGAACATATGGCTGGTGGCAGTTGGAGATTTAAACTGTTTGACCAGCTCAGTGAGATGGACACAAAAATAGGAAAATAACAAACAGCAGGTGGCGCTATACAGATACATTTTATTGAATAACTCAGTGGCTGTACTAAATGTTTAATTACATTGGAGCTGTTGTTAGAAAAAAAATGCAGAGCTTTTTTTTTCTAAACCAAGACACAATTTTAAAAGTATTCTCCAGATAAAAATAACAGGCAGATATACTAAGATTACAAATGTCAGTGTGAAGCCTTATTCACACATCAGTGTTTTGGTCAGTGATTTCCATCAGTGATTGTGAGCCAAAACCAGGATTGGAGCCTCCACAGAGATAAAGTATAAGGGCTCATGCACATGGCCGTTGGTGGTCCGTTCCATGCATTGGGGACCGCAGTTTGCAACCTCCGTACAGCCGCCGGGATGAATCCAGACCCATTCAACTTGAATGGGTCTGCATTCGTCCGTTCCGCAAAAAAGATAGGACATGTTCTATCTTTTTGTGGTACGGAAGTACCGAACGGAGCCCCAAAGAACCACTCCATAGTGCTTCCGTGTTTTCTGTTTCGTGATTCCGTTCTGCACCGTTCCGCATCTCTGGATTTGCGGAACCATTGAAGTGAATGGGTCCGCATCTGTGTTGTGGAATACACATGGAATGGTGTCCGTGTATTGCGGATCCATAAATGCGGTTTGCAATACAGCAACGGGCAGCACATGTCCATGTGCATGAGCCCTAACCCTGGGTTCAGACCTGAGCGTTCCAAAAACGCGCGTTTTACGCGCGTTTTTGACGCGCGTTTTTTTGCGCGTTTTTGCAAATAGGAAACGCGCGTTCGTACGCGCGTTCTTGTGATTGCTACTGTGGTGTCAATCACAAAACGCGCGTCAAACGCCCCAAAAGAAGCTCAAGTACTTGTTTATGCGTTGGGCGTTTTACAGCGCGTTCAAACGCGCTGTAAAACGCTCAAGTGTGAACCACTCCCATAGGGATGCATTGGTTTTAATCTGTTGAGCGTTTTACAGCGCGTTTGAACGCGCTGTAAAACGCTCAGGTGTGAACCCAGGGTAAGGGAAAGACCTGGCCCTGTTCTGTGTTTAGAGCCACACCTGGTTTTGGCTCAAAATCACTGATGGAAATCACCGACCAAACACTGATGTGTGAATGAGGCTTTAGTATTGACTTAGAATGCGCCAAATGTATTGAAAGGCTTAGGCTTCTTAATAAATTTTTGAGATCTCCAAGCTGTCTGTGCCCCTGATACTCAAGTCTGCTCCAGCTGTAAGCTGGCATAGATTTGAACTGTCATTTATGCCAGAAACTGATTGTAAATCTGTTGGGCCCCTGAAGGCCACACCCTTGCACCGCACACTTTTATCAACACTTTACAAAAGTGCCGATGGAAGTGAAAGGCTACAAATTATGGAGCAAATGACGACATAAAACATCTGATAAATGTTCCTGCATTATAAAAAGTTAACATATAAGCAGATTATTTAGAAGGTGTATGGCACCCACCATAGGATGATTTGCGGTGTTTACTGGACTGGCACCCCTCTTCTCTCCACCTCCTCATCTGATCCGATTGATCAGTTTTAGAAGAATGCCTTCCAGCATTTACATACTTCCCAAGCATCCCTCTTTTGGAGGGGCAGTCCTGCTTTTGACCCAAGTCCTTCTATCCCACATTTTTCCTAAGTTCTTCTGTCCCACAACAAACTCCAAAGTTGTGATTTGGTCATAAAAGAAGAAGATTAGATTAGAAGATTGATCAGGAGAGGAGAGCGAGGGACTGGAAGAGAAGCCATCAGACAGCCAGTCTGACAGATTACAACATTGTAGATTAAAATAATATATCTGCATACATAAAACAAAAAAATGGTTACAAAGGTGACCATAGTCATTAGACTCCAACTTGCTCTACCTAGGAAGCTACAACTCTTTTGGGGAGGTGCTTCAAGAAACAGTCTTGTGAAAAATGGGGCTGTTGGCAGGTGCTGTATGCAATATAGGAACAACAATCTAAATGTAATAAACCCTTCTAATTAAAATCTCTTCATACGCACTAAATAAAGTAAGCTTCTGTCTCAAATACCACAAAACACTAAAATTCTATATAAAATTCTCCATACAGAGGTTTATGATTGTTTCTAAGCCTGGCAGACGTTCAGTATTCATGAGCCATTGAAATGGAGAATCCATAAAATTCTATATTATGTACTTAAAAGGGACAATAAAACAAGACAAGGAGTCCTTGGATCTAAAGAAAGGACAATTAAGGCACATCAATCCAGATCACAGCATTCACATTAAAGGTCAGTGTATCAGTTTATGTAGAGAAAGATGAGGCCTGCAGATGCAGGCAGAGGTCCTCTGGAAGTCCATAAATAGAGCTGAAGGAAGCCAACATGAAATTTTGCAATATAGTACTATTAAAATGCAATTTCCAGATCCCTGTGCCCATGGATGAGATGTAAGGAAGCTTACATCCTACACACAGCTCTCCTTTACTATGGAGCCGTGGCACTCTGCGTACAGCCATACAATGCCTCCTGAAACCACAATATATTGTATTTTTGTAAGAGAACATGCTTTGGATTAGGTATAAAGCTGGAGGCAAATAGCGGTATGGTACATTCACACAGACTTCTATGGGTGCCATATTATGGCTCTGTAAAGTATAGCTAAGTGGATGAGCCCTAATTGTAAAGCTCTGTGGAATATACAAATGAAAGTTATTATTCTTAGTATTATTATGCCATTTTCTGACAAAACAACTGAAAAGGCTTTCCAAGATTTTAATACTGATGACCCATTATCTGGATAGGTCATCCGTATCTGATCAGAGGGGTCCGACACCCAGAACCCCTGCTGATCAGCTATTTGAGGGCTCCTGTGAGTTCCGTAGGCTTCTCCGTGCTTAACAAGCACAGAGCCGTATATTGTATAGCACCTATGCTTGGTATCGCTCTCAACACCATTCACTTCTATGGTGCTGAGCTGCGCCTAGGCCACATGACCGATGAACGTGTCGTCACTTGGCCTAAGAAAAGCTGAGAGAACGCCACAGTGCTGCTGCGAGTGCCGCTGCCTTCTCAAACAGCTAATCCGCAGGAGTCCTAGGTGTTGGACCCTCACCAATCAGTATTGAAATCTCAGAAAAACCCAAGAAGTTACTAAGGCTACTTTCACACTAGTGTTTTTGGTGGATCCGCATCCCATAACGGAAAGAAAACCGCAGAATGCTGCGGTTTGTTCTCCAGTATGAGAACGCAACCAAACGGAACGGAAAGCATTTTGGAGCACTACGTTCTGTTCAGATACATTTTGTCCCTATTGACAATGAATAAGGACAAAACGGAAGCGTTTTTTACGGTATTGAGACCCTATGTCGGATCTAAATACCGGAAAATAAAAAAGCTAGTGTTAAAGTAGCCTAAAGCAGACATGTTCGGAGAGGTGACAGCTCCTCTTTAGAAGAGTCATCAGTGAAAATCTTATTTGTTAATCTTTAAGGAGTGCCGTGGAGTCAGCGGTACAGATGTACAACCACTTGGAGGAACGAGTGCACGCTCTTGTTACTAAGTCCAATCGCAGACTGGAACTTTTGGAGTCCATGTTGAAGATCCAGGAGTTGGAAAAACAGTTTAGCCAGGTAAAGGAAAGTGAATGGCATAAATGGTATAATGAATAGAACATGAAAGTGTCAGGACCGGCCCTGCAATAAGTGGATAAAAATAACATTAGAATCTTGTCTGAAGACCATCAGTATAATAGATTATATAATTAACTTTGCTCCACAGTAAGTCTAGGGCTACACGGTGTCAAGCGACTTCTTGTCGCAGAAAAGTTGCGCAACATTTTTTATAATGATAGTCAATGGTCTCGCACTGCTACATGCAACATGCTGTGACTGCGACATGACAGTCGCAAAAAATCCGTACAGTTGCAGCCTGTCGTAGTGTGACACCGTTGACTATCATTGCAAAAAATGTTGTGCGACATGAATGTCGAGTGACACATGTTGCAATGTAGTGCGACAAATGTCGCTGTGTAGCCCTAGCCTTAAAGGTCTGGTTGAAGACTAGTTAAACTTGTTGTGTCTTATATTGCTGCACAGCTCCATTAAAATGAATTATTCTGAGCTGCAGTACCACACACAACTTGTGCACAGGCATAGCAGTGTTTCTGGAAACAATCATGGACAACTTCTTTAACTCCACACTTACTTCCAAAGCTGACCCTATGGATGGATGGAGATGGAGAAAATCAGCTACATGAGATGGACACTATGGAATGGTCTTTGGAAACTTTAGAGAAGTATCACAAAAAGTTTAAGGAATTCTTCCTCCAAGCAACAGTGAGTATTCCCTATCAATAGGAAAAAAAGCTGATTAATCTCAAAACCTTTTATAAAGTTTGGATGTCCCTTTGGATCTATGTACCCATGTTTTTATCGTTAACCCTTACAGGTGCATTATAACCATGGGTTGGTTCTTCTGGATGATGCAAATAAGTTCAGTGGGTCCATGTTTCCAGAAATGGATTTTTTTAAGGTTACGAGAGGAGCCTTCCAGACCAAACTAAGTAGTTTCTACATGAATGTTGAAAGGCAAAAAGAAGAACTGGAGAAGCTTCTGAATTTGTACAGATTTTGTGACAAGGTAGACCATCATGTTTTTTTTTTTTTTTGCTTATTTTGGTCATTAGAAAGTAAGATGTCCTAGTCTTAATTTTTGGATGATCTCTTCTACTAGATTACACAGCTCACCATGAGCTACAGTCGCTATGTGGGACAATTGAAGATGGCTGAACAAAAGCTTTGCCAGCCTGACACCCAGCAGTGTCTGGAGACCTACCTGCAGAAATTAACTGAGGAGTTGTCAGATGTCAAATTTCAAGAGATGAAAGAAGAATCCTACAAACTAAGCAGCTGTAGAGGACTGGCTGTTTGGAATGAGACCTGGCTCAAATGTCAGGAAGCTAAGCAACTTATAGAAGAAACTCTAGAGAAGTGTAAAGACGAGCAAAATGCAGCCTGGCACAAGGACACCACATTGTCCTCTAGCGTCAGTAAAGGAGAAGACACAGTGGTAAATTTTTCTAATGAAATCACGCAAGGAAGCCGAAAGGAGGACCATGAATTTAGGCCTCGGGGCAGCATGAGATCTGCAGAATCAACCATTATTAACTGCTGTAGTTTTGGTCTTCATGCTGGTTCCATGGGTCTATTTCTTAAAGCACCTAGAAGTCAAAGAAACACAAGAGCAACAAGAGAAACTTTGATTTCACAGGGATGTTCTACCAGTGAAGAAACCAAAAACAGCAATGGGTCAGATCCAGAAAGCACTGAGCTGATGGTGCAGAACTCCAACAATGAAGCACTAGAGATTTTACATACTCCTAGTCCAAAGCTTCCTAGGCCAGCCCCAGTACAGCCATCCTCTGTGACAAATGCAGACCACTTCACATGGGTCTCCTTTGGCAGGGCCAATAGTGATGACTCTAGTATTATGACTGAGAATGACAGTAGTAAAATGAAGCAGTCAGGCAGAAGATGCATCCTTTCTAGGCATGCCAGCTTCTCAACAGCAGACTCAAATTCCCATTACTCCTCAGAAAGTTCTTCAACTATTTCTCCTTTGCAACCAATGGAACCACTTACCTCTCGCATGCCTTGGATGAGAAGAGCCATGACTGAATCATCTAGGGACAATGACTGGACGGCAAAGTTCAACTTTGCGTAAGTGAACCTAGTGTGGTTTTTCAGTTACCTTTATGTTAGATCAAGTACGTGCACCATTAGGTATATTAAACCAAGTTTGAACAGTTATCCCCAAAGTCATAAAGAATTTGGCAGACTTTAACATAAATATAGAAACAATGATTCTAGGAAATGTTCAGTCTGAGGTTCATTGGCCTCTCTAGAGGCGAAGACCCATCAACTAGCTATGGAGAACATCTACACATCCACTTTTAATTGCTTCAGAACTTTGTTGTTATCATTGTACATACAGAATATATCGTCAGTAAGGTCTAATAGTTTATGTGTAGCGACCCATAAGAAATAGACCCTAGTGACAAGGGATTAGATCTGAAGTTAGCTTTAACCATTTTTGTTGGACCTTTGGGGACACTTATTGTCTAATATCCTGGGTCCACCAGGGGTCCATCTTATGCTCTGGGGTGTACCCTTGTTAAAGAAAATAGGATATATCATGTAGTCACTATACAACCAGCCCATTAGCTTCCTACAAGTCACTAACATGGTCCGTTAAGTGCCACCAGACAGGCTCAGTGCACATGACTTCAGTATGTACATACATGAGTCCACAGGGAGATATGGACTTGTCCTAGTATGACCAAACTTATTAGTTAGTAACCATTCATAGTTTTGAGATCTGGAGGATCAGTGAATATATTTTAAATGTTTTTATGCTAATACATGTTCATCTTTTCTTTTATTCAATTCCTGTCCAGTAAGCTTCATCGAATAATGGAAGAGCTGCTTGCCACAGAGAAAGACTATGTATGTTCTCTGGGTTATGTTCTCTCCCACTACCTGAGTGAGATGGATCAGCCAGATCTCCCGCCTACCCTACGTGGGCAGCATGCCGCCATATTTGGAAACTTGGAAAAACTCTATGAGTTCCACAGCCATGTTTTCCTACAGGAACTTACAAGCTGCAGAAGGGACCCAAGTCACGTTGGGCGCTGTTTCCTAAAACATGTAAGTCTAACAGTTTTTAAAGATTGCTACTGTCACTAATATGTTTAAAGAGAACTTGACGTGTCCGCTTCAGTACCGGTAACTATTTGTATTCACCATAAATTAACAATTGTAAAGTATTTTGTTCTTCTAATGCTGCTGTTCCACTGTAATTCCTGCTGGAAATGTGTGAATAAATCATCAGCTGAGTGTTGTCAATACCCTTGTATACACCAAACTCTATGTCATATTTGCTTAAGTGCAATAAGCATAAGGCTTTATGCTCATGGCCATGTCCACATTTTGGTCAGCAAACAATGGATCTGCAAAATGTTTTTCCGTGTTTTTCTATGTTCTGTAACTTGTGGAACGGCCATAAAAATGGAGATAACACATGAAAAATATGGTAGCGGGCATGAAGCCTAATTCTAATATAAACACAGAAATGCAACAGCACTCTGCAACCAGCACTCTGCCCTGCCTCTATGCTAGAAGCTATCAGAGGTCGTTAGTGTACATTTTGATCAAAAAGTATTAAGCCACTCGCCATGCCAAGGCCGCCTCTATGAGTGGTCCTAACGCTAAATCCTACCTGTTAGTGGCCATGACAGCCTAATTCTAATATAGGGTGCGAAAAAAACAATAAAATTCAAGTTACTGGTACTTATTCCATTACTGATTTTTTCACGTTACAGAAAGAACAGTTTGGACTTTATGCTTTTTATAGCAAGAACAAACCTCAGTCTGACCGACTACTACAAGAACATGGAGCAATGTTTTTCAAGGTATGGTGAAGATAAATTATGGATAAAATGTAGAAGCAGAAACATCAATTAATAGCTACTATATAACATAATATATTTTACATTCAGTTACCTCCTGGGAGTAAGAGATAGAGAAAATGTGGATTGAGAGTTGCTGTTCTTTGTACCTTCTCATTTCTTAGTTCATTGACAGTTCGGTGCTGAGCTGATGAAATCTGTTGCAGACTGGTTGATAGATAAAAGTTACCTGACAACCACATATAGAAGACCATGTGGCAGTTTATTCCTAGCAACAAGTCTGTCTCAATTTTAGAGCTCAAGCGGGATGGGCTCTGTTCAGTGCAAGCTAGAGAAGCTTGGAAGCAGTCAATCCATGCCAATTCAGCACCATATGATTAATCATGTTTTTTTTTGTTTTGTTTTGTTTTTTTAATCAATTTAGGTGTAATTTTTTTAAATAGTTTTTCTGGGATATAGCTTTGATAACCTGAGTCATGGATGGCGATCCACCAATCAGTAGAAAAGAGGGACAACTAGGTTGATGTTGCCACTTCACTGCAGTATCTGACATAGTGGCGCTTTGGCTCTGTTCTCACTGTGCTAGAGCCTTCCATCGATGGTAAATGTTGGGATTCCCAGATGAATATCTCATCAACAGTGGTGCTTGAATGTTTGGTCAGAGTTCTCTATATTCTGTATTAATTTGACCTAAAACTACATCAGATTTTTTTCACACAAATCAAACAAATGAGTACATAATATTAGTTAGTCGATCATTTATTTATTGAGGAAAAGTATGTGAACCTTTAAGATTAGCAGATAATTTGAAGGTGAAATTGGAGTGAGATGTTTCCAATCAATGGGATCACAATCGGTGTGAGAAGGTGGCCTGTTTTATTTACAGAACAAAGATCTGTCAGTCTGATCTTCACTACATGTTTGTGAGATTTCTGGGGACCTCAGAAGAACAGTTGTTGATACTTATCAGGCAAGAGTTACAAGTCCATCTTTAACCCCTTAAGGACAGGGGGTTTTGGGATTTTTGCGTTTTTGTTTTGCGCTCCCTGCCTTCCAAAAGCCATAACATTTTTATATTTCCGCTCACATAGCCATATGATGGCTTATTTTTTGCAGGACAAGTTGTACTTTTTAACGCTACCATTTATTTTTGCATGTGATGTAGTGGGAAACGGGAAAAAAATTCCAAATGGGGTGAAATTGCAAAAAAAAAGCAATTTCACCACAGTTTTATGGGTTTTTAAATTACAACGTTCGATTTGCGATAAAACTGACTGGTTAATTTTATTCTTCAGGTCAGTACAAATCCGGCAATACCTAATATGTATAGTTTTTCTTGCGTTTTGATAGTGAAAAAAAACTTAAAAGTGGGAATTTTTTTATTTTATCTTTTTGTCGCCATGTTTTGACCCCTATAACTTTTTTGTAATTATGCGTACGGAGCAGTGTAGGGGCTCATTTTTTGCGGGGCAATATGAACTTTTAATTGATACCATTATGGGGTGCGTATAATGTTTTGATCACTTTTTATTCATTTTTTTTTAGGAAATGAAGCGTCCAAAAATGGCGAATTAGCCATTTGGACGCTTTCTTTCCGTTTTTATGTTTACCGTATGGTGAATATTTTTTAATATTATTATAGTATGGGCGTTTTCACACATTGCGACACCCATTATGTGTAATTTTTTTATTTTTTTATTTAATTTATTTTCATTTTGGGGAAAGGGGGGTGATTTGAATTTTTATATTTTTTTTATTTAATTTTTATTTTTTAAACTTTTTTTTTTTTTTACCACTTTCTTATAGTTCCCATAGGGAACTATAAGATGCAATCATCAGATTGCTATTCTCATATATTCCAATGCAATAGCATTGGAATATATGAGAAAATCACATATTTCCTATGGAGCCTATTACAGTCATAGGCTCCATAGGAATACTGTGTAGTAACCTAGGTTTCATTCACAGAAACCTAGGGTACTACATGCATGCTCGGCTCCCCTTGTGGCCATCAGGGAGCCGAGCACAACCGAAAGTGAAACTTTCGGTTTTGCGCTGATCAGATGCCGTGGTCAGGATTGACCACGGCATCTGAGGTTAAATGTCCGCGATCGGCATCGCTGCCGGTCGCGGACATGAGCTGCGGGTGTCAGCTTGATGAATCAAGCGTTTACCTGCAGCTCATGCGCCCGCTCCGTGCGGGAGCGGGCGCCATCTTTAAAGTGCGGACGAAGGGCGTACATGTACGCCCTTCGTCCTTAAGGGGTTAAAGAAACTGAACTCCAGGGTTCGCAAAAGGGTTGTCACAATAAAAAAGGTTCAACATTTTTCAAACCATCACGTGGATCTGAATACATTTGTAATTCCATGTACGGTAATTAAAAATCTAGTATAGCCACTGTGTTATTTACTGAAATCTATCTGTATAGCGCCACCTGCTGTTTGCTCTTTTTCTAAATTCTCTGTCCAGCTCACTGAGGTTGACATACATGTTGAGAATATGGGTCATGCAATAAGACAAAGACCATAAGCACACAAGTCGTCCTACCAAAGAATGGTTAAGAATAAAGTAAAGGTTTTGGAATGGCCAAGTCAAAGTCCTGACCTTAATCCAATAGAAATGTGATGGAGGGACCTGAAGTTCATGGGAGGAAAGGAAACCCACCACCATAGCAGAGTTGAAACATTTTATACAGGGGAATGGGCTAAAATTCCTCCACGCTGATGTGCAGGACTAATTCAACAATTACAGGAAACGTTTAGTTGCAGTTGTTACTACACAAGGAGGTCACACCAGATACTGAAAGCAAAGGTTCACATACTTTTACCACTCTCAGACATGTGATATTGGATCATTTTCCTCAATAAATAAATGATTTTGACTCATTTGTATGATTTGGTTATCTTTATCTACTTTTAGGACTTATAAAAGTCTGATGTAATTTTAGAAATATAGAAAATTCTGAAGGGTTCAAAAACTTTCAAGTACCACTGTATGCCAATGTAAAGGAATACATTAGCATACATCGCAAACAGTCTACCATTGTTTGTTTTTTATGAACCTACTACACCAGGGGTCAGCAACCTCAAGCATGCTCCATTCACTTCTATGGAAGCTACGAGAACCACTGAGCAACTGTGCATGCTGGAAGTTGTAGTCTCCCTGCAATTGATGGCCCCTGTACTACACTATTTTATGCCATCACCTACCAGCCAGGAGTATGCCAAAAGGACAACTTTTTGTCATATTACAGTGTGAATGGGGGCCTATGGATGCATTTAGCATATGCACATGCAAATGGAATGTGGACCCGTGTCTGGTACTGTAGATCAGCCCCAGTAGAACAGACCTGACCTGCAGTACCAGATATAACCACATGAAGACTGATGGTCCTGTGCCAATAACATGGCCCATTTGTTGTTCTGAATAAGGGCCATCAAAGTTATGTCTTTATATTGTCATTATAGGTTTTACTGTATTGTGCTTGTGTATTGATGTGTGAGCTAAGGATGACACCCATGATAATGTGTGCTTTTTTCCCAGAGGAAGCAGCAGGAGTTGGGAGACAAGATGGATCTCTCGTCCTATCTTCTAAAACCCATCCAGCGGATCAGCAAGTACAGCCTTCTCCTGCAGGACATGGAGTGGGAGTGCAAAGGCCAAAGTACCAGGGAGGCAGAGCTGAAATCTGCCCAGGAGGTTGTCAGATTCCAGCTCCGTCATGGGAATGATCTCCTTGCCATGGATGACATTCAAGATTGTGACGTAAGAAATGATGATAAATAAAATCCCTTCCAATACACCCTACTTTCACAAAATTAGAGAGGGATATAGGGTCTCTCAATGAGGACTAATATCTAAATGCTATGTCCTCCAGCAATCAGGCGTGTGTCCAACCGTTTAGCTGCCTGTACGCTCCCTCAGCTCATGAATGGTGCTCCTGTCAGCACTACTGTAGTGGTCCGTGGATATACAGTTGAAACCAGATGTTTACATGCAATATATAAAAAGACACATATGCATGTTTTTCTCAATATCTGACATTAAATCATTATTAGGATTACCATAATTATTATTATTTATCCAAATGCCAGAAAAATGAAAGAGAGAACGTTTTAAGGCATTTTTATTACTTTCTGCAATGTCAAAGCTTTACATACACTAAGATTGCTATGCCTTTAAACAATTCTGGACTGCCCATATGATGATGTCATGTGTTTGGAAGCTTCTGTTAGGTTTGTTGGCAACATCTGAGTTAATAAGAGACACAACTGAGGATGTATTTAACCCCTTCATGACCCTAGCTTTTTTCAACTTAAGGACCAGGCCATTTTTTGCAAATTTGACATGTGTCATTTTATGTGGTGATAACTTTAAGACGCTTTTACTTATCTAAGCCATTCTAAAAATTGTTTTCTCGTCACATATTGTACTTCATGAGAGTGGTAAATTTGAGTCAAAATATTTCATTTTTATTTATAAAAAATACAAACTTTACCAAAAATTGGGAAACATTTGTAATTTTCAAAATTTCAATTTCTCTGCTTTTAAAACAGATAGTGATACCTCCTAAAATAGTTATTACTTCACATTTCCCATATGTCTATTTCATGTTTGGATCATTTTGTAAATTACATTTTCTTTTTTTGGGACGTTAGAAGGCTTAGAAGTTTAGAAGCAAATCTTGAATTTTTTAAGAAAAATTTCCAAAACCCACTTTTTAAGGACCAGTTCAGGTCTGAAGTCTTTTTGTGAGGCTTACATAATAGAAACAATCCATAAATTACCCCATTTTAGAAACTACACACCTCAAGATATTCAAAACTGATGTTACAAACTTTTTTAACCCTCACAAGAATTAAAGGAAAATGTAGATGAAATTTTAGAATTTCACATTTTTGGCAGATTTTGGCAGATTTTCCATTTTAATCCAATTTTTCCAGTATCAAAGCAAGGGTTAACAGCCAAACAAAATTCAATATTTATTGCCCTGTTTCTGTAGTTTACAGAGACACCCCATATGTGGTCGTAAACTGCTGTACGAGCACACGGCAGGGCGCAGAAGGAAAGGAATGCCATATGGTTTTTGGAGGGCAGATTTCACTAGGAAAATTTTAAGTTGCCATGTCACATTTAAAGACCCCCTGATGCAAACTCCCAAAAAATTACCCCATTTTGGAAACTATGGGATAAGGTGGCAGTTTTGTTGGCACTATTTTAGGGTACATATGATTATTGGTTGCTCTATATTACACGTTTTGTAAGGCAAAGTAACAAAAAATAGCTGTTTTAGCACCGTTTTTATTTTTTGCTATTTACAATGTTCATCTGACAGGTTAGATCACAGATGTCAAACTCATGGCCCTCCAGCTGTTGCAAAACTACAACTTCCAGCATGCCTTGATAGCTGTAGGATGTCCAGGCATGATGGGAGTTGTAGTTTTGCAACAGCTGGAGGGCCACGAGTTTGACATCCCTGGGTTAGATCATGTGGTATTTTTTATAGAGCAGGTTGTTACGGATGCGACAATACCATTTTTTGGTGGTTTGTTTCAGTTTTACATAATAAAGCAATTTTGAAAAAAATAATTTTTAGTGTCTCCATATTCTGAAATCCATAGTTTGTTTTTTTTGTTATTTTTTTTTTCGGGGCGACTGTCTTATGTAGGGGCTCATTTTTTTCCGTATGAGATGATGGTTTGATTGGTACTATTTTAGGGTGCATATGACTTTTTGATCGCTTGGTATTACACTTTTTGTGATGTAAGGTGACAAAAAATGGCTTTTTTGACACCCTTTTTCTTTTCTTACCATGTTCACTTGAGGGGTTAGATCATGTGATATTTTTATACAGCAGGTTCCTACAGACGTTGCAATACATAATATGTATAATTTATTTATTTATTTAAGTTTTACACAATAACAGCATTTTTTAAACAAAAAAATCATGTTTAAGTGTCGCCATACTCTGAGAGCCATTGTTTTTTTTATTTTTTGGGCGATTGTCCTAGGTAGGGTCTCATTGTTTTGGGATGAGATAACGGTTTAATTGGTATGATTTTTGGGTGCATATGACTTTTTGATCGCTTGGTATGACACTTTTTGTGATGTAAGGTACAAGACAAAAGACATAAGACAAAAAATGGCTTTTTTTAAACCGTTTTTATTTATTTTACGGTGTTCACTTGAGGGGCTAGTTCATGTGATATTTTTATACAGCAGGTTCTTCCGGACGTGGCTATACCTAATATGTATGCTTTTTTTTATTTATTTGTTTTAGTGTCTCCATATTCTGAGTCATAGTTTTTTTTATTGTTTGGACGATTGTCTTAGGTAGGGTCTCATTTTTTGCAGGATTAGTTGACAATTTGATTGGTATGATTTTTGTGGTGCGTATGACTTTTTGATCGCTTGGTATTACACTTTTTATGATGTAAGGTGACAAAAAATGGCTTTTTTGAATCCCATTTTTATTTTTTTACGGTGTTCACCTGAGGGGTTAGATCATGTGATATTTTTATAGAGTAGGTCGTTATGGACGTGGAAATACCTAATATGTATACTTTTTTATTAATTTAAGGTTTACACAATAATATCATTTTTGAAACAAAAATCATGTTTCCATAGTCTGAGAGCCATAGTTTATTTTATTTTTTGGGCGATTGTCTTAGGTAGGGGCTCATTTTTTGCAGGATGAGGTGATAGTTAGATTAGTACTATTTTGGGGGTCATATTCCTTTTTGATCGCTTCGTGTTGCTCTTTTAGTGATGTAAGGTGACAAAAAACTGCTTTTGACGGTGTTTACCTGAGGGCTTAGGTCATGTGATATTTTTATAGAGCCGATACCTATTATATCTACTTTTATTTTTTTACAATTTTTTTAACTTTATTTTGGGAAAAGGACACTTTTTTTTTTACTTGAAACTTTTATTTTTTTGAAAACTTTATTTTTTTTTTTACCTTTTTTCACTTTATTTTTTGGCCCACTCTGGGACTTCAACTTTTGGAGGTCTGATCTCCTTTACAATGTATCACAATACTTCTGTGAAGGTAAGTGAAGCAGAGAGTGGAGAGAGATCCCTGCTTCACGCTAGAGAGGACAACCTCGCTGTATGCGCGCCACCCCCCACTTGCCTCTGCGCCCCCTCTAGTCTCTGCAGGGGTGCATAAACATGCTTACAGAGCGCTCTAACGGGGCCCGGCATTGTCACTGTGCTTCATGCCGGGCCCTGTCAGAGTGCTCGCATTACATGTGATCGCAGCGGGCCCCCTCCCCTGCTGGGCCCGGTCGCAGTCGCACTCTCTGCACGATCCTGCACGTGCCACGGTCAGCGCTGACCACGGCAGTGCGAGGGTTAATGCACCGGCATCAGAGTTTTCACCGATGCCAGTGCACACAGCAGGGATCCAGCTATTAGTAAATGCCGGACCCCTGCCGCTGATCGGGGGGGTGCAGGAGCCTTACATGTACGACGCTGGTCCTTAAGTCTCGTCCACCAGTGCTGTACATGTACGGCGTGGGTCCTTAAGGGGTTAAATGCACACCTGAAACACACTGCTTCTTTGTGTAGCATCATGGGAAAGTCTGAATAAATCAGCCAAGATATCAGGAAGGGAATTGTGGACTTCCACAAGTCTGGCTCAACCTTGGATGCAATTTCAAGATACCTGAAGGTGCCTCGTTCATCTGTACAAACAATTATACGCAAGTATAAACAAGATGGGAATGTCCAACCATCATACCGCTCAGGAAGGAGACGGGTTCTGTGTCCCAGATGAACCTGCTTTGGTCCGACATGTGCATATCAAGCCAAAAACAAAAGCAAAAGATCTTGTGAAGATGATGGAGTAAGCTGGTAAGATTGTGTCAATATCCACAGTGAAACGAGTACTGTATCAACATGGGCTGAAAGGCCACTCTGCCAGGAAGAAGCCATTACTCCAAAATAAACATAAAAAAGCCAGCTTAATGTTTGCAAATGCACACAGGAACAAAGAACTACATTTTTGTAGACATGTCCTGTGGTCTGATGAAACTAAAATTGAACTTTTATTCATAATAATAATAATAATTATGGTAATCCTAACTGACCAAAAAACAGGAAAGGTTTATTCTGATTTCAAGACAGATATTGAGAAAAACAAGCATATGTGTCTTTTTATATAGTGTAAACTGTATATGTCTGTGTGAATAAAAAAAAAAATAATATATATATATATATATATATATATATATATATATATCTATATATATTTCTGTAATTTCACCCACAATGTTTTTTTTATTGTATTTGATATAAATTGGAGCCCTTTTTAAATTTTGGAGCATTTTCCTGTTTTCTTAAATATCAGTGCCGCACATGTATGTTCTAGACTACATGGCTAATTGTGTCATATAATGCCTGAAATAAGTGGATTAGTTATATGTCATCACATGATGTAGATTTCACACAATAGGAATTGTGCTGTGTGTTACAATTCATATCAAATGAATATCATGTAAAGAGATCAGACCTTACAGCCCTACAGATAGGATCATTTTGGCTCTGAGTTGTATGCACGGCTCCCTAATCTTGGAATGCATGAAGGACTTACTTGGACACAGATATAACTTTTAGGTCTCGGTATCTCTTCTCGTAACATGCACAATTGCGGCTTACCTGACCTGACCTTGCTTCAGGTTACAAGAGCTAAGAAATGCAAGTTGGCTACTCCTGCTTCAGGCTACCCCTGTTCACTATGAAGCTCAGCTGCTATGTTGACCTATCTATTCCCTGAGGTGGTATATCCTTATGACTTGTATCTCACACTTCCACTGCTAGCTAACTAAAAGGCAGGAGTATGGCAGGATCTTTCTCGAGAAGCATCTTCTCTCTCTTCCTGCTTATACCTGACTCTAGGTCTATATGGCACTACTATTTATTATGTGCTCTTACTATAGCTCAAGGACCTGCATAATAAGATCATATGACCAAAAAGGTCCTCTACCTTTGACAGCATATTATCCAATGGCAATATGAAAATTACCACTAGGTGACAGTATAACCAGAGTGCTATTTACTGCATACACATATACAGTGCAAAACATTTATATAACAGTGCAGTCAAATCTGAACAGTGTGTGTCTCACTTTTTTTCAGTGTGTCTTACCTGCAATGTCCATTGCATCTTGTCCAAGGTATATGACTCCCCCAGAGTGGCGATACAAGGTTGCAAATTATCTGCAACATTTCGTACCATTAGACAGCTATAAAACCATAAATAAAAGTCCAGCACAGTCACTGTCAGTAATCCAAACCACAGTAGAGATCCACAGTGTGCTCACGCCCAGGTAGTCCAGAAATAGAAGAAACAGGATTCAGCAGGTAAATAAAATCCCAAAAATGTATTAAAGTTTGTCCATTAAAAAACACATCCCCTCCTATACAGCGCTGACATGTTTCAAGCAACTATAGAGGTCTTAGCTACAGTCGAAACAAGTCAGCAATATACAAGAGGGGATGTATTTTCTAATGGATTTACTTCAATACATTCTTGGATTATATTTCTCCTATTTCTGCATTAGACAGCTATGCCCAGGGCATTTCACCCACCTAGTACAATATCTTCTCTTGTGGTACCCCATCTTGCATTTCTTCAGTGGTGTAAGATCCATATAGCACATATGTAACACATATGAGTAGTTTGCTGGCATCTTAGAGCAGCTTAATAGCGCAGTATATGCATGATCTACTGTATCTTCAGAATAGGTCATCAATATCAAATCGTTTAGGGTCTGACAAGGCAACCCCACTGATCATCTGTTTCAGGCAGCCAGAAGTGAATAGAGAAGAAGTAGAGGGTTCCATACACTGTGGTTTCTAATGCCAACATTCTGCATCTCAGTTCACATTCAATTAAGCTGCAGTACCCCGGTTTTGACAATGTACGGCGCCGTTGGCCTCAAGCTCCCTATAATGTATAGTCTCCAGTATTGGCAGCTGCCTGATTGTTGCTAATCGTTGCAGGTGTGGGGGGTTGGACCCCCACCAATCTTAAATTGATGACCTATCCTGAAGTATAATGGCATGTAATAACACAACATAAAATGTATACTGTACATTACTGACATATTCTTCAGTAAATTGGTAGGTTATAGTCGCATAACAATTCAACTTAGGTATAGTGGCCACGGAAACAGGGTCAAACGGTACTCCATTGCAACAGTGCTTTATGCAAAGGATGCGTGTTTTCTTGTAAGAGGTGCTATTTCTAACCCTTTTAGCCTGACACTAAGGGCCGGCTCCAGATTCCTGTGGGCCCTTGGCCAATAAAACTCAGTGGGCCTCCTTGTGGCATTTTTTTTACATTTACATGCCCCCCTGTGACCCCCACACTATATACTGCCCCGTATTGCGCCCCAAAAAGTATAGTGACCCTCATTGGCCCCTATACAGTATAATGGCCCCCAGTGGCCCCCTCACCCGGGGATCATCCTGTATAGAGTGGGCACGGGGGGTCATTATACTTAATGTGGGTCACTGGGGGTCATTACACTGAATAGAGGCTCTGGGGGTCATTGTTATACTGAATGAAGGGTCAGAGGGGTTCATTATACTAAATGAGGGGCACTGGGGGTCATTTTACAATGTAAGGGGCCCTCACACAGTATAATGACCTCCCAGTGGCCCCCTCACATACTTATCATTGCTGGAGAGCAGGGAAGCCAGCAGTCCTTTCATTCACTAACCACAGCTCAAAGGATATTTTGTGTGGTCTTCCAAGCGGCACACTCAGCAGCAGTCCCAAACAACAGGAGTAGGTCTCTTCTCCTTTTGTAACTAAAATAAACTGCAATTCAGGGTCCGCTCTAGAACTTCATCAGTAAGGAACAGTTCACACACAGCAGCACTTCCACAAGGCGATTTTATCTCGATTCCAAACAATTCCAGCTCCTCAATCTCAATATCAACCAGCAATTTACAGCTCTATTATGCTTTAAAAGGGAACACGACAGTGCAATACCAACGGGTTATTGAAAGACTACGTATTTTATTTTACTTACAAGATCGACACTTGTTCACATCACATATCAAATCAATTTGCCCAACCCGGGTTTCGCTGTCCGCTTCTTCTGGGGCGTTCCTCTCCTCTCCAATTGACACTGCTAAAAAAAGCTCTAATCCCTGGTCACACGTGGTTAGTCTCTATTACTTCCGTTAGGTGAGCTATCAATTGAAATTTTTTTTTTCTTTTAAATACTATGTATATGGCAAAAGATGGTGTTCAGACATGCATAAAGTCCTAGCGCGGACCCTGAATTGCAGTTTATTTTATTTTACTAACCACAGCTCATCTCTCTGCACTCCTCTCCTCCGGCCCAGCACAGCAGTGAGACACACGTCATGACGTCACTGCTGAGCCGGGCCTGGAGGAGAGAAGGAGCTGCGGTTAGTATAGGAAAGGACCATCGGCTCCACTGCGCTCCAGCAATGAGCGCTTCCATCTATATTGATAGAAGTGCTCATAGCAGCCGGCCCAGCACAGCCCTAAGAGCTAGCACCCCGGGTGGACTGACCTTCCCCCCCCCCTCCGGCACGCCACTATCTAATGGGCCCCCCCAGGAGCAGCGGGCCCCAGCACTTTCCAGAATATGCTGGGTGCTGATGCCGGCCCTGCTGACACTGATTGCAAAAATTTGTGCACCACTGATCACTGATTGCCCATGGTGCAACTTCAACTGCCTATTAATAACTTTAACCTAAAGCCGCAGTATAATCCTACACTACTTAATATGCTGTTTTCTGCCGTAGCCTCCAAGCAAACGTTCCTGCCTCGTGGATAATTAGAATTTGTGAGTGAAAGTTTGGTTATGCAGGATTTGCTCCTTTACATCCCCTTGAAAGATGGCAGGAGATAGGTGACAGACAGGTTTTAAATTCCCCGTGAAATGTAGCGAGGAAGATGTAATATCAAGAACGTCAAAGCATTTATGGCTATTAAAGTAAAAGTGGATTACCAGTGCGCGAGAGGGGACATTAGGGAGAGCGAGACGTATTGAGCAGTGAGAGTAACTGCTCGGAACGCAGCAGAGGGAGACAGGAGGAGTGAGATTAATCACATACACGCAGCCATGGACTGGGGCGCAGCGGAGACATCACACAGGGACGGAGACAAAGTACTGGATTAGATAGAAGCTGTTGTGGAAGAACATCATTTACAATAGGGAGAAATCCCAGGCTTGGGATCGAGGGACTGAGGTCAACAGGGGGTAACCAGGCTACTGATTCTAGTACATACAGCATCAAGAGCGCTGAACTGCGTGTGTCAAAAGTGCTACACCTGTACCCAGCGCGCTTCGTGTCACTTGTCACTAAATCTTAACATCAGCATCTTCTGCAGCAGAATAGTTTTGTGTGATAGCCTATAGGGCCCTAGCCTTCAGCTGCACAGATCTGCTCTGTGTCGGTGCTCTGAGATTTCAGATATATTGCTTTCATTTAGAAATGTTATAAGTACTGCTGGGATTGCATGGGCCGCTCTCTCTCTCTCCTCCTGTCAGACGGATAACTTGAAATAAATTATTGGGCTTTTGTTATGAGCACTGCAGAGATATTCTACCAGGATGGGAACTGAAAGAGTTGGTAGCACTCATGCTAAATGATATTTCATTACATGTGGAGCTTCCCTTCCCTTCCAATCATCATTTATATGCATGCACAATGGTCATCTGCTGGAAATGTTTGTATGTGTTGAGTAACGAAAAAGTCACCATCCATATCTTATATAGGGAGGCTGAATCTCTACCAAAATCTAGTTCAACCTTAGGCAGACCCTTTCCTTGACCCCAGGGGGCAGCATATTTTCAAAGATGCTTCCTAACACTTCCGCTTTCCTAACAGACAAGAGCATTGAGCAATTAAGTGTGTTATATATTATTATGGGCACTGTGGAGGGTATTTTTACTATGATCACTGGAAATTGTCATGTAACGAGCATGTGCAATTTCCCAATACACCTCAGGAGAAAAATGAGAATTCCATGGGGGTCATGAGATCTTCCATGTTTTCATACTGATTATTATTTAGTAATGGTCATTGTATGTTGGCAGCCTATGCCTGCTGCTTCTCCTCTCCTGTGAGCAGGCACGGGTGCCCCAGTATTTACCAGGATCGCTCCTCTCGCCGGCCCAGAACTGGTTCTCCTGTTGTTTCTCCGGGCAGGGGGTCACAACACTGAAGTACCAGGTACTACTCCTACAGGCCATAGCTCCTGCCAGGTCCTATTCTTGTGTCCATAGGGTTCCTGCTCCTACTCGCTCTGATATGTTTCAGTCTATGGCTGGATTTCTATGTTTTCTTGAGGCACCTTAACCAGGAGGAAGTTGCCTGAACTTTAGGTTTCCTAGTTTATTTATCCTAGTTAGGTGTTCTTATTCTGACTATCTGATCATGTACCAAACTCTGTTTACTGATTCTGACTTTCAGTTGCCTGTCCTGACTATTGCATGTTTACTGTATTAACCTTCAGCTACCTGCTCTGATCTCTGACTTTTTTTTTTGGATATGCACGGACTCTGTTTGCCCTGACCTAGGCCTGTTTCCTGACTACAAGTATTGCTTGACCCCCTTGGTGCTGCCCGTGTGTCAACTCCCAACTACACTACAGGACTACAGCTGCCAACTACACTACAATATGTAGCAGCCTGGTGGCTTACTGTATTTTATTATACTCATTCAACTCTAGGCCCACTTAAGGGCATTAATAAAAGAGCTGAGTAATTCTAATGGTTGCATCTGCAACTTTTTGTGCTTCTGGAGTTTCTAAAACTTTAGTTTTGAATTTAGTACAACTGAGTACAAATGCTATATATAGTTTTAAGTAATATATAAAAGCTTTGGAAATCACATTTTTTTTCCACAGTAAAAAAACAGGAAGAAGATATCCAGCTGTTTTTCCAAATACTGTACACACCAAACATCAACCATTAGAGCGTATTTAATATTGTCCTAAAAGCGCTGCACTATCTATTCCCACCTTGAGGCTGCAGTATCTAGTGGGGCTGCACCTACCCCACTATACTTCCAATTACTGGTTTACACAATAAATATATGGATACCGCGCTCTATGTAATGTATTATGTCGCCAGTGGCTATAGTTACACACTCTACTGATGTGAATGTATGCCGTTCCCCCGGACAATAGACCACCTACAGTACCTGTTACGTGCGTGTATGTGATCCCTGGGGTTCCTTGCAGTACTCTGGGTTTTCAGTGGCCGTTTCTCGCAGGTTCCGATCAATGTCTCTTGTCTTTGGGAGTCGCGCTCTGTCCGGTAGCGCGGCTCCAAGTTCGTGGTTTCGCGCTCACTGGGAGCGGGAGTGACGTCACTGCTGTGCCTATGGATAGTCACAGCTACCACTAGACCTCTTCAACGCGCTTCAGGTAATCACGTTACCCTTCGTCAGGAAGAAAGACCAGGTAGTCACTGCAAGATCGCTCCTACTTATCCCCGCCTGCATTTCCTATGTAGATTTTAACCTTATAGCTCCTGGTATGAATTTTCTAATGCAATATCCCTAATCAAATGAAAAGATCTCTATTTCCATATTTAATCCTACAAGGGCTAAGGTATCCATATTGAATATTAGTCTCGTCTCTGCTCTAGACATGTCTTTAATGTAATTGCCCCCTTTCTGATTTCTCTTCACTAATTCTAATCCGCAGAATGTTGATCTGGTAAACTTTCCTGAGGGACACCCTCTGTCACGCCACTGCATGGACAAACATGGAGGAAAGTTTACCGGATCAACATTCTGCGGATTAGAATTAGTGAAGAGAAATCAGAGAGGGGGTGATTACATTAAAGACATGTCTAGAGCAGAGACGAGACTAATATTCAATATGGATACCTTAGCCCTTGTAGGATTAAATATGGAAATAGAGATCTTTTCATTTGATTAGGGATATCACATTAGAAAATCCATAACAGGAGCTATAGGGTTTAAATCTACATAGGAAATGCAGGTGGGGATAAGTAGGAGCGATCATGCAGTGACTACCAGGTCTTTCTTCATGACGAAGGGTAACGCATTTACCCGAAACGCGTTGAAGAGGTCTAGTGGTAGCTGTGACTATCCGTAGGCACAGCAGTGACGTCACTCTCGCTCTCCAAGAGCGCAAAACAACGAACTTGAAACCGCGCTACCGGCCGGGGCGCGACTCCCCAAGACATGAGACATTGATCGGAACCTGCGAGAAATGCTCACTGAAAACCCAGAGTACTGCAAGGAACCCCAGGGATCACATACATGCACGTAACAGGTACTGTAGGTGGTCTATTGTCCAGGGGAACTGCATACATTCACATCAGTAGAGTGTGTATCTATAGCCACTGGCGACATAATACATTACATAGAGCGCGGTATCCATATATTTATTGTGTAAACATCAACCATTGTCAGGTACATGCATCTGCAGACATTAATGGCCTCCATGAACCATGTTAATTAACATTAATAATAAGTGGGATGTGGATTAATAGAGAAGCAATTATGTCTAAGCCCATGTTTGATGTAGATCTCCTGAGAACTATATCAAAGCCATCGGACCTATAGAGGATGCCCATTGCCTTTTGTAGAGCAAAGAGCCAGGTTCTAGGCCTGACGTTGAAGCCTTGATAATTAGCTTTATCCAAATTTGGAGCAAAGGTGAAGTGTACTTAGCATCCTGTACATAAGATGAGTCCCAATGTGGCCAGGACAATGTTTAATGTAGATGCATGTGGTGGCAGCTTCAGAGCCTGGGCATAAGATCAAACACAGGATTGTCCCATGGGGCCCATAGATTACCTTCTGTGCACAGGAATCTAATCTAGGGATGTTTTGTGCCTTGCTGTAGAGGGAGGAATCAGACTGAAGATTTGGAGTTCAACCCATGCTATGCAGCTTTATCTGAATATGTAGCAAATATTGAGTGTAGCTGGCATCCTGAAAGGAGAAAAACAGGCCAGTAATGGTTTTTAATGAGTCCCATTGCTTTCCTAATGGGTTATTTCATGTTGCGTTTTGTTTTATGGCCTAGAATATATATCATATTGCTGTACATAACCGGCTAAAGCCCAGTCGACAACCTAGTATTGTAAGTGTAAGAAATGCCAACTGGCAGTGGGTATGGGCTGATGTTTGTGTGAACTATTAGTTAATATGTGTATGATTATGATTTTCTGCCTTACTCAGTCTACATTATCAGACCATGGACCTCACCAAACCAAAAATAAACATTGAAATCATTAAAAAGATAGAAGCGCCAATCTTTCATTAGAAACATGACAGCCATGAGACATATAGTCAATTTCTTGTAATATAGCTAAAGATTATAGGCTGCAGCTGAGATGTTTCCCATTTCTTAAGATATGTCATTCTCGGTGATTACCGTATTTTACCTTCACTACTTTATTCTGTTTACTTCATGTTCATCTTCACCTTTACTCCAGGTTAACCTAAAGGAACAAGGCCCACTTCTGCGTCAGGGAGAGTTTATGATCTCCTACAGAAAGAGAAAATGCCTCAGAAGGGTTTTTCTGTTTGAGGATCTGATTCTTTTCAGCAAAACCAAAAAGGCTGCATCAGGGCGAGAGATCTATGTGTACAAGCAGTCCTTCAAGGTAATGTGCATTGCCCTTGTCATAGATAATGTATATACTGTACATATTCAAGGTTATTTAACATGGTAGCTGGGAATATCACACCACCTAGTTACACCACTACTTTCTTTATTATCTTAAAGCGGAATCTATGGATATTTTAGGTTGAAATTGAAGTCCAAAATAATTTAAAGAAATTCTCAACTATCTGTTTAGTCAATATATAGTGATCATCATTCTGTATGATCATTATCAGTGGGATCTTCTCATTATTGGCTGTGTTTTATCAGTCTTGAATGACATGATTTTATTGTGCTTGCTGCATAGACTTCTGAGATTGGCCTTACTCACACATTGGGAGGCAGCGGACTCTGTTTCGAGATTTGGTTTCGAAGAAGGAAATTAGAGGATACGTACACTTTTCAGGCTCCTTCTCCTGATGTCAAGGAGGCCTGGACTGGGGACCTGCAGAAGATTCTTTGGGACCAGGCAATAAAAAATCGAGGTAATCAATGTGAAGGATGTGTAATGCAGCCACGGTAGTTCATTCTGGACATCAGTTGACCTCTAGGATCATAGACCCGTCACAACCCATTTCCTAAACAAGCGGTCAAGGTAGCCATTAGAGTGTACAAGCCACGTCAATAGTGTTGGGCATATGTAGATCAGTAATGGCTACTTTGAACTGAAATCCCATTCCTCATGGTGTGAGGCAAGTGTCACTATTTCTGTTGGTCATTTGCTAAAACTTCAGCCAGTGGTGTAACTATAAATGACTGGTCCCCACAGTAAATTTTTGAATGCCCCCCCAGCAATTTTGTTCACAACCTTCTCCTCCTATGCAACCTGTGGGTAGTCAAGATCACTCCCTTAGACAAGGCCCGGCAACGCCAAGCCCCCCCGTCCGTTTCCTACAGTGTCTTTGCATATAATGTCATTTTATAATACTGTTGAGGTGGTCCAGACAATAAAATATTTTAGGCCTCTTCCTAGGTGGACCCCAAAGCAGCCTCTTCCCCTGCTTCCCCTATAGTTACGCCCCTACCTCCAGCTATTTTAGATATATGATCCCCTCCCACCTAGGAAACACCATAGTAGTGGCATGTATGACCAGTCCAGCTAACAAAAGTCTTCAGCTGTCAATGTACTGTGACTGTGCTTTATAGTTGAGATTTTGGCTATGTACCTGCAATTACTGTAGCACATTTCTATTAAGGGCAGTGGATACACTAGGTGTTAGAAGATTGTATTAGAAACGTCTGAATGTACACAGCCTAATCTACTAGAATAAATATAACTTGTCAATTGTGCAAGTGTCACATGTCACCAAAAATATGTCAAACAGCCTGACATGTCAAAGCTGTATTTAGTATATAAGGAAGCCAAGCATCTTCAGCTTTATAAATGAGGGGGAGGTGGCACAAAATGATGTTCTCTTCAGAAGTAATGGTAGTGGAATCCAAATACTTATATTGTACAATAATATACAACATTATACATATAAACCCCTTTAACTGAACATGATATTTCCAGGAATCATGGGTATAAAGGTGATTTAAGCACTTACTAGACTAGTAAATATTTCGATAATACAATTTGATTCCCTTCACTTATAGTATTATTCCACTTCTTCAAACACTGTGCAAGAATAACACCAGGATGGCATAGACATAGCTGGGCTTTTATAATCATAACCAAGGTCGTCATATAATCCTGATATGTATTTGGTAATGTCATGTGATGTAGACATGCTCTTCATATCAACGTGAGAGTTGACATTGACATGACCCATTGCTCTGTTCACTAAAATTTTATTATAAAACCATTCATCATGATGTCTTGTGATCTCCTGGTGCTCAGTTCTTCTATATTTCTCCTGCAGAAATGCGCAGACAAGAAAGAGCCTTCTCTGGTTTGGGATGCAAGCCATTCACTGACATCCAGCCAAGTGAGGCCGCCATTAGTAGTAGAGCCATCCCACTGACTGGCAATGGAGGTACAGAAATCTGTCATGGATTTTACCATTTGTGTATATTTCATATATAGTCAAAGCAGTGCAGAGCTTAATGGGATGTAATGTGAACTGATCCTTGATATCTCTCTCTCTTCTTACACTAGATGAAAATCTTCATTCTTCACCTTCCATAGCTTTACCGTTCCCGACCTCCCCTCCACCACTCCGTTCTATGTCAGTAGGGTCTCGAAGCAGTGCTAGCAGTGCTGTATCTCTTGGAGGGTGCTCTTCCACATCCTCTGGCCGTGGTTCTCTCAGCCCCTTACATGGATGTCCTGGATCTGAGCCAGCATGGAGATGTTGCAGGGCTGAGCCCTCGCATGATAAGGAGCCCAGCATTTTCTTGAGTGAGTCTATTGTACACGGAGAACCGTTGCATAAACAATTGCAATATGGCTGAGCAAATATTAGATGAAGGTTAGATCTACATGTGTTATATTATTATCATGTTTATTCTACAATGCAGTGGGTTGACCCATTCATCTTGCGTCATTAGCAAGTTCCAAGATGGATAGGAGAGCCCACCATACCATGTAGTGGTGCAACACTAAAGTAACAAAGTCACTCATGAAGCCATACGGAATATACATACATTGTGCAGTCAACAATTGACACCCCTGATCTCTACAGTAACAGACATGCATAATAATTCCTTTGGAGATAATTGTGAGCTTCTACTAGACACCTCAAGCATCTTTTGTCTTGAGCATCTTACCCAACATGGTCAAACTATATGTCCCATAATGCACATGCAACAGTTTATGGTAGTTCCTCATCTATATTACCTTTTTAGTGGATAATGCCAAAGATCACGCCACCCCTACTTCTTTAGTTGCCATACAATGTAGATTATATATTTCTAATATCAATGTGTTCTCATTTTCACCTTCTGCATCTGTTTGACTCTTCACATTTCTCCTTCCCTCTCTATTTCAGCTGCCAGTTCTGGTTCCTCAGAAGGAAGTGTCAGTGGATTTAGTTCCCCGGAGTCAAGCCAAATACCTGTAACCCATATAAATACATGTTACCCCTTGGAGTGCTGGCGCCCCCAACATGTTATAGACAAGCCCCCGGAAAATAGCATCCCATGAAAACATTAGAAGCAGAATCTACACAAACTCTTCTACTGAATGAAATATCTATATTTATGTGCCGTTTATATATGTAAATATATTACAGTCTAGTAATGAAGGATAAAAGTCATAGGACCACTATAATAAATACCCTTTTTGTGCTGGAGGACACTCTGATGGTCATTTATCAAAAGTAAAATGGATATACTAAGTACTTGTGTATTATGTGCCATTTGAACCACAATCAGGACAGGTCTACATTTCTTTGCATTTCGTACAGTGAAGCTCATTCTATTTTTGTGTTAAACAATTAATCTATAAAGGGGAACTTGGACCATATTCACTCCATACTCATAGAACCAGGACAGTTTTACACTCAAGAACCTGAATTCTTTACCATGACCCCAAATAAGATCTACCCTCCATCATTACCCAGAATAATCTGTGCTCTTCATCATTATCCTGAATAATTTACATTCTCCTCACACCTTACCCCAAATAATCTTAATTTTTAACCAATACCCTGCATGATCTCCATTCTTTGTGATTGCACTTAATAATCTCCCTTCTCCACCATTAACCCCTCTATTCTATATCATTACCCTGAATACTCTCCACAGAATTTAATAATCTCCAAACTCTGCCAATACCCTGAATAATTTTAATTCTCAACCAATGCCCTGAATAATCTCCATTCTCTACTATTACCATGAATAATCTTCATTCGCCGTAATTACCGTGAATAATCTCTATTCCTAACCATTACCATGAATAATCTTCATTCGCCGTAATTACCGTGAATAATCTCTATTCCTAACCATTACCATGAATTATCCCCATTCTCCATCATTAGCCTGAATAATTTTAATTCTTTACCATGACTCCAAATAACATCTACTCTCCATCATTACTTTGAAATAATCTCAATTCTCTATCATTACCCTGAATAATTTCCATTCTCCTCAACAATTACCCAAAATAATCTCCATGCTTAACCAATACCCTACATGATCTCCATTCTTCGTCATTGCACTTAATAATCTCCCTTCTCCACCATTAACCTGAATAATCTCTATTCTTCATCATTACCCTGAATAACTTCCACTGAATTTAATAATCTCCAAACTCTACCTTTATCCTGAATAATTTTAATTCTCAACCAATGCCATAAATAATCTCCATTATTCATTATTATACTGAATAATCTCTATTCCTAACCATTACCCTGAATAATCTCCATTCTCCTCCACCATTACTACAAATAATGTCCCTTCCTAACCATTGCACCAAATAATCTCCATTCTTCACCATTGCATTTAATAATCTCCCTTCCCCATTATTGGTTAATAATCTCTATTCTAAACTATTACCCTGAATAATCCCTACTTTCTACCATTCCACAGAATAACAGAGTTTTTACATTATCTACAAGAATTCCACAGGGAGGCAATCTATACATTGCACTTCTGAATCCAGATCAAACACAGCTGACTACAGACCAGCAACCAGCTGATGCATGGGCTCTGTCAGTGGACATTTAACGTGACAGGAAGGACACAATATAACATATTGATATAAGAACCAACCAAGATTGTATACATCAGTTATGTCATTTCTTCAAAGACTTTACCTGATGGGGAAGTGATTGTGTTATAAAACCTTATCCTATTTGTCATAAACTGTATATTTTGGCTGTAACTGTGAAGCCTGTAGATACGGAGTGAAGCTATAGTAATAGAGGGTGCAGGAATTAGCATTCACATTTGGGCTCTGGTGCCTGGTGGTGTCCAACTGCCTCTGTGCTAATTATGAAGACCCCAGTATTATAAATGGTACATGGTAAGTAGGGGAGCTTCAAACTGCTGTATATGTGCACTCTATATTATATGAAACTAAGACACCTATAAGAAATATTTCTAATGACATTTGTTTTAGTTTTTTTGAGGGCTAACTCTAGACAGTATGTATTGAGTCAGGAAACCCAAAGCAGAGCCAATAAGAACTGAGCACTTCATGTTGGTTCAAGATGGCGCCTTCTACATTTCGGCTCTTCAGGCAAAGGACTGGTCAGTGTTTGTGAGTAGAGTAGCCAAGATCTAACATCATTACCACAAGTTCTCTGATCCTTCTCCATCCATAATAAGATAAACAGGTTTGAAGACGTCTTAAAAACAGGAGGGAACAAGGAAGAAATACAGTATGTGGTGTTAGATGTAGCCTGAGGTTAAAGAGGTTGTGTGAGTTCCACATTTTTAAGAGCAAGTTAAAGAGGTAGTTAAAATTTAAAAAAATTAAACTTAGGGGGAGATTTATTAAATTGGCACCTGATCAGTGATTGGATGCTATGGGCAACTTGCTTGCTATGGGCAATTAAGCCAGTTCTACTTTACACCAGTTTGATAAATTACCCCCTTAGAGTTTGTCCAGGATTTTACTATTGATGGTTTATCCTCAGGATAGTCCATCAATATCTGATGGGGATCAAACATCCCGCACCTGCGCCGATCCGCTGTTATGAATAGTTGGCGCCAGAACCACACAACCCCATCCATTGTGTAGTAGATGGTTACTGCAGTGCTGCTTCTATTTATCTGAATGGCAGCGGTGCTGAAATTGCTATCTCTTTCCACTACAGAATCGATGGAGCTATGTTATCCTGGTGCCATCTACCCAAAAAAGGTAGTCGGTGGAGGTGAGCAATGTCAAAACTCTGCAGATCAGATATGGAAGCAGATATGGCAGCTATAACATTACATCACAGCTGCAGCAACAGAGTGGCCACAATGGATCGGAGGCGGCTCTAGAAGATTATTGATTTGTTATTTTAACAGCCTCCCTGTAATTTGTTCATAAAAACATAGAGCTCACACAATCCTTTCCATACAAAGGACAGCACAGCGGTCATAGGTTTGAAATTTAAACTTCTACTTTAGTGCTTTTAACCAGGGTCAGAGTGAGTTTCCTCCAGATGATCCAGGTTTCTCCTACACTTTAAAATCCTACTGGTAGGTTAATTGACATCCTGTGAAGGTGCCCCTAGTTTATATATGTGTGTATGAAATAGGGATATTACATTGTGAATCCCATAAGGTACAGGGTCTGATCTGAGTGGTGACAATCTCAGTAGAGGGCTGTGGTGCTATATAAGCAATGGGAAATAAGATAAATACTATCATTTCAGAATCACCTTTGGGTTTCTAAAAATACAATATATATCCGTTTTCTCCACAGACTGCTTATGTGTTCTTTGATGTTATTCTATATATTAACACATAAGTGTTTTTTACGAACAGTGGGTCCATGGTGACACCACAGAAGCATACTCTGTATTTGTCCATGATTACGGATCCCTCATGCACATGGGTCTGTGAAAACCACGGACACAACATGTATGCCATCTGTGTTTGGTCTGTTTTTTTAACAAACAATTCCTATGTATGCAAGGCCCTGTTTGTTTACTGCCGGTGATGTACCGGGGTTCACATCACTATGCTAGGTGGAGATTTCTGTCTAGCAGTCAGCCCAGTGATGTAATCGCCACATGTAGGTGGTCTATAGCGCTGTCCTAGGTTTTGGTGGTGGGTGCTATGGAAAGTAGTATAGTATCTGCCTCGAAAACAGCCTAGGAAATGCTCCAATGCTACACTCATATATAGTAAAAGAATAAAGAAGAGCTTATATCTAGGTTCAGCCCTGAACCCATAGAACCCCTTTAATTTTAAATGCAATTGGATTTATTGTACTCAAAAAGTCAGTAAACACAGGCACATCAAAGAATAAAACATGCATAGCAGCAGCTTCAAAAGGTCCAACTCGAGCTTCACCAAAGCCTCTTCATCTTGTGTAGAACCAGCCAACCAAGAGATTTTTACTTTTTTCCATCTTGTCACAGATGTCATCATGGACATGGAGGCTTGAAAGAGGCCTAAAACTAGAAATAAACTGCATTGTTTGCTATGATTACTCATGGAACCTATACAGTTCCAAACATATGTTAGATCCATGAGCTCTACATTCCCTACCTGACACCTGTTCTCTTCCTAGTATACTTTGTGCAGAGGAATCCAATTCGCTTTATCATCAGGGTTATTCAGCAGATGTCTAACTTGGCCTGAATTGAATGTTTCCAAGTTATAATGCTAAAAATTACAGGGAAAACATAAAGTAGAAATCTGCAATATTTTTGTGATCTTGCTCTTGCTTCAAGGCAAATCTCCACATCTTAAAGTTATTTATTGTACCCTACATTAGACAATTCTGTGTTTCTTTGGAGAAAGGTTATTGCTTGCTTCAGGTCTTGGCAAATGAGCACTTATCCTGTTGGTGCAGCCAAGAAATACAACGCATGCAATCATATAGCACCTAAACTGACCCACTAGTAATTGTTGCACTGTTTGGGCACTGTTTCCTTGGTTTGATAGGTCAACTGTACTCTTCTTTATATTTACGTAACTGGTTGAAGCATACAATTTCTGACCCCCTAAACCTTACTTCTTTGGAGGACCTCACAGTTAAGTTATGAACGGTTCCTCTGACCTGTATTCTCTTCAGACTGAAAACCAGATGGCATCATGTCTACTCATTATTTGTGTATAGAAACCCTTTTCCTGTTGAATATCTCTGGAGAAGCGGAGGAATGATCTCTTTTTCTAGGACAGGCGGATGACAACTCCTTATTGGAGATCATCAAGAGGAAGCAGGCCACAAGTTCTTACAGGGTTTTTTAAAGATACACTTTATAATAGGTTTTAATAAACCTTCCAGATTTTGATAGTTCCCATGTGCAAATACATTACCTGATCTTTGAGAATTGCAGAATGTTTATATTGTGTCCATTTGTAAAGCTATCACTGAATGCATATTATAAAGAATAACGCGTCTGAATTGTAGCTATCACTGAATATGACAAAGACGCTAAAATATAGCTTTTATTAATTTGATTTAAAACCAGGGTGCTGTGTTGCCATTCATACATGTATGTGTCTCCTCATCAGACGGCAGGCACAATGTTGCCATTCACATTTCTACCGTCCTATGATTTGTTGTGAGGAGACCACAAACAACACATGCGGGGTCACAACAATTGGTCCGTCTGAATGTAGACCATAGAAGTGAGTCCACATGTGTATAAGGAGGTGATTAACAAGTACACACTGTGCTATGTGCACATAGGGGTTAGAGAGACATGCGACGGTCATGTGTTTAAATGACCCCTTGCTGTTACTCAGGAAGCACTTTTATCTTGTAGCATACATAGTAATGCCAGCTGGCTATTAGTTAACTCTAGATATGCTTACAAAAGTGCTTCTCTATCGCCCCCAACCACCTCAATCACTCATATAGGCGGGTCTCCTGTCTCATTGCTCTACGCGTTTCCTCTTTGTAGAATCATCAGGAGCCACAAACATTAAAGATTATGGCAAGCTTCTCACCAGAGAATACAATATCGGGAGGGACATCCCCATATAATTACATGGCATAGGGTGAGCATATGTGCTAGAGTTACTTGTCATCCCCTAAGGGATTGCTGGGCATTATGGTTTAAATTGGCATCAAGCCATACCACACATGCCCACCATATCTAATACCCCAGGGATTGTTTAGTAAAGCATTTAATGCTCACAGTATACCAACGTATGGGTGAAGTATATTTTGATTAGTAAAGTATATACACCAACTATACTGACAATGGATTTTGTCATTACTGCAGAACAGTAGAGATATATGTTTATTGTATAAAACAAAGCATACCACATGATGTAAGTTTGATGCCATGGAGGGTAATTCACAACAAACAATAAAAATGGTTATGAAAAGAGTTTGAAAGGGGAAAAAGAAGAGAACCTTCTCAGTCTATGAAGCAGGCATAGGAGATCCGATCATTTAGACCCCCTGGCTGGACTGTCCCCAGTCTAAAGGTCCACTCTGCTTCTTTACGCAGTACCCGTTGGTCGAAGTCTCCGCCCCTAGTTGATGGTCTTATGATCTCAATTCCCTGAAAGGAAATCAACCTCATATCTCCTGCATGACACCGATTAATATGCCTGGCAATGTTTGTGTCCTCCTTTTTGCGGATGTCAGCCACATGTTCCCCTATCCTGCGACGAAATTCGCGCGTGGTTTTGCCCACATATTGTAGGCCGCACGTGCAAGTAGCAAGATAGACCAACCCTGAAGATCTACAATTTATGAAGCACCGTATCTGATATAACTGCGCAGTGGTCGTGCTAGTAAAGGTGTTGCCCGTTTTAATAAAGGGACACGCAACACACCCGCTGCAGCGAAAGGTGCCCTTACTGGGGTTGGTGAGCCAAGTACTCGGTGTATGTTCCTGGAAAAAACTATGGATCAGCTGGTCCTTAAGGTTCCTCCCTCTTCGATAGGTCACCGAGGGTCTATCCGAGATGTGTTCTGCCACATCTGGGTCCATCTTTAAGATGTGCCAATGTTTTTTCAAAATTCGGGTGACTTGTTCATTGGCACCATCAAATGTCCCTATGAGACGGATAGAATCATCATCCCCAGTTTTTACTCTTGGGTTCAATAGTGGCTCTCTCATACATGTGGTAGCATGTTGGTAGGCTGGTGTCAAAACCGACTGTGGATACCCCCGTCTCAAAAATCTACTTTGGAGGTCACGGGCCTTGCATCGAAAATCCGAGATGGACGAACAATTCCTCCTAACTCGGAGGTATTGTCCTCTTGGTATACCCCGCTTCAGGGGGCCCGGATGCCAACTGCCCCAATGAAGTAAACTGTTAGTAGCAGTTGACTTTCGATGCAGGCTGGTGGTTATCTTCCCCTCACTATCTTTCAAGATCACCAGATCCAAAAAGGTGATTTGATTGGGATTAATCTCAAATGTAAAATATAAACCACAATTGTTGATATTGAATCACCTCCTTATACACATGTGGACTCACTTCTATGGTCTACATTCAGACGGACCAATTGTTGTGACCCCGCATGTGTTGTTTGTGGTCTCCTCACAACAAATCATAGGACGGTAGGAATGTGAATGGCAACATTGTGCCTGCCGTCTGATGAGGAGACACATACATGTATGAATGGCAACACAGCACCCTGGTTTTAAATCAAATTAATAAAAGCTATATTTTAGCGTCTTTGTCGCATTTGTAAAGCTAGCCAAAAAAAGAAGAAGCCCTGCCCCAGAGCCTATAAAAACACCTAATTACAGCCATTCATTACATGGCATTACCCATGTTGCATGCTCCAGACTTATGATTTGACTATTAGGCTGGCCCATAGAAACTGCTATACTATGCCAGAGACATTATGATAAAAAATTTACTTCATTAACTCTTCAATGACAACAATTTTATTCTCTTACATCTGAAATGCATTTTGATCAAGCCTCATTTTTGCTTTAAGGGGTTGAACGATATTTTGACATTGATGTCCCATCCTCAGGATAGATCATCAATATCCGATCTGCTGGGCTCTGACTACTGGCACCCCCACAGATCAGCTGTTTGAAGAAGTTGTGCAGCTCTAGTCCTGTCAGTCACATTCATCGGTCACATGCCCTAAGCATAGTTCAGTCCCAAGAGAATGGGGCTGAACAACAATACCGGGCACAGCTGCTATCCAGTGGACAGTAAGCTACCAGGAGGCGGAGGAGCTCACAAAGCACCCCTGCCACCTTAAACAAGTTTGTTGGGGATCCAGGTGTCGGACCACCACCTATCTGATGTTGATTACCTATTCTGAGGATAGGTCATCAATATTAAACAACCAGAATACCCCTTTAACATGAGGAGAAAACCACAATAATGTAATCCTGTGTCCTCAGGCATTGCTGTCAATCAAAATGGATGAAGTACATCCATAGATGTTTTTAGAGATTTTTATTCAAACAGCTGTATGTAATGAGTTTGAACCCTTCCCTGGGGTCTTCCCTTGGGGTCTTGCCAGATGTAGATCCCAAGAGGGGTTGAAATGCTTAGCACAACTAAACCAGGTTAACCTTACTGTTTCTTCATAATCTCTAAAATATGGTATTTAGAGATATCGCCCAACGGAGTGCTGATATTTTTTATCTTATTTCCTATTTCTGAAGAAATAAGTACTCTATTGCATTGCTTATTCGTGGCAGCCGAGGCCCATTCCATAGTTCTTTTTTCTCATTGCCCACCATTTTCATTTTGTAACCACATGCTTAGGCCTCGTGCACACGTTCGTATGTGTTTTGCAGTCCGCAAATTGCGGATCAGCAAAACACGGAAGCTGCTCTGCGTTCCGTTCCGCAATTTGCGGAACAGGACGCGGCCCACTGTAGAAATGCCTATTCTTGTCCGCAAAACGCTCTATTTTTTTGTGGGGCCACGGAACAGAGCATCCGTGCTGTCCGCATCTTTTGCGGCCCCATTGAAGTGAATGGGTCCAAACATACAGTCGTGTGCATGAGGCCTTAGAATAATAGTTTCAGCATTTCTTTGGTCAAGTATAATAATAAATCCAATATTGTTTTATTGGCAGCACAGTAAGAGTATTGGTGGTCACTAAGGGGTTAATAATATTTTACATAAACAAACTAATAATGACTATACATATAATAAAGAGTTTGTGTCATCATGGAAAGCTGATGGTTTCAAATCCATCCCTAGAGATCCCTCACAAACAGCTGATTTTGCCAGCGGGTGATGGAATCTTGTTTCTTCTCTAGTGGCCACTGCAGGGGAAATGTCTCATTACATGGCAACCATTCGGTGCCTCTTCTGGAGGACTCTCTGATAAGGCATATGGACAGGGTCTGCCTGCTGGTAGAAAACCTTTAACCCCCTGGCAAGATCCACTGTACATGTACGTAGGAAGTCATGGATTTACTCATGGCATTCATTTAGGAGCTGAGTGGATGCAATAGCTGGCTAGTGACTGCCCATACAGCAGACATCTGCCTGCAGGGCTGGCGCGTCCTATAGACGGACTAGGCAGCTGCCTAGGGTGCCCCTTGGGAAGGCGCACCGCCAGGAGCGCCCGCCCCCATCATGCTGCAGCCGCCCGAGCGCTCTATAGAGAGCCTCAGGCAGCTGCAGCACTGCCCGGGCTGGCGCGTCCATGAGGGTGCACCGCCCGGGCGCAGCATGAAGAGAGAGACTGACAGGAGGGAAGCGCTCAGTCCCCCTGGTGTAGCGTGGCCGAGCTCTGTCTGGGTCCGCGGTACAGGAGCTTTTGTTTCCTGTACCTGGCCGGACTGACAGGAAGTGCTCACTTAGTGTGTACATCCTTTCAGTCTGGCCAGGTACAGGAAACAAATGCTCCTGTACCGCTGGACGGACAGAGCTCGGCCAGGCTACACTAGACGTGGGGGTGAGAAGTAAGTGACAAGGGAGGGAGGGAGGTGAGAAAGATAGTGACAAGGGAGGGAGGGAGGGGGAATGAGAGTAACAAGGGGGGGAGAAGAAAGTGACAAGGGAGGGAGGGGGGGAAGAAAGTGACAAGGGAGGGAGGCGGGGAAAAGAAAGTGACAAGGGAGGGAGGGGGGAATGAGAGTGACAAGGGAGGGAGGGGGAGAAAAGAGTGACAAGGGGGGGAGAGAGTGACAAGAGAGGGAGGGGAGAGAGTGACAAGAGAGGGAGGGGAGAAGAGAGTGACAAGGGAGGGAGGGGGGAGAAGAGAGGGACAAGGGAGGGGGGAGAAGAGAGGGACAAGGGAGGGGGGATTGACATCCATCACATACACACTATGCAACCCTTACACACAAAGACAATGCACCCCTTGCACACAAACACACAATGCATCCCTTACACACAATGCATCCCTTGCACACACAGAAACACAATGCATCTCTTACACACACTCAGTGCACCCCTTACATACACTCAATGCACTCATTACACACCCACTGCAGCCCTTACATACACAGAAACACACCTTGCAGCCCTTACACATACAAACACAGATTCACACAACGCATTCCGTACACACATTCAGAAACACACAATACATACCTTATACACAAACACACACTGATTTCTATCCCTTACATGAAAACACACTGCATCCACTACACACACACTGCATCCACTACACACACACACACACACTGCATCCACTACACACACTGGTATCCCTATACACTACATCCCATAAGCACACACATTAGATTCTCTACAGCAACACATAACACATCCCCTACACACTTCACCCACTGTGAACAAACTCATGGGTGGAACATGTAGGTGGACTTATGGGTGGGCCTTATGGGCATACTCACCGTCAGGCCCTGGGGCCCAGACCTTGAGCTGTGTAAAGGGCCCAAAAAAATGGAGCTGCTTCCCGTTCTCCCAGAACATTGATTTTTGCCTCCAGAGAGCCTGTTCTACACAAGAGCAGTGGAGCCAGACTGCAGCTAGAGCCCATCATCATCTTCATCTGGGTGTAAGGAGGCAATCTAGTATATTATTCGTGGCCCTAGTCTCTAAGTTACCTCACATTAAAGGGACACTATAGTCCCCAGAACCACAGCAGCTTAATGTAGTGGTTCTGGTGTCTATAGCCTTTCCCTGCAGGCTTTTTAATGTAAACACGGCGGCACTGCAGCACTGGCATTAGTTAATATGGCAGATCATATGGGTGGGGCATTGTGATGTCACATGGGGGGGGGCGGCAAACTTTTCTTTTGCCTAGGGCGGCAAAAATCCTTGCAACGGCCCTGTCTGCCTGCAGTGCCCATAATTGGAGACATCTTCATCATTTAACGTCTCAGTTCCTGTGGTTATTTACAACCACGACATCTGAGGGATAATTTTCCGGGACCAGGCTTCCATATGAATAGAAACAGTGATTTTACCATAGTTTGCAGTGGTAAACTATTGCAACCTACATTATAAATAATCTGGTGATTACATATTCAAGTTTCCTAGGGGAACTGACAATGAAAAGGTTTTAAAAGTATAAGAAAAAAACTATAATCATCCCCTTTTCCTGTTTTACAAATAAAAATAAACCCAAAATTAGCTAAAATTTCATTGGTATCGCCACACCTGAAAATATAAAGTATTTATTATATATAAATACTAAGTGTGCTGGGGGGGTGTATTTCACCGGGTTTTTTAGTTTAGCTGGGTGAGATAACTGAAATCCAGAAATGGTGCTGTTTCAGCAAGGCAGAGCTTGCTGGAGATCGTTTTGTTTAAAGTTGTATGGGCTCGATTGTATAGCGCCACCTGCTGTTTGATCTTTTTCTTATTTCTTTGTCTGGCTCACTGAGATCCATATGCTCAGTTTGATCCTTCAACTACCTCCTGAGCTGTGATAGAGAAAGAGCTGCAGCAGAAAGGATATGGACGCTAAACTGCAGCAAAAAGGACACTCCCCTTGAGCTGTCAGCTTGATATAAATCTAGCAGAGCGATGAATGGGGAGATCTCTAGATCCATGTGAGGTACAGAGCTGGTCCTAGCTTTGTTAGAAAGAGATTGTCATCTACTATATGATGTCAGATTTTTTTTTTTTACATTAATCATGGGATAACCTCTTTAAGAGATGCAGGCTTCTTAATGAATTTGATGCTTTTTCAGGCAGTCTTTCAAATCTCCACCAGCTATATAGCTATGAGCGGAAGTAGATTTAATTTGAACTACCATTTGCAGTTTCTGGCGTAAATGATAGCAAATTCATAGGACTGTGGCAGGCCACATCCCCTCCAGCTAAGCCTCACCCACTTTTCGTGCCACACTTAAAAAGTGGTAAGAGAAAAGTAAGCAAATTATTCCCAAAATATGGCATGCACCATCATTTGTGCCTTTTTATACCACAGTCGTGCCATAAAAACTTTGATAAATGTCCCTCAGTGTGAGTTTTACTGCAAAATAAATTCTATAAATACGTTCAATTTTTTCCAGCTACCAGTACATTGTTGGGAATATTAAATGATGCAATTAGAAAGGACAACTTTTCCAGTGAATAAACAAGCCCTCAGAGGACTATGTGTAAAAAAAAAAAGTATGGTTCCTGGAAGCAGGGAGGAAAAAATAAATAAAAAATTCCGAAATAGTAATGCAAATTGCACATTTTAAAGGGGTTGAGCCATGAAAAAATATTCTACATTTTTTAAACCAGTCCCTAGATCTAAATACTGTTATAACTGCATGTAATTAAAAATTTAGCATAGCCACAGAGTTATTCAATAAAATACATCTGTATAGCCCCACCTACCGTTTTTTTTTTTCATATTTTTCGTCCATCTCAGTTAGGTGGTCGCATGCGCTCAGTTTAAATCTTCAACAATCATCAGTCATATCCAGGGGTGCGTGTGATTCAAATTTTTAACAACAGGTTCCCTAATGGCGGACACAAGGCGTCACCACACATGTTTACATATACATACACCATATACATGGTACACATACATAAATACAACATATATAGACTACACACACATACCACCCAACTAAGGAGCTAAACTATCACTGGCGCGCGAAGCAATGGAAGCAAACATCTCCACCTGCCCTGCCACCGCCAGAGCACAGGATCGGGACTCAGGTCAGTAACACGGTTCTCCGATCCAGTTGTAATTTTAACAACTAGATCTGGAGAACTGGAGGGATCTGGCTGAGTCCCATGCCTGATCATATCTGCTGTTAGAAGCTGTGACAGTTACTGGTAAAGATTTACAACAGAAAGGACAGAACAATTGGAGAAATGAATGGGGAGATCTCTGGTTCCATGTAAGGTACAGAGCTGGTTCTAGCTTTGTTAGAAAGAGATTGTCATCTACTAGACTATGTATGATTTTCATTTTTTACATCAATCATGGGATAGCCCCTTTAACTGGCATCTTAGAACTTTTTAAAACGTCTGCTCAAAGGCTTTATTTGAAGGTATCCATAACTAGAGCGAAGCCTTTTTGTATTTTTTTTTATTGCTGCCGATGATAAAATTGTGATACGTAAAATATATAAAATACTTCTGTAACTATAGGAACCTTTCAGAATGAGCTCGAGTTAAAACATGATGAGCGTCTTGCATGTAGGGCTTTATCAAACACCCACTCATCAAACATAGCTTGTTGCCAAGTTAAATATCAAATACCTTGATAAGTGCATCAGTGCTTGCTCTAAAAGAGGAGGAATGGCAGCATACTGATCAGTTCTAGTGTTCAGTCTCCGACTCCACCTTAATTGCACTATATATATGTATCTTGAATTAGGCACCCATGCACGACCGTCTGCAAATCACGGATCCGCAAAACAAGCGTGCCAGCCATGTGCACGCCCCATTTTCGTTTGTCCCTCTTTAGATCAACAATGCCTATCTATTTTGTGGGACAGCGGAATGGACATACGGATGTAGACAGCACACAGTTTGCTGTGCTCATTTTTTGCAGCCCCATTGAAATTAATAGGTCCACACCCGAAAAAAAAAATATGGATTTAATGCGGACCATGTCCATGAGGCCTTATCTGGATAAAGTCTGAGCTGCCCCTTAATATAATTCCATACCATATGAATAAACAAAAAAACACATACTCCTCTACATCATTATTAGTCTCATTCTGGAAACATCTGATAATTCTGTAGATATCTTGCAGACATATTTGCGACTGTCCTGTTCAGTTGAACACACAAATTCACCCCATTTAGATGAATGGAACTGATTTTAGTCACCAGATTTTCTACACTTAAAGGGATTCTGTCACCAGTTTTCACCCCTGTGAGCTAAACATATGCTCATGCTCAGGGTCTCTTCATGATTCCTAATGTGGGCATATAAATGCGATCTGTAGCTTAGTTTTGCCAAAAAAACAGGTTTTACTAACCTGTCAGTCATAAAAATAAGGTGCCCAAGGGGAGGTCCAGGGATGCAGGGTGCCCGGCTGCAGCCATCGCCGTTGGTGCCCAGCGCCGCCTTCCCAGAGTTCTGCGCCGCCTCCTACTCCTCTGTGCCGCCTCTCCCTCCCCCTCCTCCTGCTGTGAAATGCAGCACGTGCGCACAGGCTCAGCCTGATGCGCCCGTACGGACTGCTTGGATGCTTCTTCTCTAGCGAAGTGCCGGCGCATGTGCACTACGTTAGAAGAAGCTGATGCAAGCAGTTCGTGCGCATGTGCAGCGAGCCCCCATGGGAGCTGGTATAGAGGATGAGATTGGTAGTGGCCCTGATGTAGTCTGGTCGTTGTGTCACAGTGTCCTACCTCAGGCTGTTGCTCGCTGGAGTCCATTGCAGTGAAAGTTGTAGTACTGAAGAATGAGGCCAGAGTTAAATGTAACAAAGTCCTTTTTACTAGATGCAAAATAGAACTTGAAATATATACAGTAGCAGGAGGCTTTAGTGCAATTCTTCTCTGGCATCAGCGGAGGAGGTATGGTGGCAGGTTGGATGGCTGCAGTTCTGCACTTAGAAGATACTGGCCTAGTGGCATCTTGGTGATGGGTAGGTTAGCTGTATTACCTCCCTTTACAGCAGTTCCTTCAGTACGTTTCTTGAGAATTGATGCTCCACGAGCTACTTCCCAAGTCTCCGGCAGGAGAGAGATATTTGGATCCTGACTCTCAGATACAGTTCCTAGGAATCGGTGCTCTACGAACTACTTCCCAATTCTCCGGCAGGTTCTTGAGAAAGAGTGCTCTTCAAGCTACTTCCAAAGCCTCTGGCAGGAGTAGAATATCTAGATCCTGACTCCCATACACGGTTCCTAGGCTACATCCCAACTCCCCCACTATCAGGACAGGACCCCTCACGTCCCCTCTCCACCCTGTACTCTGTTACAACCAGCCACTGACAACCATTACCTCTCCTTCTGGATGAAATGACATGGTGCAAATCACATTACATAGCATTGTATTTGGAATACATGTATAAATGCAGCAATTAGAGAAAAACTATAGTTGTACCCCCAGGTCTGGAGGACTACACAGATAAATATACTCTAAGGTCTCATGCACAAAACTGTATTTTCTGTTGTGTGCTGTCTGGATTTTTTGCATATAGAACACTGACCCATCCCTTTCTAGGGGGTCATGCACATATTCGTATTTTTGACGTTTTTGCTTTGCCGCAGATTATAGAACATGTTCTATTTTGGTCAGTATTGAGGAAGAGAATAGTCAAGAGGTGATATTCAAATTTTTAACAACAGGTTCCCTACTCAACGGCCTACAAGCTGCGCCACGACACATGTTTACATATACATACACCATATATATGCAACACACATACACATAAATACACCATCTACATGGTACATATACGTGAATACACCATATATACACTACACACACATACCACCCAACTAATGAGCTAAACTATCAGTGGCGCACAAAGCAATGTAAATGAACATCTCCAGCTGCCCTGCCACCACCAGAGCACCGGATCAGGACTCAGATGGCAACACGGTTCTCCGACCCAGTTGTAATTTTAACAACAGGATCAGGAGAACAGGAGGGAACTGGCTGAATCCAATGCTTAGAATAGTCGCTTCTACTGACAGCAGTGCCAAAAACACAGAAGGCACATGGAGGGCATCCGAGCTTTGCAGATTTGTTCTTGAAATATGGAGACTGTCCTGCACATAAGGTAAAAGACACACTTAATACTTCTTTCTGATACATGACGATGCCATACCAACTACGAAATTGCAGTCATCAGTGGTACCGCCATTCACCAGCACTCCCCAGAACAACACGGGCAGATAGTAAATCTGTCCCAGAGACAATTACATCAAACAGAAATGGCAATTTTGAATAGAGGCCTCTCCTTTTTTTTAATTGGGTTAAGGACATTGACCTCTTTGCAAGAACACATAGGTGGCACAAGCATTTCACACAAAAAAATAAACGTGAAAGTAGAGAGCTGGGGATTTTACCCGATATATTACAGGATGTCCAGCTGCTCTATAGTTTAAGTGATAGTAGAACCCAAGAGGGAAAAGGTCCATTCACTAACTTGAGAAATAGGAGTATTAAGATGCCCCCTATAAGTGATCCTACTTGCATAGATGCTTTTGTGATTCAGGTCTTTAAAGAATTGGAAACGCTGACACTGAAGAAACCATACTTTAATTGTTCCAAACAGGAATTTGAGGGGCTAAGGCATCTTGAACAGGACGCACAAATAACAATAAAGCCCTCCGATAAGGGGGGCAATGTTGTTATTATGGAGACGTCACAGTATAAAAAAGGTGTCTCAATCTGTTGAATGATAAAGACACGTATGAAAAACTTACCTTTGATCCCACCAGGTGTTTTCAAAAAAGACTCTTAGACATTTTACGCCCGGCTAAATTGGACGGCCTAATATCTGAAGAAGAATTTGATTTCATGTATAACAAACACCCTACGGTGGCAACTTTTTATAGTTTGCCTAAAATTCACATTATCAGGCGTAAAAAGCCTTAGCCAAAATGTAGGAATTTATGTAGATCAATTTTTAGCACCCTTTGTTAAGGCTCTACCATCCTAAATAAGGGACACTAGCAATCTTTTAGGTCGCCTCGAAGGAGTGACAGTTGAGGGGGAGATGGTATTCGCCTCAATAGATGTAGAGGCGTTATACTCTTCAATACCACACAATTTAGGTCTGAAAGCCATGGAAATATTTCTCACCATGAGGGGTTGTCAGTATTGAGTTCATAACTTATTGGTCCTACAACTACTGGACTTCACCCTGACATCTAACTTTTTCACCTTTGGTGGGGCCTATTACCACCAGCTCAGGGGCACGGCGATGGGGAGTTCATGTGCCCCATCATACGCTAATTTGTTCCTGGGCTGGTGGGAAAGGACCATTGTCTTTGGAGATACTCCGAGTGTGCATACCACCGATGTTGTGACTTGGAGTAGATTCATAGACTATATTTTCCTGATATGGAAAAGTGATAAAAAGGCTTTTGTTGAGTTTGCGCAGGACTTTAATATCAATGAGATAGGTATGAAATTTACCTTTGACCTCAAGAGGGATGTCCTACCCTTCATTGATATAGAGATCACAAGAGGTCCAGGAGGAGAGATAAAAACGAAAACATTCCGCAAACCGACAGCGACCAATTCCCTTTTAGATTGGGGGAGTCATCATCCCCCCTCTCTGAAACGGGGCATTCCTGTCAGACAATATCTCAGAATGAGAAGGAATTGTTCTACTTTTAGGGATTTTAGAGAACAAACTGACGATTTGCGGAATAGATTCCTACAGAAGGGATATCCCAATGCAGTCCTGAAGACAGCATTCAACAGAGCCCGTGATACAAACAGGACGGTTCTGTTGCACCCTAAAACGAAGGTCACTGAGGACAATCAATTTTTGCCTGATAGACACCTTTGATACAGCAGCTAGACAAGTGAGAATGATTCTAAATAAATACTGGGGGATCTTGCAACTAGATTCTGACATCAGCAAGGTAATCTCAGATAGACCTCAGATTACTTATCGCGGGGAACATAGCCTGTGGGACAGATTGGTCCACAGCCACTTTAGTGAGGCGCCTCAAAAGATAACCAACACCTGGTTACAACCGTTGGTTGGTTGCTATCGATGTAGTGGCTGTGTGGCCTGTAACTATATTACCCAAGGACGCCTTTGTGTGTCAGATTGCACTGGGTATGTGCTGATGCATTGAGTTGCATTGGTGGGTACACACATGTGTGTATGGACACTCGTTTTTTGTTTGTTGTATATCTTTTGTTGCACCTCAACTAGCAGATACATGTAATATTTCAGCCTTTGGAGCCAATGCGTGCCATATTTTAGGGCCATCTTTTTACTGGTGTATGTATTTAGAGCCTGCCAATGTGATTTCAAACCTCTGTGCTTGCGGTCCTTTCTGACTGCTTGCAAATAGGGTTCAGTCCGCAGTGGGCGGAGCTGTGAGCCAGCGATGTGCTCTCCCGCTTACCTGGGACGACTCTGCAGTAGGCGTTTTCTTGATCACGTTGGATATTGTGTCAGGTGACTGCCCACGTGACCGATCATGTGACTTAGGGAGGGCGGGTACTAGACGGACCGGCGCGCTCTTTATACATCTATACATCTGTTTTTAGTGGCGTATAAGACTACTTTTTAACACATGAAAATCTTCTCAAAAGTCGGGTGTCGTCTTATACGCCGGTATACTGCGTGCTGAAACTTAAGAGGACATTTCACTGGTCGAACGATTGTTAGATAATGATATGTATGTGTAGAGCGTCGCCCAGGGATTTCCCTGCACTTACTGTTATCCCTGGGTGCCGCTCTACACATACGGTATATATCATTATCTAACAATTGTTGGACCAGTAAAAGGTCCTCTTTACTTCCAAGCCGGACTGGAGAACCTGTCTTTCTCCAGCTTCAGGGACAGATTACTTCTAGCTGAGCCACCGTGCGCTGCAACCCGGCCAGTCGCTCCTGAAGCAGCCCACTCTCTCTGCTCTCAGTGGTTTTCTTATGCTCAGATCGTCTGTTTAATTCTTATTTGATGTGTGTTGGAAGAGGGGTAATCATATACGGCGAGTATAGCCCAAACCCCATATTTTAACAGGAAAAGTAGGGGGTCATCTTATATGCCCAGTCGTCTAATACGCCAGAAAATACGGTACCTTGATTTGCTTACTACAGACGGCAATTTTTCAGATGTATCGGGCGGACTGTAGATTACATTGGATGTTTAATATTTCAATTTTGGACTCATACTTTTAAAGCGATATATTAAATGACAAGTTTTAGGTCGGTTGTCTATTCTAAGTGAGTTATTGTTTCATGAGTTGTCACCGATGGCATTACGAGGCTGAGACTAGAGCAATTTAGTCATGTGATATATTGAATAGACGTTAAAGGCAAAGTCTGCTGATATGTTGTCATCAGCATCTTCATTATGTTTACTGCAGGACCCACAAAGATGTAATTAGGTCCATACAGCAAAAGAAGGTCCACAATCACCCATTCATTTTCCCAAAAATAGCCAGTCCACATAACAAATTTAACCAATGAAAGGATAATGGAATTCTGTTCATACAGAAGAAAGTGTACAATCACCCATCAAATTTCTCAAGAAAGCCCTGTTTGACATAAAAAATGTCACCACTACGTAATTCGGTCCATACAGAAAAATGAGGTGTACAATCACCTATAAATTTGACTTAAAAAATCCCTTTTCATATTACAATTTTAAACACTACGTAATTCAGCCCGTACCGCAAAAGGAGGTGTACCGTCACCCATGAATTTGACAAAAAAAAGCCTGTTTCATATTACAAATATCACCACTACGTAATTCGGCCATACCGCAAAAGGAGGTGTACAGGCACCCATGAAATTTCCCAAAAAAGGCCCGTTTCATATAACAAATTTCACCACTACGTAATTCGGTCCATACAGCAAAAGGAGGTGTACAGTCACCCATGAATTTTCCCCAAAAAAGCCTGTTTCACAGAAGATTTTTAACCCCAAAAAGGCCTTTACCACATATAACTGCACCGCTGAACAGCAAATAGGCCTATATTTTTTAAAACTTTTACACAAGGCTTATAAACAGATAAATGCAATGCTGGACGGCTAAAATATATTTATTTAGCCACTAATACACGGCAAACTGGGCTTCAAAACATATTACTGCACCGCAGAACGTCAATTAGGCCCACATTTTTTTCTAGTTTTACACAACAGGCTTTTCAACAATTAAATGCAACGCTGGACGGCAAAAATATTTTTATTTCGCCACTAATACACGGCATACAGGGCTTCCGAAAATATCGCTGCACCGCTGAGCGGCAAAGATATTGTTTCTTTTTCCACTAATACACGGAAAAAAGGGCTTTAGAACAGATAACTGCACCGCTGAGCAGCAAATATATTTTAGTTTTGCCACTAATACACGACAAAAAGGGCTGTAATTTTCGCCCTTCACCACACAACGGCTAATAAGCCCTTTTTTCCCCACTAATACTAGCCAAAACATGCTTTAGAACATATAACTGCACCGCACAAGGGCAAATAAGACGTAGAAATATTTCCTTGTACTAAACCCTGATAATGGCTGTATCAAACAGCACTTGCACCCTAATAAGAACGGTTTGCTGGAATTACAGAGGTATATAATGGCAATTTGGATCCCCAGTCAGTGCAGCGAGGTGTAATCGGATGTTCCTATTACACAGGCTGTCACCTCTCCGACTGACCCCTGTTCTACATAAATGCTGGTGGAATGATTCCTCCCTATCCTTTCCCTACACTTTGAGTAATCTTTCCCTGCACTTGTAAATCATTTTTTTTTTTCACCACAATCAAGTCTTTCCTATCACTGTCCCTAGCACCTGCAGACGCATCTCTCCCTGCACTAAGCATGCTGGTGAATGGCAGAATCTAAGATGGCCACCGTATTTATAGGACTGTGACCACACAGGGCTGGCTGGCTGCTGATTGGCTGCATGCATGTCAGTATGGGTGATCCCGCCTTCCCAGAGTTCTTTGCCCCATGTCCTCACACATGTAGCAGCCATTTTAGGAAAAAAATGTGATTTGTTACCACGAAGCATGTGGAAATTTGCATTCGGTGCGAACTGAAGTTTTCCTGAAATTCAGATCGAATTCTACTACGTCAGCTTCGATTCGCTCATCTCTAGTGGCCAGTAATAGGCTGTCTAAGTTTAGGACGTATGTCCATTAACCCTTTAAGAGCCGGGGAGTGCATGGGTGCCGTAAGAAACAGACGTGAAGACCAGGAAGACCAGGGCAGGCTGCAGCCTGTAACAGGGAACACAGAGTTCCAGCAAACCGTCTTGATGCAGGTGGAAAGAAGGGACAGTGGGACTCAGTCGCCAGAAAAAAGGTGCAGCAGGAGGGTGAATTAGCCAGCACCCATGCCTGCCTAGGGGAGCCAGCATTACATTCTGTACAGCACTCTGGAATCTGGAATATGTTGGCTGCATACACATGATGGGAGTTATGCTGGAATGCTACTATTGTGATCATTTATAAAGATTATGCATAATTTTTATTGTTCTCGGAAAGGTTCACCTAGACCCTGACCGGCTATCCTGCAGATCTTCAGATTTGATCTTCATGGTAATATGCTTCATTTCCAGCCATTGTCTTCTTAATGAAGGTTTGTTTCCTGGATGAAATGAACTATACTAGAAGAGAAGATATTTACAGACACTCGCCCGTCGTGTTAAGTGCCATGCTGCCACTTTTAAAACATCAAAGTGTTTTATCTGCTACATAACATCAATGCATTTCAGATGATACATCCTAAGGGAATGTACTAAGCAATCCATTATTTATGAGTACAGAGAGCAGTTGTGTGTATTATTACCCAAGAATGTCAATGCATTGTCTGGGATTTTCCTATAGATGCAAATTTTCCACAAAATCTGATTTTTTGGATGAGAAGTGCTGCTTTGTAGAATTTTATTTGGTTATTATTTTTATGTAAGCAGAAAGGTTATTTCAGAAAGATGCAATTACATTTTGTAGTTTGCACTAAGTGGTAAAAATAAAACAAAAAACCTGTAATTGATACTCAGTATATTCTGATGACATTGACTTGGCAGTGTAAAGTGAATGGCCTCCTCCATTTTAAAAGCACTAATTCTCTGCAGGTTTCTCACTAGGATATGCCATCAATGTCAGATAGGTGCAGCTAATTCCAGCAAAAATATCCCCATAAAATATAACATTTATTGGTATCAAAAGATAAAAAGGAGGTAAAGAGCTCCCGATATTAATTACGTTCTCAAGAAGAAGACACTTATGAAAGATAAATATATCAGAGGTGTATACTGACATCTGATATAGAAGAAACAATGGACCAGGGACCAATATTATTTAAGGTAGATGAGTATATAAGGTCAGATGGGGGTATATATATCCCTAAGTTTGCCCTTATCTAGTCCTCAGCCCGGGGACCTACCCTAATGGTGGGCATTCCCCGTCCCCGAACCTGGGCTGACTGACCCTATTAAGGCCCTGGTCACTATATTGTAAATAGGTGATACAATGCTGTATGGATCCGGTGACAAAAGGTCATACGCCGATATCATACACATAGAAAAACAGAAATCTCAACGTGGATCCATACAGCATTGTATCACCTATTTACAATATGGTGAGGTTTCTGTTTTTCTATGTGTATGGTATCGGCGTATGACCTTTTGTCACCGGATCCATACAGCATTATATCACCTATTTACAATATAGTAACCAGGGCCTTAATAGGGTCAGTCAGCCCAGGTTCGGGGACGGGGAATGCCCACCATTAGGGTAGGTCCCCGGGCTGTGGACTAGATAAGGGCAAACTTAGGGATATATATACCCCCATCTGACCTTATATACTCATCTACCTTAAATAATATTGGTCCCTGGTCCATTGTTTCTTCTATATCAGATGTCAGTATACACCTCTGATATATTTATCTTTCATTAGTGTCTTCTCCTTGAGAACGTAATTAATATCGGGAGCTCTTTACCTCCTTTTTATCTTTTGATACCAATAAATGTTATATTTTATGGGGATATTTTTGCTGGAATTTGTTGTCTCCCTCTGTCCCTGTACTACTTATTGTACGTAATACGTTAGACTTGACTCAGATAGGTGCAGGTCTCACCCACTCCTATCTAACAAAAGTGGCCCCAGAAGTGAACAGAGAGCAAATAAGCATGTGCAGCCAGTAGCCATCTTTCGTTCATTACTATGGGAGTTCTGAAAATTGGCAAGCGCTAGCTCGGCTATTTCTGGCAGTCCTATAGCAGTGAATGGAGCTGTGGTTGCATGTGCGCTGTATGCTCTCCATCCACTGCTGTGGGACTTCCAAAAATATCAGGGCGAACTCACTTGGCTATTTTCAGTACTCCCATAGCAATGACTGGAGAGGATGCTACAGATGTGCAGGCCCCATTCTTAAGATAGGAGAGGTTCCCAGACTTAAGTCCCACACCGGGAAGGATTTTTTTCCCGGTAAAGTGGGGAAAATTGGCTTCTACCTCACAGTTGTTTTTTTTTTGCCTTCCTCTGGATCAACTTGCGGGATGAGAGGCTGAACTGAATGGACAGATGTCTTTTTTCAGCATTGTAAGCTATGTTCCTATATAACCTACTGTATCTGACAGTGATGTCTTAAGTAAAGAAGTGCAGCATAAAATGCAGTGTCCAGTGATGTATTTGTTGTACCCCAGAGGGGGCTCTACCCTTCTTACACCTAGCTACTGTCTTTGATGGCTAGCAGAGAATGTAATTTGTTAATTTAATTTCAGGTCCTCTGATACTGTGCCCTAATAATATTGCTATGCAATTGTTATTACATATAATGTGCCTGGTTGTCCAGCAGATGGCAGTGTATCTGGAAGAGAGTACCTTTAGATAGAATGGAATTTACCATTCCATAATCCCCCTTTTGTTCAGGGGTGGGCTAGTCCTGCTTCTTACCACTGGAGGGGTTGGAGGAAGATATAGTTGAGTCAAGAGTGGAGAAGTTAAGAAGTGGAGTTGAGAGTTGGAGCAAGAGTAAAGTAGCACAGTGTGGTGAGAGAGCTTTTCCCTCACTGCTGCAGGAGCTTTGGGAAAGTAGCTCAGAGAGCACCCACTCCTGATATATAAAAGGACTTAGTACCCCTGAGAGTCAAAACGGAGACAAAGACACCATACTTAGAAAAACAGGACAAAACAGTAACTGAAGCTGATAGGAACCAGACTGAAGCCAGAGATTAGCAAAGCAGCAGAGAGAGAAAGCAAAGTATTACAGTTTACCTGCCAGTTTATCCTTAGCCTGCAGGAGCCAGAAAAAGATCAAGTTTGTTCAAGTAAGAACTGTTAAACTTCACCAAGTCTGGACTCTACTTACTCCACCAACTATAACTCCTTTGTTGCTATGGAGCCTACACCCGGGGAGCGACAGTATCCAGGTAGGAGCACCGTGACACAAACTATCAGGGCCATAATATACCCTTGGCATTCCTAAACACTGGGACTTGATCAGCCCTGGGCGGCAGACCTCCACATATTTTAAAGAGTATTACAGCACATTTTAAGCTTTATGTGTCTGGATGCTTTGGCTCCTTAAGGACTGGGCCAATTTTAGTTTTCGTGTTTTTCCTCCCATCCAAGACTTTTTACATTTCCATTCACACATCCTTATGCTGTGAGGGCTTGTGTTTGCGAGCTAAGGTATATTCCTTTAATGGCACTATTTAAGTTACTACATGTATTAAAAATGAGAAAAATTATTTTCTGGATGAAAGAAAAGAAATTCCTCGATTTTTGGGGGTTTTGTTTTTCTGGCTTTCACGGTATGCTAAAATGACATGACATGCCTATTCTGAGGGTCAATACGATTACGGTGATACCAAATTTATGATCATGCAGGGAGCGCATGGTGACATCTCAGTCATAAATTAAATAAACAAATCTGGTACCAGCAGTGAAGATTAGGCCCCTCAAGGCACACAGCAAGTTTTTCTGATACGATCGATCACTGGATTACACTGAACCTGGGCTCCAACATAAATCAAAGTTCTTATCTTCCTAAGTGGTAGAGAGAACAACTCGACATGGTGAAGTACCTCAAGTCCTTAATTCATCCAATTTTTTAATTATACTTACAAGATTCCAAGTAAAACAGTCATATAAAATATAGTCAGTCCTTTCATTTGCCGACCTGCGTTTCGCCTCTGCTTCGTCAGGGGCATCTACATATCCTCCTAGATCACTTACTTTTGTAGTGATATGGGCATTACCCCTAAAGGTCTGCTTACACATACATCATATAAAATACATGGAGTTCAATAAACAAAATATCTTAAATATCATGTGATATTACACAAAAATACACAAATACCTATTATTCTTATTTATTTTTAGAGCGCCATTCATTCCATAGCGCTGTACATATCATAAGCGGTGCACATACATAATATAGGCAATCGCCTTAAGCATGAACGAGACAAGTTACAGACTGGTACAGAAGGAGAGAGGGCCCTGCCCGTGAGGGCTTACAATCTACATGCTATGGGGGATGGAGACAGTAGGCGAGGGTGAAGCTGGTCATGGCCGTATAGAGGCAGCGGTGTCACTGGTTGTAGGCTTGTCTGAAGAGGTGGGTTTTCAGGTTGCTTTTGAAGGATTCCACTGTAGGTGAGAGTCTGATATGTTGGGGTAGCGAGTTCCAGAGTATAGGGGATGCACGGGAGAAATCCTGGAGGCGAGAGTGGGAAGAGGTGATAAGAGAGGAGAGAAGGAGGTCCTGTGAGGATCGAAGATTGCGTGTGGGGATGTATCGGGAAAGTAGCTCAGAGATGTAGGGAGGGGACCGGTTGTGGACGGCCTTGTATGTGTTGGTTAGTATTTTAAACTGAATTCGCTGGGCAATGGGGAGCCAGTGCAGGGACTGGCTAAGGGGAGATGCAGAGGAGTAACGGGGGGAGAGATGGATTAGTCGGGCAGCAGAGTTGAGGATAGATTGTAAGGGTGCGAGAGAGCCAGATGGAAGGCCACAGAGGAGAATGTTGCAGTAGTCTAGGCAGGAGATGATGAGGGAATGTACAAGCATTTTTGCCGATTTAAAGTTGAGGAAAGGGCGGATGCGGGAGATGTTTTTGAGTTGGAAGCGGCAGGTGGTGGAAAGTGCTTGGATGTGTGGTCGGAAGGAGAGGGCAGAATCCAAGGTCACTCCAAGGCAGCGGACTTGGTTGACCGGGGACAGTATGCAGTCATTGATTGTGATAGATAGGTATGTTGGGGGGAGTGAGCAAGATGAGGGAAAGATGATGAATTCTGTTTTATCCATATTAAGTTTTAGAAAGCGAGAGGAGAAGAAGGAGGATATGCGAGATAGGCATTGTGAGATTCTGGATAGTAAGGTGGTGATGTCTGGACCAGAGAGGTAGATTTGTGTGTCATCAGCATATAAGTGATACTTAAAGCCATGGGACTCTATAAGCTGTCCCAGGCCGAAGGTGTAGATAGAGAAGAGCAGGGGTCCTAGGACGGAGCCTTGCGGGACACCAACAGAGAGGGAGTGAAGCGAGGAGGTGGTGTGAGAGTGGGAGACGCTAAATGTCCGGTCTGTGAGGTATGATGTGATCCAAGAGAGGGCCAGGTCAGTGATGCCAAGAGATGAGAGAGTTTGTAACAGAAGGGAGTGGTCGACAGTGTCAAAGGCAGAGGACAAGTCAAGGAGAAGGAGGACAGAGTAATGTTTTTGGTTTTGGCAAGTAGTAGGTCATTGGTGACTTTGGTGAGGGCAGTCTCGGTTGAGTGATGGGGTCGGAAGCCAGATTGTAGCCGGTCAAAGAGGGAGCAGGAGGAGAGGTGAGAGGACAGTTCAGAATGGACATGTTGCTCAAGTAGCTTTGAGGCATATGGAAGAAGTGATATGGGGCGATAACTGGACAAAGAAGATGGGTCAAGTGAAGGCTTTTTGAGGATGGGTGTAATGGTAGCATGTTTAAAAGCAGAGGGGAAGAGACCAGAGGTTAGTGATAGGTTGAAGAGATGAGTTAGGGCTGGGATAAACACTGTGGTGAGGTTAGGGATGAGGTGGGATGGGATTGGGTCAAGTGCACAGGTGGTGAGACAGTGGAGTAGACATGAACATAGTCAAAACAAGTCAGGGGTCAAGTAATGGAGGCCAAGCAGGATTAGGATGCATTTCAGTGGAGAATCGGAAGAGTGATCATTGTAGCCACCAGGAATGATCAAGCCAGGTTCAGAAGAAAAAAACAAAGTACAAACTAAAACAAGGCAGAAATACCTGGAACTGGCACCAAGTGTTCATCTTGTTCCATGTCTGAGTTTGATTGATTCTGCACGTCTCAACCCATCTTTTTACAAGACTCATTATGGTGAAGGAGAAGAGGTAGAAGAAGGGTTAGGTAAGTTTGTGACATACTGTATAGACCCTGCAGGTTGGGTGATTAAAACATATCAATGAAAACCTGGCTGATACAAGGTGTTCATCTAGTCCACATGTTATATAGTCATGTCTTAATGGAATTCAAAGTGTTAGAGTGAAAACAGACACACAACCAAAAAGAGATTTGTCAGCAGAAGCAGGTTGATGGTTTCAAAATGGTTGATGGGTTCAAAATTTTTCCTAGAGTAAATAAAAATGCTATAAAATAGGATAAAGATCCCAGATTTTATATTTGCTCCCTATAAATACAAAGGGGCAGGGGGATTTACTTTTTTTACTTAACATTTTTCAGTAGTTTCTACTTTAAGTGGGATATAATGGGATTTTTTTTTTTTCAGATTTTCGGTTTCCATGTATCTGCCCATTTCCACTTAGACATATGTGCAGTTAGTGATGCATATGGACAATGGAAGAATGCACTACTTAAATTGGCATTATTTCTGTGCTGGGACATTACTAAATCATATCTGTACATCACCATTATCATACTATTGTGATATCACTGTGAGCCTTATTGCTGTGCTGTGACATCACTGTGTAAGTTATGCCTGTGATGTAGCTTTACTGTGCACATGATGCCACTATTGTGATATCACTGTGTGCATTACCCCTGTGTAGTAGAAAAAAAAAACATTATCATAAGCTTTTCGTATTCATGCTACCGGAGATGGTCATGGTGTTGTGGGGCAAAACTCCAAGTTTTTCCATGGGACCCCATGGTTCCTTGTTACACCCCTGCACTAGACGCCAAATATAGAAAAGCGAATTTCCTAAAATTTCTTTGGGGTCAAATTCGGTTGACTAGGCCATCAGGTTCAATTTGGTCCAAGCAAATTCAGACTCAACCAAAAGTTACCCAATTACTGAGAAAAGTCACATATGATACTCTGAGGTCTCCTAGGACTGTATCCAAACGCTTTCAAGTCTGTGAAGGTTCTCATTTATCCAGGTCATGGTATATCTTTAAAGAATAAATCAAGGCAACTGGACTTGCTGTAGATTTCTTGAAATCTACAGCAAGTCCAGTTGCCTTGATTTATTCTTTCCAGACAAACCCTTTCAAGCTCTTTAATGCCAAGACAGCATTACTAAAGTCAAAGTGGCATATATGTCTATAGGTAAAAAGTGGCCCAAAAATGATCCCTTTTTGGTGGCAGATGTCTTCCTTGTCTTCATATCTATAAAGTGGTGGTCGACATTTTGAGCGATTCATGTAGGACAAATCCCATATGTTTTGGGTTCAATGTTTTGGAAATTTAAATTTTTTGGGAAATTCATAAACTTTATTCCAGTAGAAGTGATTTGATCATCTCTAGCTCTATAGTATGGCTCTTCAGAACCGTAATACACTTGTGTGCAGCTTACTACCATTCAGCTGAGCGTCAATGCCAGTCAACAGCCCATGGTTTACACTGGGCAATTATCATTATGAAATCTCAACATTGGTCAGATCCTTACTAGTAAACGAGTAGCAATTCTGCACAGGTACTAAGAAGTAGGAAAACATGAGGAATAGGGATCATAATGTCATCTCAGACGGTTGCCTCTAACTTAAGCGGTAAGGAAGAATTGCAAGTCAGTATGACAGAAACCATTTAAAAAAAGTGATTTTCACTATGGTAAAGGTCAGCAATTCAACACATAAATTGTGATGACGTTTTCTTAAGCAAAGACGCAGAACGTAACCGGGAGCCTGGAAATGATTTTAAATAAATGCACTTTACCAATTTAATCCTTTGAAATCAAAGCTTTTGTAACTCACATCAAAGGCAAAAAGCAAGAAATGCGAAGACGACTGAATTTATTAGCAGCTATGTGTAACAAAACAGGGGTGAACAAGAGAGACGTCTACCTGCTGTAGCTTCATACCCTCTATTTTAATATTATTATGTGACATTTCATGTAAGATTGAGACCCACCAAAAAAAAAAAGTCAATGGAAAGATTTGGTACCACTGTGCTTGTAAATACATGCCTCAACATTGAAATTACAACACCAACAAGGAAGAGTTTTGGAATTAAGAAAATCTCAGGATTGATAGACACTTTAAAGATATGCAAATGGTAAAGAATAGAAACAAAATATTGAAAACATCTCAGTTTATTCAGTATTAAGAATGAGCACCATGTGCAGAAATACACGCTCTTACATGCCTTGGCATTCTATCAATAAAGTTATTAATGGTTGTCTGAAGAATGTTCTGCCAGGCTGAATGCACTTGGGCACACAAACCATCAAGATCTGGCAGCTCCCTTTGCAATTGCCGACCAAGGAGGTCAGAGATGTGCTCGATGGAAGACACTGAAGGCCATGGTAGCACTTTTAGGTCACACAGGCTGCTTACAGTAGCACGAGCAACATGTGGCCTTGTGTTGTCCTGTTGATACTCCTGGAACACTTTGGAGAAATGGCCATGCCAAATCAATGTAGCACCAAGCTGTTATTGTTCAAATAAACACTAGTGGAGTCTGTCTACCATACATCATGCCATCCCACATCATACCAGGAGTGGGATAAGTGTCACATTGCCTTGTGAAGACCCCTTCAGCACTGCCCACATGCCCAATCTCTGGTTATGTTTGCGCCTGAGGCAAAAGAGTGAGTCAACTCTGAGGAGGGTAGACTCAATGCTGAGGAAGATTCCAGCTTACATTGCTGTCTTGCTTTGCACCATGATAGCCCTTGGTAGAGGTTGTCGTAAGGTCAATGGAACACTTGTAGCCCAATGTTGTTCAAATGCCTTCTGATGGTTTGTGAAGACACTGTTTTCTGCCCAAGGCTTGGGATATGATGTCCAATTTCACTTGCAGTGCAGAATGGGTCACAATGCACCATTCTTCTAATCAGACTATTTCTACCTGCAGAGGTTCACCTCTGTGCACCTCTTGATGTCATTCTATTTCACTGTTGCTCTCCCAAACACCTGGACAGGCAATGTTGAACAGTGCTGACATCTTGAACTAGGTGCATAATGATCTGCCGGAATGATAAACCAAGATCTCTCTCAGTTCAAAGATTCTGTTTTTCTAATTGGCAATAACTTGCATGTTGACGAACAGGAGGCATCATACAATCATCCCACATGACTTGATCAGATTTTGGAGGCTTCATGTAGCTGAAACATTTTGCTTTCAATTTTTCTGTTATGCCCCTCCCACATGCCACAGATTGGAGCTAGGCGCTTGAAAACTTTATCCTTTTTAGATCTTAGCAACATTTGCTACTTCCTCAATTTGAGTAACCTGACGGTTTGGGCTTCTTGGTGTTGCAGTTTCAGTGTTGAGGACTATAGGTAACCATTCCCTTATATCCTCATTGCTAGCTGTCCGATTTACTTCACTACTGGGTAGCACTTGGTAATTCCTAATGGCAGGGGCAAATTGGCAATGCACCTTACTGGGGAAAGTCCAAGTTGGCCAATTGCCTTTTACTAGGCAGGGGGCTGGCAAAGCCTGGTCTTCAGCAGCCTGCTCCAATACACATGGCTGGCCGTCGGTCCTCTTGCTCTCAGTCATTATCATACACTGTGCGTAATAATGACAGCAGAGACTAGCATTGTGTGTTACCGCCTGTAATGCACATTACAGGCTCTGGACCTGCTGTGCCCAGTATCATACATTGTGTATGGTAATGGCGTGCGAGGTGTGAGAGAGCCTCAGCCGAACAAAATCACCTCCCCCTCCTGCCTACAACGTGCTCTGACAGAGCTGCAGCCTCTACCAATAAGACAGAATACTAGCTCGGAACAGTCACATGATGCATGCCAGCCAATGGCATTTCCTGTTCTCCAAACATGGAGGCATTGCCCCTCCTGCTGTTATCAGAATGCTGACACTACCTCTTGCTACTTCATCAATCAGTCCCCGGCCTAGTCCCTCTGTGTGCCATGTCCTCACCAATTGTATTGCAGGACTACCCTTAGTGATAGATATGTAGTGCAGTATATATCTATTACTAGAGGTAGTCCTGCAGTGTATGTATATGTGTGTGCATATATACATATGTATAGATATGTACTGGAGTGTATATATATACATATATATATATATATATAAAGAAGGATATTCCACATCACTACAAAAAAAGGAAAATAAGTGTGACTTTTATTCACCAACGCAACAATTTGGTTCACACACTGAGGAAGGTTCCAGTGTGTGAACCGAAACGTTGCATCGGTGAAAAAAAGTTATTTTACATTTTTGGAGTGCTGTGGAATATCCTTCTTTGTATTTTTTGGAGACTGGATCGCTCCAACATCCGCTGGCACCCAACTTCTTCATTTGCTTTTGCAGTGCCGTTCACACTCTATGTATCATTGCTACACATATACATAGATATATGTATATATAGATATATGAATATATATACATATAGATAGATATATGTTCAGCAAATGAAAAAAATGCGGTTTTTAAAAGGACAGTATCTGGATCCATAAACATAAAAAAAAAAAAGAAAGTAAAAAATACAAAAACAAAATATATTAAATATAAAAATACAAAGTCAAGTAACATCTAATGGCTCATGCACACAAAAGTATTTTTGTTCCGTGTCCAAAAAAACGGAAATGACTGCATTCCATGTCCGTATGTCCACATGGTCGTTCCGCAAAAAAATAGAACTTGTCCCATCTTTGTCTGCATTAGGAACAAGGATAGGACTGTTCAATTAGGGGCCAGATTATCCGTTCCGCGAAATGACGAATGCACACGGCCAGTATACATATTTTGTGGATCCGTCTGTGAGTTGACATTTTTTTCCATTCTTCTGATGCAATACTTTTTTTTTCTAAAATAACGGATCTCAGGCAGAAATGGCTCAAATTCAAATTTGTATAACTGATTTATTTCTTTTTCTGTTCATTTGATGGATCAGAAGAACGGAAAAATAAATGGTGATCTCAGCTTAATATGGGATCTGTGTAAGAATTTAGCATGAAAGTCTGCTACTTAATAATATACAAGGGTGTATTTGTAGCTGGCCTAACAGTTTGCTGACCTCGCCAACTTGACTTGGCCACACCTTCTGACAGTTTGGCTCCACCTACAACATGGCTCCACTTTTACCTTTTTTCCAGGGCTACTTTGAATTCCCAGTTCGCCCCCTAATGGTATTCTATGGATTGTTTCCAGAGGTGTATAACCTGTGCCATCACAAAGGGCCTCTCAGTTAGCTCTGGAAGTTAATACAGGGGGCTCCACTGTTCAGGATTTTCATCTGTTGGCCAGAGCAGCTACAGTGAGTGTTTAATGCTCTGGAGGTTGTCCTTTCCAGCATTGCACTCATTTCAATGGGCACTGTGTAATGCATAATGTGCCCTGTGGGGGAGCTGCAGGGAACCTGAACACTGACAGTTTTCCCTACAGATTAGAGTTGATCACTCAAATGGACAACCCTTATCTGAATTGATCACAGCCTGGTAGTTATGGCCAATAATAGTATCTGTTCCTTAATACCATTAGCACTTTTATTTACAGTGGTTTGTTGAAATTCTGAATCGACAGTCATCTTGATAGCATCTTCTTCCTCTTTTGTTTTATGATGAAAGTGAGCAAAATTATTTTGTATTGCAATGCTCCTTTAAAGTGTACCTGTACTTTAGCAAAACTTTTCATGTATCATAGCAACAAATCTAAGGTTTTGATTAGTGTGTGTCCAAGTGTTGAGATCCCCACCGATCGCTAGAATAAGGAGAAAGAAATACTCTGATAGAGCACTGTCTCTTCTTGCTGCAGGAGACAAACTGGAGACGGTCTCATAGACTTTCTTCTGACCCTGTCCACAGCAGCGAGGTGACACAGTGCTCTCTATGTGGGCACTTCTTTCTCCTCATTCTAGTGATCAGTGGGCTTCAGCACGTGGACCCCCACCCATCGAAACCTTTGATACGTCAACGTCACTATGATGTATCAAAAGTTTGTTAAAGGGGTTTTCCTAGAGTTCAGTATTAATGACCTATCCTCAGGATAAAGCTTTTTTAATAATTCCTTGTGAATGTGTCATCTCAGCATGTACAATGATTACTTATTCTAGCAGACAATTATATTGTCCTCTGGCTTGAAAATGAAAACACAAAGAGAATCAAAACCAGATGATGGTGCACTCGGGAACAGTTACCTAGTAGAAAGTTCCTGGTTCCTTTAGGGCTCTTTCAAACTAGCGTTTTTGTTTTCCGGCCTAGAGATCCGTCGTCGGGTCTCTATGCCGGAAAAATCCTGATCAGGATTATCCCAATGCATTCTGAATGGAGAGAAATCCGTTCAGGATGCATCAGGATGTCTTCAGTTCAGGACCGGAACGTTTTTTGGCCGGAGAAAATACCGCAGCATGCTGCGCTTTTTGCTCCGGCCAAAAATCCTGAACACTTGCCGCAAGGCCGGATCCGGAATTAATGCCCATTGAAAGGCATTAATCCGGATCCGGCCTTAAGCTAAACGTCGTTTCGGCACATCGCTGGATCCGACGTTTAGCTTTTTCTCAATGGTTACCATGGCAGCCAGGACACTAAAGTCCCGACTGCCATGGTAAAGTGTAGTGGGGAGCGGGGGAGCAGTATACTTACCGCCCGTGCGGCTCCCGGGGAGCTCCAGAGTGACGTCAGGGCGCCCCACACGCATGGATCTAATGCTTTCAGGCGACTTGCGTTCTGACATATCCGGCGGGACGGAAGTGCCTGCCGGATCCTCAGAACGCAATTGTGAAAGAGGCCTTAGTTTGTTTGTTTAACATTCAGGTTGAGGATTCGCCTATCCTTAGAATAAGTCATCAAAATCTGAGGGTCAAACTCCCAGCTGTTTTAAGAGTAACATCATCTTCATCGGTCGCATTGCCTATTTGCAGCTCAGTTCCATTCTCTGTGTACTAAGGGTCAGACCCCCAACGATTAGATGCTCCTGAGGATAGGCCATCAATATCGAATTCTTTAAAGCACAAGTACAATAGGGCTTTTAAGCATGCTGGCATTATGTCAGGACACACAACCCCCAACTTGAAAGCTAAACAAATGAACTAAAGGAACCAGGGAGTTTCTACTGGGTAACTTCTCTCCAACGCATGGTCATCTGGTTTTGATTCTCTTGTGTTTTGATTCTAAATGCCAGAACACAATATAATTGTCTGCTAGAAGAACTAATCCGTGTAATCATTGTGGATGGATTTATAAAACCTTTTTGCTGCCCATAGCAACCAATCACAGCACAGCTTTTATTTTATTTATCGACTTCGAATGAAGCATCCAAAGTAGATTTGCTCATCCCTAGCCTCAATCGTCCATTTATGTGTAATTCAGTTTCCAGACGGTTGAAAACATTTTTTAAGATGGGGTCAAATTTCATGAGGCATCTTATGTATGTGATTACTGCATTAATACCGACATTTTCTCACAGCTTTGCTGATGTGCCTATGGTTGCCACCTGTCCGGTATTTCACCGGCCAAGCCGGTATTTTGACCTGTCTGCCGGTGCCGGTATGTTTTTTGTACCAGCAATAATAATTGCTGGTATTTTCTCGCCTGCCCTGGCCAGATCACACACTGTGCCACCTGTCCCAACCCCATAAGAAATCAATTTATTTACATGTCCAGGAGTACAGGCTGAGGACCACAGGGCAGCAGCACTATACATTAGCAGGCACGCTGAGCCAATGAGAATCTGGCTCTACACACGTGCCTGCTGACGTTGACTGATACTGCCCAGCGGTCCGCACCCAGACTGGAAGAAGCATGCCATAGTCAAAAGAAAAAACCACTGCGCATGCTATCAGTGGTGCTCCCCCTCCTCGGTGGCTCCTGACTGCTCCTTTTATGCAGCCTCCAAGTAGGAGGGTAAGTAATCAATCTGTGTTTGTTATATGTGTGTGTGTATATACAGTATGTGTCTATGTGACCTTCACCGTCCTTGCCCCTTAACAGAGACCTCCACAGTGCCCGCCCCTTTAAAGGGATTCTGTCAGCTAGTTTGAGCCTACAGAGCTGTGGACAAGTGCTGCTAGATTGCCACTAGCACGTCCGCAATATACATTTTCTATAGCCGTGAGTGCTTTTATTCAGTCAAAAAAACAATTGCAAATGAGGCTAGTAAGGAGCCCAAGGGGCTGTTACGAACGTTTCCTGGAGCCCATCCATGCCCACTGTGAAGGAGCCCAGCACTGCCTGCATCCACCGGATATCCTCCTTTCTCCCCTGATGTAATACAGTTGAAGCGCCATAATCTCACGCATGCCAGCTAGCGCATGCGCAGTTAATTCGCTGAGACTGATGCAGCACTTCAACTAGAAATTAGTTTAATTTTTTTTAAAAAAGGGTTGCAAAACTCAATTTGATCAACCCCTCTTTGTCAAATAACTTCCCGTGTTAAGCCATGCCCCCAAAACCACACCACTTTTTTATCCATTTTTTGTTGTGAAAGGTGACTGGCAACCCTAGACGTCCACCATATTGCTGTTGCTGTCTGTTTGTCTGTCTAACAACCATCATTAGACAGCACGGTGCCCTCCTATGGATGCAGAAGGAAAGCGTGGTAATTTACCTACTGGCAGGCACAACTAAACTGCCACACCTTACCTGTTATTACCCTAAAAAAACAAGAACAACTGTTTGGGTGTGTGGTGTGGGCTAGCCTGCGGGGCATCACAACAGCTTACAAATTTACAATGCTCTACAGTATTCACCCTCCCAGCCTGGCTTGAGTTTGTGGGATGTTTATCAGCTCTCCAATGTGAAATGTCACTTTAAGTTATGGAGTCCTTGCAATAAACAGTAGCAACACTTGTATCCTGACAGAAACAGAAACCCTAACTAACTAACTATAGGCCTGGCCTCAATCTCTAGGCGCCAACACTGTAATGAGGTGCGTGCACAATCTTACCAACCTGGGTCTGTTCTGCATCCGCTGGTAACTGAACAGAAAAAATGCCTCTCCAACAAGCATGCGGTCCCGCAGTGTATGTAGCTTTGCTCCTCAGCTCTTATTAGCGTTCCTGGAAGCAATCCTCATTCCTCTGGACAGGATCAGGGTGTTTGGACATGATCAGCTTCACTTAGCTGCTGCTCTGGTCATTGAGGTATGCTCCCACACCTGGATGCCGTCGGATCTTCTGCTCACACAGTTCCTCAGTCTCAGCTTCCTCTAAGATGGTTGCTCCCTTTCTTCTCCAGGCTCTGAAACTCCACCTCTCATGAATATGGAAATATATGCAGCCTGTTAGTTGTGTTTAGGAGACAGCGGCATCTTGTGGCCAAACAGCAGAATGTCAGTCCAGATCATTTAATTTAATCTATACAAACAGTGTTCAGACAATGAGAGCTTTTTCCCTATCTCACACTGCCTCCATCATGCTGCTGCCTTTCTGCCAACATGTACTATATGGCTGCTGCTGTTCCTCGCTGTTAATCCCCTACTGCTTGGAAGCTGTCTTACTTTTAGAACTGGCACTGGATCCGCCGAAGTTATGTAGAGGCCTGCGCCTCTTCCTAACTTCAGCAGATCCACTGCCAGCTTAGGGGTTTACTAAGACCGACGTCTAAATATGCAAATACAGTCCAACTTGCATTTACCCATAGCTATGTATGTCAGTGTCGGGCCTCTTTCACATGGCTGTAGGTGTCATGTGCCTGTATTGCGGACCGCATTTGCGTATCCGTAATACACGGGCACCGTTCCGCGGCCATTCCACATCATGGATGCGGACCCATTCATTTCAATGGGTCCACAAATCCGGAGATGCGGAATGGAGCGAAACGGAATGACGGAACGGAACACTACGGAAGCACTATGGAGTGCTTCCGTGGGGTTCCGTTTCGTACTTCCGTCCCGCAAAAAGATAGAACATGTCCTATCTTTTTGCGGAACAGGCAGATCGCAGTCCCATTTAAGTAAATGGGTCCGCGATCTGCTGCGGCTGGCCCACGGTCGGTACTATTGCTATCATTGTGTTACAGAGCTTGCGAAGGGGGGAGGGGAAAAAAATTCATAAAAAATGAACAAAAAAGATAACAAGTTTTCCTAAAAATATTTAGGGTCATATAACAAACTGGTGTAAAGTAGAACTGGCTTAGTTGCCCATAGCAACCAATAAGATTCCACCTTTCATTTTCCAAAGGGGCAGTGAAAAATGAAAGGTGGAATCTGATTGGTTGCTATGGGCCAGTTCTACTTTACACCAGTTTGATGAATGACCCCATATGAGTCCTTGGAGGCTAGAGACTGATATATATAGTGATGCAGTGACAGGCCTCATATATGAGGGAAGATATGTGTCTCCTCGAAGGCTGCAGGAAACATATTAGAGGAGATAATGTTATGGTTGCTATGGTTTCACCTGAGACGTGTCACCAAGGTGCCCCCAACCCCCCCCCCCCCCTTGGTGGAGTAAAAGCCAGGATAGTAGAGGCTGTTGCTACTAAGCATAGCTGGTTCAGCTAATCCGGGCCTGGCTTTTATTGGGAATAAGCAAAGAGTTGGGTGGGTGTTTATTTCCCACGATCCACTCCAGGTTTCACAGGTGGCCAATGTCCATAGTTGTGATTTAAAAAGTCAGAAGCAAGAAGCCTCTCAGGGTGTATGAGTGAGAGACTTACAGATCACAGACCGCAAGGTGTGGGTGAAGCAACACTGGCCTGAGGACGGGTCTAGGTGAGACCCGAGCCTGTATCACTCTGACCCGGCTGTAGCACTGTAAATTGGCTGGAACTATCAATAAACAGGATTGAAGTGACTCTATTGTGTCCCTGTCTTTGTTCAACACTCGTCGTAGGAGTTGACGGCTTTACAATATCATACCTCCCAACCGGCCCGGATGCAGCGGCTGTCCCGCTGTCCCGGTACTGGGGAGGTATGCCCCGCTTTCTGGCAGCTTTCTCTGCTTCCATAGGAAGCAGAGACAGTTGCCTGTGTATTATGATGAAGCACAAAGCCGGTGTTCTGCCAGATCTCTATAGATTGCCGAAAATCTATAGGGGAAGTCACGTGGTGCGCTGCGCAAGCGCACAAGCGCAATTCCACGAATCATCCCTGCAGCCTCCATTGAAGTACTTTGCGCACCGCGCGTGCGCAGAATTATGTGTATGGAGACGTCTTAAAGTGACAGTCAGACTATCCATCTCTTTCTTTACCATCCATTTCCTTCTTTACTATCAATGGAGGCACAGAGTTAGTTTTACTAAATGCCGAGCGCAGCGAGGCCGAGCCCGATGCGTGGCGAGCGAAGCGAGCCCGCGAGGGTACAAATTAATGTAGATTAATGAGCGCTGGGGGGGGAGCTGTATTTTAATGGAGATGACTGTCACTTTAAGAAGTCTCTGTACCCTTAAGTGTGCGCACGCGCGGTGCGCGAACTACTGCAATGAAGGCTGCAGGAATGATTCGCGGAAGCACGCTTGCGCAGCGTGCCACGTGACTTCCGCTATAGACTTTCAGCAAAATATAGACTTTCGGCAGAACACCGGCATCGGCTCTCTGCCTTATAATCCTTTCCTCCTGCTGGCTCTCCACACCTCTTGTCTGTGCCGGCCGGCAGTCAGCCTCGGCTCTGCTCTCCTCCACAGACCAGAGCAGCTGATGTCCTGCTGCTGCTGCTAGGAACAAGGTAAGTATGTGGTGTTTATTTTTTTTACTTTCTGTGAGGGGCACATTACTGGGGGCACAACTAGGCATATTACTGGGGGCACATAACTGGGCATATTACTGGGGGCACATAACTGGACATATTACTGGGGGCACAGCTGGACATATTACTGGGGGCACTTAACTGGACATATTACTGGGGGCACAGCTGGGCTTATTACTGGGGGCACAGCTGGGCATATTACTGGGGGCACAGCTCGGCATATTACTGGGGGCACATAACTGGACATATTACTGGGGGCACATAACTGGACATATTACTGGGGACACAGCTGGGCATATTACTGGGGGCCCATAACTGGACATATTACTGGGGGCAGATCTGGGCATATTACTGGGGCCAGATAACTGGACACATTACTGGGGGCACAGCTGGACATATTACTGGGGACACAGCTGGGCATATTATATTACTGGGGGCACATAACTGGACATATTACTGGGGACACAGCTGGGCATATTACTGGGGCCACATAACTGGACACATTACTGGGGGCACAGCTGGACATATTACTGGGGGCACAGCTGGGCATATTATATTACTGGGGGCACATAACTGGACATATTACTGGGGACACAGCTGGGCATATTACTGGGGGCAGATCTGGGCATATTACTGGGGGCACATAACTGGACATATTACTGGGGACACAGCTGGGCATATTACTGGGGGCAGATCTGGGCATATTACTGGGGGCAGATCTGGGCATATTACTGGGGGCAGATGTGGGCATATTACTGGGGCCAGATAACTGGACATATTACTGGGGACACAGCTGGGCATATTAATGGGGGCAGAGCTGGGCATATTAATGGGGGCACAGTGGGGCATATTACTGTGGGAACAGCTGGGCATAAAAAATGTATCCTTCTTTGTTCATTTAGAAAGTTGGGAGGTATTATATATAAGAGAAAAAGAGAGAGAGAGATACATAGTGTGTGTGTACATATATATAATATATATAAACCTGAGGTTTATACAAAATTTGTGCGTATATCTTAATCCCAAGTAAATCCGCCACCTTGTTATTACCACGTGATCCTGCCCTACCTCTGAACCCTGGAGCCAGAATCTTTGAGGTGTTCATTATTATCACAGGCTCTTACAAATGGATAGGTCTTTTCAGCCTGTCTGTTAGAAAGCCGCAGAACAGAGATTACAATATTGGTTCAGTCATGACACGAGCGAGGAGCTGCTGACAGATGTGGAGGGTCAATGTTCTATAAGAGAGCGCACAGTGACAGCTCTGGACTGTGATACTTGTACTTTACTGTCATCCCAGCAGCTGTCTCCTTTATTATAATCTTGCTGTGTGGCTATGTCAGTCTGTTGGCAGCTCGGCGAACAAATCCGTACAATTTGCCCTTTGGCACATCTTCAAAATCAATGTCATTTTTAAAAGTGTGCATCGTGCAGTGGTTACTTCATGCCGTTAGACATTGTCTCATATATGTGTAACGGGTGTTTGAGGACGCCCCCTAGTGTCTTTGGGGTCCCTAAACCTAGTTAACTCGCTATGCCTGACAGGCGGATCCTGAGCCTCCGCTATCTGGGAGCTGGGGTACATGTCTGCGGCAGTGCCTCCACCCAGTGGAGCATCCGGGGTAGGGATGTGGGGTCCCACTGGGAACATACTTGGTGCAATGAGACTGACACAGCCGAACTGGAATTAACTTTATATAGTACGTAGCAAATGAACCAACATACATAGGAAAATACAATAGAGTAACACAGATAACAATGCAATGTGGATATTTCCTCACCCACCCACCAGCACACCTGCATCCCACCCCCTTATCTTCGCCCTAGTGGCCGTTGGTGCACATAGAAGAGTTGGGGCCCTTATAAGTCCTGCTCCGCAGGAGTCACTGAAGCAGCCTGAGCTGTGTAATGTCCGTCACTGGACCTCAGAGTCTTTACTGTGAGTGAGGAGACAGGTGCCCTGTGGTGATACAGGGAGAGGTTTGACTTACCCTCACAACACAATTAACCAGGTCAGTCAGCAGCAGTCTCCTCTTACTGGATTCACCAGACGTCTGGACTCAATGCTTGTCTTTGCCAGCAGGTCTCTCTCTCAGCAGGTCTGATCTTGGGTGAAGCAAGTTCTCTCAGCAAGGTTCTATCTCTGGGCTGCAGTCTCACACAACTAGACACATGTCCTTTCTCTGGCTGAGCATGTGGTAACTTCTAGAAGATCTTCCAGGACCTCCTTCCTCAGAGCTGTGCTGGAAGTATCCTAACAGGACCTGCGATGATGCCACAATCCATGTGACTGATTTCAGCCGGTCATGTGATCAATGCTCAATGTTTTATTAATAGCATACTGAGTCCATCTGCCATCTACTGGGCATTTCAGATAATGCAGCCTGTGTCACTTCACAGGGTTACATGCTCCCCCTTGAAAATACTTGCCTTCCACTGGCAAGTCCTAGCCAGGAGGCCTAACAAAAATTCAACAACAAAAAAAAAGGTTTAGCATACATACAGTACAGTTAGCACAGTAACATCCTATCTAGCTAGTTATCTAGGGTAAAGAGTCACTAACATTTACCACTTCAGCTAGTGCATGTAGGAAAGTGGCCATTTTAGACGCTGCTTGTGTCAGCGGAGCATAACTGGGCTCTCCTATATTATCATAAACTAGGGCCCTAGGGGGTTGCCGCACTCTGGTGCTGTGTCTCAGTTCTTGCTGTGGGAGAGGATCTTGGGACATCAACTGTGGAACTTCGACTCCTGCCCTCGAAGTAGAGTCTCTAAGGGAAGTTCCAGGCACAAAACATGGACTTTCTGGATTCAACCTTGGAGAACTTTGTGACCCAGGAGAGGTTCCGGGACTTTGTGAACCCACAGGTGTTAAAGGAGGTAATTGCTGTGTTTCTTCTGTGGGTGATGACCACCACTGATCCTCTGCACTGGGAGTTCCCGGGGTCTCTTCTGGCCCATTTCCAGGACTCTCTGCTGGGTTTTCCTCCAGTTCTTCACTACTCTCTTCCTCTTCATCAGCATACACAACTGGAAGCAGATGGTTTCTATGCCAAGCCTTTATTCGGCCCTCCGGGCCCTTAATGTTGTAAACTGGCAGTCCTTCAAGTTTGGACACAACCTCAAACAGGGCATCTTTCCATCTGTCAGCCAGTTTGTGTTTTCCAGGCACACCTAAATTCCGGAGAAGAACTTTATCCCCTACTTGAATCTCCCGATATCTCACCTTAGAATCATACCTTCTTTTGTTCCGTTCTTCCATTTTCGCTGCAGCTTGGGTGGCCAACTCATAGGCCCGATGAAGGTTTTGTTTGAGGTTCCTCACATATTGAAAGTGTGAAGTTGAATCTGTTCCATCAGGAGACACTCCCAAACGGACATCTATCGGCAATCGAGCTTCTCTCCCGAACATTAGGAAATAGGGTGAGAACCCTGTAGATTCATGCCTTGTACAGTTGTATGCGTGGACCATGGCTTCCACATGTTTACTCCAAGACCGCTTCTCAACTTGCTTTAGAGTCCCTAGCATATCTAGAAGGGTCCTATTGAACCGTTCTGGCTGTGCATCACCCTCCGGATGATAAGGTGTGGTTCTGGACTTCTGCACCTGCAACATGTCCAACAGCTCCTTGATCAACTTACTCTCAAAGTCTCTACCTTGATCAGAGTGTATCCGATTGGGTAGTCCATAGTGAATAAAATACTTCTGCCAAAGGACTTTGGCTACAGTCACAGCCTTTTGATCTTTAGTGGGGAAGGCTTGAGCATATCTGGTGAAATGGTCCGTTACCACCAGCACATTTCCAATTCCTGCTGTATCGCTCTCAATGCAGAGATAGTCCATGCACACAAGATCCATGGGTCCCATACTTTTCAGATGACCCATAGAGGCAGCTCTCACAGGCAGGGTCTTCCTCTGGATACACCTCCTGCATGTCTTTACATGTTGCTCGACATGTTCCCTCATGCGAGGCCAATAGAACCGATCTTGTACTAGGCCATAGGTCTTGTCCACCCCGAGATGCCCATGTTGATCGTGGAGAGCTCTCAGGACCATGCCACGGTATCTGTGCGGTAGTACCAATTGTTTTCTGTCAGGGTGATCATGATACTTCGCGACCCTATAGAGTACTCCATCTTCGAGATGTAGTCGGCTCCATTCTCTTCGATATAATTCTCTTTGACTCACAGGTAGAGAAGTCAGCAATTTAGGATTCTTAGTCTTTATTGCTCTGATAACTATCCCAATATACCAGTCCTGCGCTTGAGCCTTCTTCTTGTCTTCTGTGGTTATACTGGACCACTGTTGAAGCATGACTGGAGCATGGAACACCTCAGGCACGGCTTCTGGAGAGTGGCTAATGGAGTCTATCCCTCTTAGCTCGGCAAATTCTTCTTGACTCTCGGCCACCACATACATCTGACAAAGGCTCCTACCCCCGGCCCAGGGATCTCTTCCCACTCCTCTTCTTCTTGGTGAGGAGGGAGTCTAGGTCTGCGGGACAGGGCATCTGCGCTGACATTCTTGGGCCCAGGTTTGTACTTCAGGCTGAAACTGTAGCTTGACAAGGCAGCCAACCACCTATGTCCTGTGGCATCCAGCTTAGCTGTAGTCTGGATGTAGGTAAGTGGATTGTTGTCAGTCCTTACTTCGAATGTTGCTCCATACAAATAGTCATGCAGCTTATCCACGATGGCCCACTTGAGTGCCAGAAATTCCAATTTATGGACTGGATAGTTCTTCTCTGCACCTGTAAGACTTCTACTTATGTAAGCCACCGGCCTCAATCCTTCTGGATAACTTTGGTGCAGTACACCCCTAGGCCTTCCATACTGGCATCCACATGGAGGATATATGGTTTCTCAGGGTCTGCATAGGCTAAGACAGGAGCTTCTGTAAGTCTCTTCTTCAATGTCAGAAAGGCATCTTCACATCCTGAAGTCCATTTCTCTCCAAAGGGGTCTTTAGGATATGGTGCCTTAGCACCCTTTACGTCAGAGGTAATCTTCAGTAGGTCATGTAACTCTCGAGCAATCTTTGAGTAGTCTTTCACGAACCTTCGGTAGTAACCACAGAATCCGAGAAAGGACCGCAACTCACTGATGTTATTTGGTCTTGGCCAATTCAACACTGCTTCAATTTTAGCAGGATCTGTGGCTACTCCTTCAGCGGAGACTATGTGCCCCACATAAGTGACAGAGTTCTGGGCAAATCGGCATTTGTCCACTGATAGCTTCAGGCCTTCAGCTTGAAGTCGATCCAACACCTTTAGCAATCTTTGTTCATGCTCCTCTGGTGTCTTCCCGAAAACAATTAGGTCATCTAGATACACTAGACACTCTTTGGGATTCATATCCCCCACAGTTTTCTCCATCAGCCTCTGAAAAGTAGCAGGAGCTCCTGTGACTCCCTGTGGCATTCTGGTAAACTGGAAGAACCCCAAAGGGCAGATGAAAGCTGTCTTTTCCTGATCCTCCTTCTTCATGGGTACCTGATAATATCCAGACCTCAAGTCAAGCACACTGAACCACTGGCTGCCAGATAGGGCGTTCAGAAGATCCTCTATCCGGGGCAAAGTGTACTGATCTGGCACAGTCCTCTTGTTCAGAGTACGGTAGTCCACACATAGCCGAACTGAACCATTCTTTTTCTCACTACCACAATAGGTGAGGCATAGGGGCTCCGGGACTCTGTGATGATGCCTGCTCCTTCCATCTGCTGGAGTACGTCCCGGACATCTTCCACATCTCGAGGGGTATTCTTCTTGACCTTTCTCTGAAAGGAGTAGGATCAGCAAGTCTTATAGCATGGGTGGCACTCTTAGAACACCCCACGTCCATCTCTGCTCTGGAGAACACTCCCTCTCGGGTGGCCAGTTTTGAACGAAGGCTGTCTTTCCACTCCTGTGGTAGAGGAGAATCTTCTAGATCAAAATCTAAAGGTGCTTTCACATGATCCTTCTGCTCTGCACTCACAGACATGATGGACGAAACTTGATCTAAAAGGTGTATCACACCAATCTTCTGATGACGATCAATCCGGATTTCTGAGGGGTTAAATTCTGTACCATCACAGGAAAGCTCCGACACCACCTTTTTCGCCAATCTTTTACCTCAGGTATGAGAGTCCACCCTTCTTCTGATCCTCTTCAGGCAGAGACTCAATAAGGTATTGTCCAGTTCCCCCAACATTTCATGGTGCATTGAGGCTATGGCTCGTAAGGTTTTGGTCTCACCAGGCTTCACAAATGCAGGTTCTGTTCCTGAATAATGGCACGACCCTGGTTTTGTTTCAAGGGCTAGTCGTCTACACTCTTTTCCTAGGACAGGGCTGACCTCCATCAGTCGGTCTAAGGAGACATCTCCCACTTCTGTCAGATAGGCCTTGAATACATCCTGTACCATCTTTGCATTAGTACCCAATATTATTGGGGCACACACTTTCTTGGCTGCAGGGCATATCAAAGCTTCCAGCTCCATAGGACATATCATCCCGGTGTTTAACTGGGGAATAGTTATGGTCACTTTTATGCATCCCTCCACAGGTTGAGCTTGAGACCCAACGCCCCATAGCTGAAACTCTCCTGCAGGTTCCATAGGAATGTGTTTCAAATGACGTTCATAGAAGTCTCTGTAGATAATGGTGACTTGAGAACCTGTATCTAGCAATGCTGAAGCATGAATTCCTTCTACTTGCACATGTATCAAAGATTTAGGCCCAATCTTGGCCTCTACCGATAAACTATATGTAGGCCGGGTCTTCCTTCGCTTGTAAGACCTGGTCATTTGAGTCTCCTCGAGCTCGGTTGCCAGCACCTCCACATCCACCTCCATGGAATTCGCAGGACACTCCCGCTGAAAATGCCCTGACTTTCCACATTTAAAGCAGTCCCCTCGGCGGGGTGAATCCTCAGGAAACAGTTTTTCTGAGTCTTCCTGTGTTGCCCCCACTTCCAGGGGAGGATCTGCTCTCTCTGGTGGTGATTTGCATAAGAGCTCCAATTCAGCCACCTTCTTCCTAAGAGCTGACAGTTCTGTATCCTCTTTCTCCTTCTGTAGGGGTGGACACGTCTGGTCTTCCAATCTCCTGGCTGTATTTATTAATGTGGAATAAGGCAGAACTTTATCATCCAACTTGGCTCTCAGCAGAATCATAACTGGATTATTGGTTAAACCACCTCTCTGAATTTGCTTAGATAGCCGAGCATCCAACTCAGAGGCAGCGACTGCACCTTTATGGAATAACTTTCCAAGCGATAGCTGTAACCGGTTGATATAGTCAGTGGCTTTTTCATGCTCCTTCTGCTTAGTGGCTAGGAACTTAACCAACAGATCATCCAAATCTTCTGATTTCCCATAAGCATCCTGTAAAACTTGTAGATAGTCATGCACAGTAGCTTGCCCATTTACTCCCTTGTACAGTCTTATCATGTCTGTAGCGGGAAAACGAAGACTCTCCACCAACCGCTGTTTCTTTATGGTATCCGTACAAGACCATTCCTCCAACAACTGCATAGCATTATCCTTCCAGACCTCAAAAGGCTCTTCTCCTGAAGGAACAGGCTGATTCCCAGAAAACACCTTTAGTTTGCGGTAACTATGGGTGTGGTTTGCCGTCACTATGGCTTCTGAGAGTTTCTGTAGTATGTCCGATACATCACTACCTCCTGTAGGCAGGGTGCGTACTTCAGGGTTGTCTTGTTTCAGTAATGCTGTAGATGGATGAGATTCTGCTTTAGGAGTAATCATCCCCTGTCCTCTAGGAGGATGGGCAGCTTGTTTAGGAATGGCTCCGGCCTTTCCGGAGATGGGAGGCAGGAGCTTAGAATAATTTTCTGTGACATAATCTCTCTGTTCTAATTTAAAGGGTTGTTGCAGTGAGACCCTTTCTTTCTTATCAAGGAGAGCGTACACTAAGGAGCATCCTTCATCCGGGGCTCCATATAAATGAACGTTGGTAGGCATCTCATGGTCTCCCAAGTCTGTATGACAATATATTAACATGTAAGTTTGGCCTTCAGAATCCTGCAGGATATCCCTGACGGTCGCCATTTCTATTCCCAGTCGAATTTCTATACACAAGATGACGTGATTCATCTCACAGCAGGATGGGACTTTGCATAACATCACAGCTTGCTGTAATGGTACATTTCTTTGCTGGGCCCACTCTTTTGCAAAGGAGGGAGTGGCCTGAGGATTTAACCTATTCTCACTGGTTGTACCCCAATGAATCTCAGCAGTGCCTCCATATGTAACGGGTGTTTGAGGACGCCCCCTAGTGTCTTTGGGGTCCCTAAACCTAGTTAACTCGCTATGCCTGACAGGCGGATCCTGAGCCTCTGCTATCTGGGAGCTGGGGTACATGTCTGCGGCAGTGCCTCCACCCAGTGGAGCATCCGGGGTAGGGATGTGGGGTCCCACTGGGAACATACTTGGTGCAATGAGACTGACACAGCCTAACTGGAATTAACTTTATATAGTACGTAGCAAATGAACCAACATACATAGGAAAATACAATAGAGTAACACAGATAACAATGCAATGTGGATCTTTCCTCACCCACCCACCAGCACACCTGCATCCCACCCCCTTATCTTCGCCCTAGTGGCCGTTGGTGCACATAGAAGAGTTGGGGCCCTTATAAGTCCTGCTCCGCAGGGTCACTGAAGCAGCCTGAGCTGTGTAATGTCCGTCACTGGACCTCAGAGTCTTTACTGTGAGTGAGGAGACAGGTGCCCTGTGGTGATACAGGGAGAGGTTTGACTTACCCTCACAACACAATTAACCAGGTCAGTCAGCAGCAGTCTCCTCTTACTGGATTCACCAGACGTCTGGACTCAATGCTTGTCTTTGCCAGCAGGTCCCTCTCTCAGCAGGTCTGATCTTGGGTGAAGCAAGTTCTCTCAGCAAGGTTCTATCTCTGGGCTGCAGTCTCACACAACTAGACACATGTCCTTTCTCTGGCTGAGCATGTGGTAACTTCTAGAAGATCTTCCAGGACCTCCTTCCTCAGAGCTGTGCTGGAAGTATCCTAACAGGACCTGCGATGATGCCACAATCCATGTGACTGATTTCAGCCGGTCATGTGATCAATGCTCAATGTTTTATTAATAGCATACTGAGTCCATCTGCCATCTACTGGGCATTTCAGATAATGCAGCCTGTGTCACTTCACAGGGTTACATATGTAAGCTAGCAAAACCAACCAAGGTACTGCTCGTGGTACAAATGTAATAGTGGCCATGATTTTACATGCTGCAGGTAAGAACAGAAATACCACCCTGCAGAAAGATGATTCATTTAATATTAAAATGCAATTAATTTCAGTTCCTGATAAAATGCCACCTAACAATAAAATTCTTACTGCTTGGCCAGGATCCCTAGGTGGTGCTGGTTCTGTATTTAGACTGGCATCTCTACCTTATTCATATGCAGGAGGGGGATAGAAAGTGGCAGACATTTTTCAGATCCTAAAACTGCCCCACTTCATACAGTAGTAAGAAAGAGACTGAGCTCAAGATTCTTAAAGGAGCTTTCTAACGATTGATGAAACAAATGAAAATCAGCCATCATATAGTACATGACAATCTCTTTCTAACAAAGCTAGAACCAGCCCTGCACCTCACATGGATCCAGAGATCTCCCCATTCATTGCGCCAATTGCTCTTCAGGTTCTCTCCCTATCACAGCTCAGGGGATGTGTCCTTTCTGCTACAACTTTCTACCTATCACAGCTGAGGGGTGTGTGTCCTTTCTGCCTCAGCTATCTCCCTGTAACAAATAAAAATCTGACTGGCAGTTGAATTGGAACTGAGCATGTGCGTCCATCTCAGTGAGGTGGACAGAAAAATAATGAAAAAAGAACAGCGGGAGGTGCTTCATGGATTCAGGTGCTCTTTTGAAAAATGTAGAGTATTTTTTGTGGGACTACTTCTTTACATTTGCATTGATTTGAGGGTCATTTTAAAGCAAGCTTGGTGTATTCATGGTCCTACTGCCATTGAGACTGAAAATATTATTGGTTCTGGTTCTGTGTGCGAGTGGATTGCTCTTATTGTTATTGACCTCGGCTTGCCTTTGACAACTCTCTGTCTCGTGTTTTAGTACTGTGCTTCCCGTCTGGTTCTGACTTTATAACTACCCTCTGTCTTTGCTGTTTTGTCCTTCTGGTTTTGAGCAATTCCTGTACAACGCCGTCCCCGTGTTGTTCTGTCTCTGTGTGTATCTGTCTTGCATTGTAGCAGAGTAGGGAATGTCGACTAGTTGCAGACTTGCCGTCTGGGGCTTGCTCTGCAAGTAGGCAGGGAAAGCGGGCAGGGTTCTAGTTAAGCTTCACTGTCCGTGTACTCCTGCCTACTGTGGTAACAACAAGTTGTACTTTCTAATGGCACCATTTGATATTGCATACAGTGTAGTGGAAAGTTGGAAAAAAATTCCAAATGGGATTGGAATTCTTTGGCAATTCTGCCAAAGTTTTATGGGTTTTTCTTGTTTAAAGGCTACATTTACATGACCGTATGTGTTTTGCGGTCCGCAAATTGCGGATCCACAAGAAAAACAGATGACGTCTGTATGGCATCCATTTTTTTGCGGATCCATTGTAACAATGCCTATTGTTGTCCGCAAAACAAACAAGAAGAGGACATATTCTATGTTTTTTTGTGGGGCTACAGAACAGACATACAGATGCAGATAGTACATGGTGTGCTGTCCGCATTTTTTGCGGACCCATTGAAATGAATGTGTTTGCATCCCATCTGCAAAAGAAAACGGAACGGACACGGAAATAAAATACGTTCGTGTGAATGTAGCCTAATACTGAAAAAAAAAAAAAAAAGCTTTGTAAAAAAATATTTTTTTATTGCCATATTCTAATCCCTACAAAATCACAGAATAAAGTGGTCTAAAAGGCAAAAGATGCTCAAAACCCCAAATGCTGTTGCTTATTTCTGTCCGGGGGAGCAAATCCTGCCCATGTGATCGGTTGCTAACAGCAATCCCCAGCAAAAATGCATACAATGGAGGATACCCGCACTGGACCACATGTGAGACAAATGTGTGGATGGGGCTATAAGAAACAGAAAATTACTGAAAATGGTGCACTACAATGGTAAATACAATAGAAAATATATGGCTAATCCCTCACGCTGATATTAACCACCTCCCGACCGCCTAACGCAGGGATGCGTCCTGCGGGCGGCCGGGATGTTCCTTTTTGACGCATCGGTGCGTCATCTCGCGAGAGGAGAGATTTCCTGTGAGCGCGCGCACACGCTTAGGCCCCTTTCACACGGGCGAGTTTTCCGCGCGGGTGCAATGCGTGAGGAGGACGTATTGCACCCGCACTGAATCCGGACCCATTCATTTCTATGGGGCTGTGCACATGAGCGGTGATTTTCACGCATCACTTCTGCGTTGCGTGAAAATCGCAGCATGTTCTATATTCTGCGTTTTTCACGCAACGCAGGCCCCATAGAAGTGAATGGGGCTGCGGGAAAATCGCAAGCATCCGCAACCAAGTGCGGATGCGTTGCGATTTTCCCGCATTGTTGCTTAGCAACGGGACCCAATCTCTATTATTTCCCCTTATAACATGGTTATAAGGGGAAATAATAGCATTCTTAATAAAGAATGCATTGTTAAATGAAGAGGAAGGGGTTAAAAATAATAAAAGTTAACTTACCTTAGCCACTTGATCGCGTAGTCGCGATCTGTCCTCTCTTTCCTGCAGCATCTATGAGCTACAGGACCTGTGATGACGTCACATCACATGGTCCAATCACATGGTCCATCACCATGGTAAGATGGACCATATGATGTGACGTCATCACAAGTCCTTTAGATCATAGATGCTGCAGGGAAAGAGAGGACAGATCGCGACTACGCGATCAAGTGGCTAAGTAAGTTAACTTTATTATTTTTAACCCTTCTCTTCATTTACAATGCATTCTTTATTAAGAATGCTATTATTTCCTTATAACCATGTTATAAGGGAAATAATCAATTCTCAGTAGACCCGAAACCGGACTTCAGTGATGAATTCCGGCTTCGGGTTGGGTACCAAACATGGCGTTTTTTCTCACGCGCGTGCAAAACGTGTTGCAAACGTTTGCACCCGCGCGGGAAAAACGCACATATTTCCGCAACGCACCCGCCTCTTATCCGGGCGTCAAACATGACGCCCGTGTGAAAGAGGCCTTACAGGATCGCATCGGGAGGAAGTTTAACTACAGCCTGCCAGCGCTGATCATGCGCTGGCAGGCTGTAGATGTTAAAAAAAACGGCATCTGAATCGCATATCAGACGCTGTTTTGTAAACAGCATCTGATATGCCTGCTTCTCTGGTGGTCCCTTTTGCTTGGGACCACCAGAGGACACAGGCAGCTATGTGCACCAATCACCACACACCAACACCCCCCCCCCACCCCTGTCACTGATTAACCCCTTGATCACCCCATGTCACCCCCCTGATCACCCCCTGTCACTAATCACCCCCCTGTAAGGCTCATTCAGACGTCCGTATGTGTTTTGTGGATCCACGGATCTGCAAAACACGGACACCGGCAATGTGCTTTCCGCATTTTGCGGATCCGCACATTGCCAGAACTATATAGAAAATGCCTTTTCTTATCCACAATTGCGGACAAGAATAGGGCATGCTCTATCTTTTGCGGAGCTGCGCAAATGCTGATGCGGAGAGCACATAGTGTGCTCTCCGCATCACCGCCGGCCCCATTCACAGTGAATGGGTCCGCATTTATTCCGCAGAATTGCGGAATAGATGCGGACATTTTTGCGGACGTGTGAATGGGGCCTTACTTCGCAAGCACTCCTATGTCCTTTCCCCTCTTTTTTTTTTTTTTGCACATTTTTTGCCAGATATTTTTTCATCCACATTGATCGATGCGAATGAAGAAATCTGTGCCTTTCTTTTTTTTTTTCAGCCCAGAGACTGAACGGGAAAAAAAATCTCATTACCCGTATGCTCAATATAAGGAGAATAGCAGAAACTCCTAATGCTGGCCATACATGTAATACATGTAAAAAAATATCAATTTCCGCTAACTTGTGCCAAAAAAAAAAATCTTCTATGAACTCGCCATGCCCCTCACGGAATACCTTGGGGTGTCTTCTTTCCAAAATGGGGTCACATGTGGGGTATTCATACTGCCCTGGCATTTTAGGGGCCCTAAAGCGTGAGAAGAAGTCTGGAATCCAAATGCATAAAAATGCCATCCTAACAGGTACTCCATTTTGGAAAGAAGACACCCCAAGGTAGTCCATGAGGGGCATGGCGAGTTCATAGAAGATTTTTTTTTTTGGCACAAGTTAGCGGAAATTGATATTTTTTTTTCCTCACAAAGTCTCATATTCCACTAACTTGTGACAAAAAATAAAATTTTACATGAACTCACCATACTCCTCACGGAATACCTTGGGGTGTCTTCTTTCTAAAATGGGGTTACATATGGGGTATTTATACTGTCCTGGCATTTTAGAGGCCCCTAATGCGTGAGAAGTAGTTTGGAATCCAAATGCGTAAAAATGCCCTGTGAAATCCTAAAGGTACTCATTGGTATTTGGGCCCCTTTGCGCACCCAGGCTGCAAAAAAGTGTCACTCATGTGGTATCACTGTACTCAGGAGAAGTAGGGCAATTCGTTTTGGGGTGTATTTTTACATATACCCATGCTGGGTGTGAGAAATATCTCTGTAAATGACAACTTTAAAAAAAAATTTATACAAAGTTGTCAATTTACAGAGATATTTCTCTCACCCAGCATGGATATATGTAAAAATACACCCCAAAACACACTTTCCTACTTCTTCTGAGTACGGCGATACCACATGTGTGCCACTTTTTTGCAGCCTAGGTGCGTAAAGGGGCGTAAAGTCCAACAAGTACCTTAAGGCTTTACAGGGTTGCTCACAATTTAGCCCCGCCCAAAATGCCAGAACAGTAAACACACCCCACAAATGACCCCATTTCGGAAAGTAGACACCCCAAGGTATTCACTGAGGGGCATAGTGAGTCCGTGGGAGATTTTTTTTTGTTTTTTTGCCAGAAGTTAGCAGAAATGGAAACTTTATTTATTTATTTTCTTTCCTCAGAGTGTCATTTTCCGCTAACTTGTGGAAAAAAAATGAAATCATGCATGAACTCACCATGCCCCTCGACGAATACTTTGGGGTGTCTTCTTTCTAAAATGGTGTCATTTGGGGGGTATTTATACTATCCTGGCATTCTAGCACCTGAAGAAACATGACAGGTGCTCAGAAAGTCAGAGTTGCTTCAAAATGCGGAAATTCACTTTTTTGCACCATAGTTTGTAAACGCTATAACTTTTACCCAAACCACTTATTGCTTTTTTTTATCAAAGACATGTAAAACAATAAATTTAGAGAAAAATTTATATAGAAATGTGTTTTTTTTGGAAAAATTTTACAACAGAAAGCGAAAAAATTCATTTTTTTGCAAAAATGTTGGTAATTTTTTATTAATATCAAAAAAAGGAAAAATGTCAGCAACAATGAAATACCACCAAATGAAAGCTCTATTAGTGAGAAGAAAAGCAGGTAAAATTCATTTGGGTGGTAAGTTGTACGACCGAGCAATAAACCGTGAAAGTAGTGTAGTGCAGAATTGTGAAAAGTGGTCTGGTCATTAAGGGTGTTTAAGCTAGGGGGGCTGAGGTGGTTAAAATTAGACTTTCGCCAATATATTCTTATATCAAGAACATGCCGGAGCCCGCGCACCCCGTCAAGGTCTCTCAAAATGCCATGGGACCTAACGCTAACCTACCTATGCCGTATGGACAATTTATGATAGGCACATAATGTCCGACACACAGCCAGCAGCTCCCAGTTACCTCCAGCGTGAAATTACACATACAATGGGAGGTAGGAGGAGTCTGTGAATCCCATCTATTACAATGTGACACAGGCTATCCAGGTGCACCTGAATGTTGCCCATAGATCAAAATCAAGGCACATTCAAATCTGAGGTTGCCCCACCTCCAGGCATACATATACAGACAAAATCACAGAAAAGCGGGGTCTAAAAGGCAAAAGATACTCAAAAATCCAAATGCTGTTGTGCATTTCTATCTGGGGGAGCAAATCCTGCCCATGTGATCCGTTTCTAACAGCAATCTCCAGCAAAAATGCATACAATGCAATGATATAAGAATATATTGGCGAATGTCTCATTTTAATATCAGCATGAGGGTTTAGCCATATATTGTCAATTGCATTTACCATTGTAGTGCACCATTTTCCATTTTTTGGTTGTTTGTTTTAGTTTTACATAATAAAGCATTTTTTTTTTAATTATTTTTTTAGTGTCTCCATATTCTGAAAGCCATAGTTTTTTTGGGGGCGACTGTCTTATTTAGGAGTGCACAACATTTCACATACAAACAATAGAGCTGAGAAATGGGGATCGTTCTTAATTAAAGTGGTATTATACCTACTAAAAATGGAAAAATAGAAAATCAAAAAATCAAACGCCTCTCCATTTCTCAGCGATATTGTTTGTATGTGAAATGTTGTGCAGCCATTTAATTATCAACCATGCTTGATGGATATGACACTGTGATTATGTATATGAATGTGCTAGTCTAAATTTTCTTGTAGTTTTCTTAAGTAGGGGCTAATTTTTTTCGGTATGAGATGATGGTTTGATTGGTACTACTTTAGGGTGCAAATTACTTTTTGATCGCTTGGTATTACACTTTTTGTGATGTTAGGTAACCAAAAAATGGCTTTTTTGACACCATTCTTATTTTTTTTTTCAAATTTTTTATCATGTTCCCCGGAGGGGTTAGGTCATGTTAGAATTTCATAGAGCAGGTCGATATGGATGTGGCAATACCTAATATGTATACCTTTTTATTTATTTGAGTTTTACACAATAATATTATTTTTGAATCAAAAAGAAATCATGTTTTAGTGTCTCCATAGTCTGAGAGCCGTAGTTTTTTATTTTTTGGGTGATTGTCTTAGGTAGGGTGTCATTTTTGTGGGATGAGATTTTGTGGCGCATATGACTTTTTGATCGCCTGCTATTACACTTTTTTTTTTTAGGTCATGTGGTATTTTTTTAGAGCAGGTTGGTACGGACGCAGCGATACCTAATATGTCTAAAGCACACCAATAAATGTCGCAACTACTTGTAAAACATCAGTTCAATTTTATTACGGCAACATTGCCACAAATATATCAATAAAACAGAATAAAATACACGGAAATCAATGCATCACATGCAATACAATACATGGGAGCTGCACATGTGTCATTAGTATCGCTTGCACCACCCAACCAGGAGTTACAATATATGTAAAACAGTATCACAAAGTGCACAGTGCAAAGGATTATCACAAATATAAACCTGGAGGGAAAGAATATGCAATAAGGTATACAGACCACAGCAGTCCAAGCACCCCGACGTGCGTTTCGCAATCGCTTCCTCAGGGAGGGACACTCCCTGAGGACCCCATTTTAGAAAGAAGACATCCCAAGGTATTCCGTGAGGGGTATGGTGAGTTCATGTAAAATTTTATTTTTTGTCACAAGTTAGTGGAATATGAGACTTTGTAAGAAAAAAAAAAAAAAGCCAATTTCCGCTAACTTGTGCCAAAAAAAAAATCTTCTATGAACTCGCCATGCCCCTCACGATATACCTTTGGTTGTCTTCTTTCCAAAATGGGGTCACTTGTGGGGTATTTATACTGCCCTGGCATTTTAGGGGCCCTAAAGCGTGAGAAGAAGTCTGGAATTCAAATGCGTAAAAATGCCCTCCTAAAAGGTACTCATTGGAATTTGGGCCCCTTTGCGCATCTTGGCTGCAAAAAGTGGCACACGTGGTAATGCCCTGGCATTTTAGGGGTCCTAAAGCGTTAGAAGTAGTTTGGAATCCAAATGCATAAAAATGTCCTTTTTCTCACGCTTTAGGGCCTCTAAAATGCCAGGGCAGTATAAATACCCCACATGTGACCCCATTTTGGAAAGAAGACACCCCAAGGTATTCCGTGAGGGACATAGCGAGTTCATAGAAGATTATTTTTTTTGGCACAAGTTAGCGGAAATTGACATTTTTTTTTTCTTACAAAGTCTCATATTCCACTAATTTATGACAAAAAATAAAATTTTACATAAACTCACCATACCCCTCACGGAATTCCTTGGGGTGTCTTCTTTCCAAAATGGGGTCCTATGTGAGGTGTTTGTACTGCCCTGGCATTTGAGGGTCACCGCAATCATTACATGTATGGCCAGCATCAGGAGTTTCTGCTATTCTCCTTATGTTGAGCATACAGGTAAGCCTCTGGGCTGAAAAAAAAAATGAATGGCACAGATTTCTTCATTCACATCAATCAATCAAAAAATCTCTGCCAAAAAATGTGCAAAAAAAAAAAAAAAGAGAGGGGAAAGGACATAGGAGTGCTTGCGAAGTAAGGCCCCATTCACACGTCCGCAAAAATGCATCTGCGGAATAGATGCGGACCCATTCAGTGTAAATGGGGCCGGCAGTGATGTGGAGAGCACACTATGTGCTCGCCACATCAGCAGTTGCGGAGCTGTGGCCACGAACTTCCGGGTTTCGGCCCCGAAACATCAGGCCGCAGCTCCGCAAAAGATAGAGCATGTCCTATTCTTGTCCGCAATTGCGGACAAGAAAAGGCATTTTCTATATAGTTCTGGCAATGTGCGGATCCGCAAAATGCGGAACACATACGGACGTCTGAATGAAGCCTTACAGGGGGGTGATCAATGACATGGGGGTGACAGGGGGTGATCAGGGAGTTAATAGGGGGTGATCAGGGGTTAATAAGGGGTTAATAAGTGACGGGGGGAGTTTGGGGTTGGTGTGTGGTGATTGGTGCACTTACATAGCTGCCTGTGTCCTCTGGTGGTCCCAAGCAAAAGGGACCACCAGAGGAGCAGGCAGCAGGCATATCAGACGCTGTTTGCAAAACAGCGTCTGATATGCGATTTAGATGGTGTGTTTTTAAGATCTACAGCCTGCCAGCGCATGATCAGCGCTGGCAGGCTGTAGTTAAACTTCCTCCCGACACGATCCTGTGAACGCGCGCACGCGCGTTCACAGGAAATCTTGCCTCTCGACTCTCGTGAAATGACGCACGGGCGCATCAAGGGGGAACGCATCCCTGTGTTAGGCGGTCGGGAGGTGGTTAAAAACCTTAGTAGTGAAGTGGATAAAATTTCATGTGAAGATCTATTAGTGAGAAAAGAAAAAAAGGCCAAGGTTAATCGCTGTATATAGGGAGTTATGATAGACACGTGACTCTCATAAAAAATGCTATACAAATAAATATTGGGGATTATTAAAATACTATAAAAAAATATGGCAATTTATTTAAAGAAAGACCTAGTTTTTCATATTGGAGAGGTAGAACTATAGGGAATACAGTTATCAGAGGTGACATCAGAACAAAAAAGAAAAACAGACTTTTTTAGCTGCAAGGAAGAAAGGAACCTTCCCATGTTTATCCTGTACTAACTGCAATTCCATGTTATAAGGAATTTTGATATATCACCCAAGACAGGGACATAAAATCCCAATGCGCCATTTCTCTACATGTATGACAAAAAATGATGTTTATGGCATTCGTTGTCCATGTAGTTTATGGTACATTGGACAGACAAACAGAGAAATAAAGGTACGATTAAACATAAATCTATAATATTAGACGATACAGTATATGGAAATGCAGGAGGTGAATGCAGGTGAAACAAAGGAAAACAAGAATAGTGAAACACATGGTTGCAACACAGTTATGAAATGAAACATACATGGCATGATTTAAAAGGGCTAGTATTGGATGGCATTAATGAAGGTACTACTCTGGCAGAAAATAAACAGAGATTGCTACAATACGAGACTAGATGGACAATGAAAATGGAGACACTATATCCTAAAAGGTTAAATGAAATTTGCAACTTTAAAGGGGTATTACTATCACAGACAATGGGGACATATCGCTAGGATATGCCCCCATTGTCTGATAGGTGCTGGTCCCACCTCTGGGACCTGCACCTACAATGAGAACAGAGCGGGGAGAACTGTGGCTGGAGGACCCCGTATTTCCCGGGGTCCGTCCACCACCAAGCGCTGCTCCCCGGTGCTCCTATAGAAGTAAATGGGACCACACCGCGCACGAGCGGCCCCTGCTCCTATTCATTTCTATGGGGCAGACATAAATAGCCGAGTCAGCGCTCGGCTATTTTCGGTGGCCCTGTTCTGTTTCAGTATCTTGCATTGTGTATTGGTATGCTCCTCTCTTCTCCTCCCCCCTCTGTTTCTGCTTCTAGTTGGTTCAGTCTAGCCACTTCCTGTTTACCCTGTCATGCATTGCTGTTTTGTGTGCTCTAATTCTGAGGAGAATCTGAGGAGAATCTGAGGTGAATCTGTGTATCTCATGTTCTTATCAAGGAGATTATTAGAGGCATAATTCTTTTAGCATCTGGATTCTCTGCATATCTTCTAATACAATCTCCGGATTAAAAGACTACTTGATTAACTCCTGGGTGTCTGATGCGTAAACTGTAAGTGGAGGATGTCTGATTCAACAAGTCACCTCACAGATGCGTGATTGTATAAGGCTGACATTTCGAAACGCCACAGGCCCCATAGAAATGAATGGAGGGCGGCTGCGCATGCGCAGTGTGCCCTCCGTTCATTTCCCTGCTCTGTTCTCATTGTAGGAGCGGGTACTAGAGGTGGCGATATGCCCCCATTGTCTGTGATGGGAATACCCCTTTAAGGTATTTCTATTATCAGTATCTCAGTAACTGGTTTTAAATGCAACATAAATATTTTATGTACAGTACATCTGTGAAAACTGAAGCTATAAAAGAATATATGTAAATGTGAAATGATGATGATGGAAAGAGATTGTATTTAAAGCGCATGGTTACAACCCACAAGCACTAAACGTGCAGCATGGGGTAGCAATCAGTTCAGCGCTCTCAGGATAACTATGCATTATAACGATTTATTTATATGAAAAATAAAAGGACTGAAAAATACAAGCAAAGCTTCAAAAGAGTGAGTATTATTTATACCTCACGAATAACCTTTTAAACAAGACTAAGGCTGGATTCACACATCCGTTTAACACGGACGTGAACTGTCCGTGGTAACCTGGGCTGGATTCCTGCTTAGATCAGGAGCGCACAGCGTCATTGGTTGCTATGACGCCGTGCGCTCTCTGCTGCCCGTGTAGTACAGTATGATCTATACCAGTGTATTACTGTACTGCAGGGGCGGCAGGAAGCGCGCGGTGTCATAGCAACCAATGACACCGTGCGCTCCTGCTCTAAGCAGGAATCCAGCCCAGGTTACCACGGACAGTTAACGTCCGTGTTAAACGGATGTGTGAATCCAGCCTAATAGAACTGAGTAGATTATGTGGATATAATTGTGGAGTCTCTTTATCAGGTTGTGGTATACTACAGGTGGAGCAACAGTCGATGATTGAAGTGATCAGATTGCAGGAAGTCATAGAGAAGGTTATTTTGCACACTGATGTCACACTACAGGGTTAGTGAACATAGTGATGTCACAGCTAAGGCTACTTTCACACTGGCGTTTGGTGCGGATCCGTCTGGTATTTGCACAGACGGATCCGCACCTATAATGCAAACGTTTGTATCCGTTCAGAACGGATCCGTTTGCATTAGTTAAAAGAAAAATGACAAAGTCTAAAACGGATCCGTCTTGAACACCATTGAAAGTCAATGGGGAACGGATACGTTTTCAAATGCACCATATTGTGTCGTTCAAAACGGATCCGTCCCCATTGACTTACATTGTAAGTCAGGACGGATCCGTTTGGCTCAGTTTCGTCAGACGGACACCAAAACGCTGCAAGCAGCGTTTTGGTGTCCGCCTCCAGAGCGGAATGGAGGCGGAACGGAGCCAAACTGATGCATTCTGAACGGATCCTTATCCATTCAGAATGCATTGGGGCTAAACTGATCCGTTTGGTGCCGCTTGTGAGAGCCTTGAAACGGATCCCACAAGCGGATCCCCAAACGCCAGTGTGAAAGTAGCCTAACGCTTATAGACCACAATGATGTCACAGCACAAGGATGAAAAACCCTAGAGAAAGCAAGGACAATGTGCACAGTGATGTCAAAGCAGAGAGGTAAGGAACACAGTAATGTCATGGTACAGGGGCAATAAGCACTGCACCGTGATGTAAAAAATGCTCACAGTGATGTCACAGTTCTGGAAAAATAAACAATGCATCATGATACAAATAAAATGCTCACAGTGATGTAATAGAACAGGGACAATAAACACTGCACCATGATGCAAAGAAAATGCTCACAGTGAGGTCACAGTACAGAGATAATAAGCAGTGCATCATAATATGAAGAAAATGTTTACAGTAATGTAACAGTATAGGGACAATAAATACTGTATCATGATATAAAGTAAATGCTCACAGTTGTATCACAGTACAGGTAATTTTACTAATATAACTACCAGCAATGGTCATCAGAATGTTGTAAAAGCATCATAACCATAACCTTTATGTCATTAGGGTGTTAATTGATTGTCCAGGAAAATAATTTATGTGCAAACCGGCTCTTAAGTACCCAAGCCTGCCGTCCTTCCGTTCTGTTTGCCCCTGCCCTAACCTCCCGAGACTTCCTCCCTTGCATTGGGAGTTTAAGAAAGGCCGTCGGGCTTGGGCACTTTGAAAAAGAAAGCCCGTCCCGCTGGGCACTTGGGAGTCGGTTTGGAAATGAATTAAAGTTCTTTTCCTGGACAATCATTTAACACCCAAATTACATAAAGGCATAGTTATAATGCTTTTACAACAATCTGATGGCCATTGCTAGTAGTTATATGAGTGAAATTTACGTGACAGACTCCCTTTAAATAGAGATGTCAAAGAACAGAACATAAAGAATGCTAATTCCATATGTGTGAGAAGTGCAGGTCCAAACTATAATTAATCTAACCCAATAAAACAATAGCATTACAGCCAATCAAGCCTTAATCCGCATGTAGGTAGACAGTGAGAACTTTAGTCGAAATGCAAGCTTTTTTTTTTATATCAGATGTATTTCTACTGTAACTACTGCAAATAGTCTGCTGAATCACTTAAACCCTAAAATGTAAAGGACCCTTTACATGGGTAAAGAATCTGTCAGATAATGGGTAACGAGAGTTCATAGGAAACTGAATCATCTAAGGAAACATGCAAGTTAAGCCTAAGGTAGCTCTTTCATAATAACCTTTTGCACAATCATACACAGTTAAAAGTGTATGGATGCAATTTCTGGTCAGCATTATCGTCTCTTCATGAGTAGTGTTGAGCGAACAGTTCGAGCATCGTTCGGGTTCGTACCGAATTTTGGGGTGTCCGGGACCCGGACCCGAACCCGGACATTTTCAAAAAAGTTCGGGTTCGGGTTCGTCGTTCGGCATGTATTTAGGCGCATTTTGAAAGGCTGCAAAGCAGCCAATCAACATGCATCATACTACTTGCCCTAAGATGCCATCGCAGCCATGCCTACTATTGGCAAGGCTGTGATTGGCCGAGTGCAGCATGCAAGAGGGGACGTGCACAGGGACGTGACGCCATATCGGTGTGGGGTCTGAGGTCATATACTTTGGCCGACCTGCTTTATATGTCCTGGTCTCCTCTTGAAGCTACAGCCATACGCCGTAGCTTGGATTTGACGTGAACTCACGGTCTAAGTATAACTTGTTTCTGGCATCTGTGCATATTATTTGTATACTGGCCCAGCGTTCCCTGATGACTCATGGGCCTTGCCTGATTGTAGGTGCGCTTATTTGAAGAAACGCGTTGGAACGCTTTTGCTGCACCATCACCTTATGTATGTGCCTGCCTTCATTGCTTCCCCTTTTTTTGTACCATACATATGGTGGGGATCTATGTACACCTGGCATATGTACTTTGTTTGGGACCGGACCTCGACCCTTATATTTGACTAGGGTCAGCTGACCAGGGTGAGGTTCCGGCACACGGCCACCCCTTGCGGGGCTTTTTGGACCCTGTGATTTTCTGAATAGGGGTTTCTAGGCCAAGTAGGGGCGTTTCAGGGACTTCTGTGTTACTGGCCAGGTTTAGTCCCGGTCCCTTCTGACCTTTGGTGGCGTCCTTATGCGTCGGATATATACATGTTGTTAGTCTAGTGGGGCCTTTTGTGTTATTAACATTATACAATAAACTATAGATTTTTAATTCTAATGTTGCTTCCTTTAGTTTAGTTTATTTTTCATTGAATGAGCAACAGTCAGTACCCATACTACCTCTGGGTTCACTGCCTTTTCAAGTTGTCGAGTGCAGCATGTGACTCAGCCTCTTTATAAGCTTGTGCGCACGTCGGGACGTGCTCACTCCCGATGTGAATAGAACAGGGATAGACGCAGCTGATGCTAGGGCGAGAATAGGCAGGGATAATTGAATAACTGGAAGCAAATTTCTCTCCTCCACCTGTGATTCATCTGAACAACTGCAGCTGAGCTGCTTTTTTGATAGGGATTGGCTATTTTTAGAGTGGCCAGAGTGATTTTTCCATCCACATGTACCTGGGCTGACCGCCGGCCGCCATTTTGCGACTTGTAGTGCTGCAGCAGAAGCTGCCACAGTGTGCATTCCAAAGCTCCAAACAAGTCAGACATCTACACCTGGGATTCAGACCAATAGCGATTTAGCAGCACAGTCCAAGGCTATTTTTTTTAAAGGTTGTGCAGACCATTTTGTAGCACATGTTACTGGGCTGATAGGCGGCAGCCATCTTGGGACTAGTGCTGCAGCACAATCTCTCCCAACGTCCATTAATCACTTGTAATAGTGGTCTGTGCCATAGAAATCCTACATCAGGGACTTGGGCGTGCTTGTGTCACCCCTACTAATACCAGTCCACCTGTAATCCATACAGTCAAAAGACTGAAAGTATTCCAGTGAGGGAATTTTTTTTTTATTTAAAAAAGGCCAAGTTAGTTTATCTGGCGTTCAATATACTAGATACAGTTAGGCCTGCGTTTCATACATCTGGAATTAGCAAATTAATGTGCTGGGGTTGGGAAAACATATATGTACCCATACTAGAATCTGTCAAAGAAAGCGGTACTCACATATAACAGTCATTCCATCTGTAATCCATACAGTCAAAAGACTGAAAGTATTCCAGTGAGGGAATTTTTTTATTTAAAAAGGCCAAGTTAGTTTATCTGGCGTTCAATATACTAGATACAGTTAGGCCTGCGTTTCATACATCTGGAATTAGCAAACTAATGTGCTGGGGTTGGGAAAACATATATGTACCCATACTAGAATCTGTCAAAGAAAGCGGTACTCACATATAACAGTCATTCCATCTGTAATCCATACAGTCAAAAGACTGAAAGTATTCCAGTGAGGGAATTTTTTTATTTAAAAAGGCCAAGTTAGTTTATCTGGCGTTCAATATACTAGATACAGTTAGGCCTGCGTTTCATACATCTGGAATTAGCAAATTAATGTGCTGGGGTTGGGAAAACATATATGTACCCATACTAGAATCTGTCAAAGAAAGCGGTACTCACATATAACAGTCATTCCATCTGTAATCCATACAGTCAAAAGACTGAAAGTATTCCAGTGAGGGAATTTTTTTTATTTAAAAAGGCCAAGTTAGTTTATCTGGCGTTCAATATACTAGATACAGTTAGGCCTGCGTTTCATACATCTGGAATTAGCAAATTAATGTGCTGGGGTTGGGAAAACATATATGTACCCATACTAGAATCTGTCAAAGAAAGCGGTACTCACATATAACAGTCATTCCATCTGTAATCCATACAGTCAAAAGACTGAAAGTATTCCAGTGAGGGAATTTTTTTATTTAAAAAGGCCAAGTTAGTTTATCTGGCGTTCAATATACTAGATACAGTTAGGCCTATGTTTCATACATCTGGAATTAGCAAATTAATGTGCTGGGGTTGGGAAAACATATATGTACCCATACTAGAATCTGTCAAAGAAAGCGGTACTCACATATAACAGTCATTCCATCTGTAATCCATACAGTCAAAAGACTGAAAGTATTCCAGTGAGGGAATTTTTTTTATTTAAAAAGGCCAAGTTAGTTTATCTGGCGTTCAATATACTAGATACAGTTAGGCTCTGCGTTTCATACATCTGGAATTAGCAAACTAATGTGCTGGGGTTGGGAAAACATATATGTACCCATACTAGAATCTGTCAAAGAAAGCGGTACTCACATATAACAGTCATTCCATCTGTAATCCATACAGTCAAAAGACTGAAAGTATTCCAGTGAGGGAATTTTTTTTATTTAAAAAGGCCAAGTTAGTTTATCTGGCGTTCAATATACTAGATACAGTTAGGCCTGCGTTTCATACATCTGGAATTAGCAAACTAATGTGCTGGGGTTGGGAAAACATATATGTACCCATACTAGAATCTGTCAAAGAAAGCGGTACTCACATATAACAGTCATTCCATCTGTAATCCATACAGTCAAAAGACTGAAAGTATTCCAGTGAGGGGATTTTGCTTATAAAAATAATATATTTCATTGTGGTGCGAGTTGAATCGCAACAATGAAGAAAAATACTATTAAGGGACGAGGACGCGGTCGTGGTGGTGTCCGTGGAGCCTCTGTTGCTGGTAGAGGACGTGGCCGTTCGGCCCCAGGCGCACACAGTAGGGAACGAACTCCCTCAACTAGCCGGCAGAATGTACCGCAATATCTCGTGGGGCCCAATGCCGCTCTTAGGATGGTAAGGCCTGAGCAGGTACAGGCATTAATCGATTGGGTGGCCGACAGTGCTTCCAGCACGTTCACCACATGGTCTTCCACCCAGTCTTCTGCGGAAAGCGCACAGGTGGCACCTGAAAACCAAGCCCATCAGTCTGTCACATCACCCCCAAGCATATCAGGGAAACGGTCTGAGCCACAAGTTATGCAGCAGTCTCTTCTTCTGTTTGAAGACTCTGCTTCCAGGGTTTCCCAGGGGCGTCCACCTAGCCCTTCCCCAGTGGAGGAAGACATACCATGCACTGACGCACAACCACTTATGTCTCCAGATGAAGAGGACATGGGAATACCACCACAGCAGAGTCACCGACTCTCTGATGATGACGAAACACAGGTGCCCACTGCCGCGTCTTTTGCAGTGTGCAGACTGAACAGGAGGAGGTCAGGGAGGGAGACTGGGTGGAAGACGATGCAGAGGACGATGAGGTCTTAGACCCCACATGGACTGAAGGTCGTGGCGATGACTTTCACAGTTCAGAGGAAGAGGTAGTGGTGAGACCGAGACAACAGCGAAGCCAAAGAGGGAGCAGGGGGCCAAAGCAGACGAGCCGCCGCCCCAGAGTTCGCCTGCTACTGGACATCGCCAACAGGGACCCAGCCCCACAAAGGCAGCTTCAAAGAGTTCCCTGGCATGGCACTTCTTTAAACAATGTCCTACCGACAAGACCCGAGTGACTTGCACGCTCTGCCATCAGAGCCTGAGGCGAGGCATTAACGTTCTGAACCTCAGCACAACCTGCATGACCAGGCATCTACATGCAAAGCATGAACTGCAGTGGGGTACACACCTTAAAAACCAGGCACTCGCTGAGGCTCCCCTGCTCCCTCTACCGCTGCTGCCTCGGCTTCCGCCTCGAGAGGAATGTTGCCACCTGCCGAGCAGCAAACAGAGGATGTGCCACCGACACCACCACCACCGCCACCGTCAACTAGCGTCTCCACTATATCACACAGCAGCGTTCAGCTCTCAATATCTCAAACCTTAGAGAGGAAGCGCAAATTCCCCGAGTCACCCTCGAGCCCTTGGCCTGAACGCCAGCATTTCTAAACTGCTGGCCTTTGAAATGCTGTCATTCCGGCTGGTGGACACAGACAGCTTCAAACAGCTGATGGCCATGGCTGTCCCGCAGTATGTGGTTCCCAGCCGCCACTACTTCTCCAAGACAGCCGTGCCTTCCCTGCACATGCAAGTGTCCGATAAAATCAAGTGTGCACTGCGCAACGCCATTTGTGGCAAGGTCCACCTAACCACAGATACGTGGACCAGTAAGCACGGCCAGGGACGCTATATCTCACTAACTGCACACTGGATGAATGTAGTGGCGGCTGGGCCCCGGCGGACAGTTCCTTGGCGCACGTCCTTCCGCCCCTAGGATCGCAGGGCATCATTCTCTGCCTCCTGTAGCCTCCTCCTCCTACTCGGCTTCCTCCTCCACTGCTTCCACCAGCTCATCCGGTCAGCCACACACCTTCACCACCAACTTCAGCACAGCCCGGGTAAACGTCAGCAGGCCATTCTGAAACTCATATGTTTGGGGACAGGCCCCACACCGCGCAGGAGTTGTGGCGGGGTATTGAACAACAGACCGACGAGTGGTTTCTGCCGGTGGGCCTCAAGCCAGGCCTGGTGGTATGCGATAATGGGCGAAATCTCGTGGCAGCTCTGGGACTAGCCGGTTTGACGCACATCCCTTGCCTGGCGCATGTGCTGAACTTGGTGGTGCAGAGGTTCATTCACCACTACCCCAACATGTCAGAGCTGCTGCATAAAGTGCGGGCCGTCTGTGCGCGCTCCGCCTGCTCACATCCTGCCGCTGCTCGCCTGTCTGCGCTACAGCGGAACTTCGGCCTTCCCGCTCACCGCCTCATATGCGACGTGCCCACCCGGTGGAACTCCACCTTGCACATGCTGGAGAGACTGTGCGAGCAGCAGCAGGCCATAGTGGAGTTTCAGCTGCAGCACGCTCGCGTCAGTCGTACTGCCGAACAGCACCACTTCACCACTCAATGATTGGGCCTCCATGCGAGACCTGTGTGCCCTGCTGCGCTGTTTCGAGTACTCCACCAACATGGCCAGTGGCGATGACACTGTTATCAGCGTTACAATACCACTTCTATGTCTCCTTGAGAAAACACTTAGGGCAATGATGTTAGAGGAGGTGGCCCAGGTGGAGGAGGAGGAGGAGGATGAGGGCTCGTTTCTAACACTTTCGGGCCAGTCTGTTCGAATTGGCTCAGAGGGAGGTTTGTTTAAGCAGCAGAGGACAGGTTCACAAGTCGCCAGCCAAGGCACTGTACTGGAGGACGAGGAGGATGAGGAGGAGGAGGTGGAGGGGGACGAGGATGACGCAAGTTCACAGCGGGGTGGCAGCCCAGGCCCATCACTGGTGCGTGGCTGGGGGATACGGTGGACGATGACGATACGCCTCCCACAGAGGACAGCTTGTCCTTACCCATGGGTAGCCTGGCCCACATGAGCGAATATATGCTCCAATGCCTGCGCAACGACTAGCAGAGTTGCCCACGCTTTAACGTGTGCAGACTACTGGGTGGCCACCCTGCTGGATCCCCGGTATAAAGACAATGTGCCCACTTTAATTCCTGAACTGGAGCGCGACCGTAAGATGCGCGAGTACAAGCGCACGCTGATAGAGGCGCTCTTGAGAGCATTCCCACATGTCACAGGGGAACAGGTGGAAGGTGAAGGCAGAGGAGTGGCAAGAGGTCGCCAACGCAGCTGTGTCACGGCCAGCTCATCTGAGGGCAGGGTTAGCATGGCAGAAATGTGGAAAAGTTTTGTCTCCACGCCACAGCTATCTGCACCGACACCTGATACGGAACGTGTTAGCAGGAGGCAGCATTTCACTAACATGGTTGAACAGTATGTCTGCACACTCTCCACATCCTGACGGATGGTTCGGCCCCATTCAACTACTGGGTTTCGAAATTGTCCACGTGGCCAGAGTTAGCATGTTATGCCTTGGAGGTGCTTTCCTGCCCGGCGGCCAGCGTTTTATCTGAACGCGTATTCAGCACGGCAGGGGCGTCATTACTGACAAGCGCAGCCGCCTGTCCACAGCCAACGTGGACAAGCTGACCTTCATAAAGATGAACCAGGCATGGATCCCACAGGACCTGTCCCTCCCTTGTGCAGAGTAGTCCTTATTAACTGCCTAAAACATGTCTTGTTGTGCTACGGGCCACTTCTTTATTTGATACAAATTTTATGAAACCCACAGTTGAATGAAACTCTTCTCTGTCTGGGCGCCGGGGCCTAACCAGATGAAAGTGGCCGGTTAAACTAACGGGTGACATGAAGCCATAACCTCTGCCATGCTACCTCTGTCTTCTGTCTGGGTGCTGAGGCCTAAGTCAAATAAAGCGGTCTTCTGCTGTGCTGGGGATATGAAGCTAATCTCTGACCTCTCTCCTCTGTCTGGGTCCAAAGGCCTAAATCACTGAAAGAGGCCTTCTCCTGTGGTGTGTGATATGATGCCAGAATATGTGCTGTGGGGCCTCTCTCCTCTTCCTGGGTGCAGGGGTCAAATAAACTAAATTGTGGCCTACTCCTGTGGTGGTTGATATGATGCCTGATTCTCTGATGTGGAACCTCTCTCCTCTGTTTGGGTGAAGGGGTCAAAGTAACTCAATGGTGGCTTCTCCTGTGGTGGCTGATATGATGCCAGAATATGTGCTGTGGTGCCTCTCTCCTCTTCCTGGGTGCGGGGTCAAAGTAACTCAATGGTGGCTTCTCCTGTGGTGGCTGATATGATGCCAGAATATGTGCTGTGGGGCCTCTCTCCTCTTCCTGGGTGCAGGGGTCAAAGTAACTAAATGGTGGCTTCTCCTGTGGTGGTTGATATGATGCCTGATTCTCTGCTGTGAAACCTCTCTCCTCCATCTGGGTGTAGGGGTCAAAGTCTTTCAAAGTCGCCTTCTCCTGTGCTGATTGATATGAAGCTGATGGTTGTGCCATCTGACATGGTTGCCAGGGTCTGATTCAATGGGGGCCTACTCCTGTGGTGGGTGATCTAAATGCCTGATTCTCTGCTGTGAAACCTCTCTCCTCCGTCTGGGTGTAGGGGTCAAAGTCTTTCAAAGTCGCCTTCTCCTGTGCTGATTGATATGAAGCTGATGGTTGTGCCATCTGACATGGTTGCCGGGGTCCCATTAAATTGGGGCCTACTCCTGTGGTGGGTGATCTAAATGCCTGATTCTCTGCTTTGAAACCTCTCTCCTCCGTCCGGGTGTAGGGTCAAAGTCTGTCAAAGTCGCCTTCTCCTGTGCTGATTGATATAAAGCTTATGCTTGTGCCATCTGACATGGTTGCCGGGGTCTGATTCAATGGTGGCCTACTCCTGTGGTGGGTGATCTAAATGCCTGATTCTCTGCTGTGTAACCTCTCTCCTCCGTCTGGGTGTAGGGGTCAAAGTAACTAAATGGTGGCCTACTCCTGTGGTGGGTGATATGATGCCAGAATATGTGCTGTGGGGCCTCTCTCCTCTTCCTGGGTGCAGGGGTCAAAGTAACTCAATGGTGGCTTCTCCTGTGGTGGCTGATATGATGCCAGAATATGTGCTGTGGTGCCTCTCTCCTCTTCCTGGGTGCAGGGGTCAAAGTAACTAAATGGTGGCTTCTCCTGTGGTGGTTGATATGATGCCTGATTCTCTGCTGTGAAACCTCTCTCCTCCATCTGGGTGTAGGGTCAAAGTCTTTCAAAGTCGCCTTCTCCTGTGCTGATTGATATAAAGCTGATGGTTGTGCCATCTGACATGGTTGCCAGGGTCTGATTCAATGGGGGCCTACTCCTGTGGTGGGTGATCTAAATGCCTGATTCTCTGCTGTGAAACCTCTCTCCTCCGTCTGGGTGTAGGGGTCAAAGTCTTTCAAAGTCGCCTTCTCCTGTGCTGATTGATATGAAGCTGATGGTTGTGCCATCTGACATGGTTGCCGGGGTCCCATTAAATTGGGGCCTACTCCTGTGGTGGGTGATCTAAATGCCTGATTCTCTGCTGTGTAACCTCTCTCCTCCGTCTGGGTGTAGGGGTCAAAGTAACTAAATGGTGGCCTACTCCTGTGGTGGGTGATATGATGCCTGGTTCTCTGCTGTGGGACCTCTCTCCTCTGTCTGGGTCCAAAGGCCTAAATCACTGAAAGAGGCCTTCTCCTGTGGTGTGTGATATGATGCCAGAATATGTGCTGTGGGGCCTCTCTCCTCTTCCTGGGTGCAGGGGTCAAAGTAACTCAATGGTGGCTTCTCCTGTGGTGGCTGATATGATGCCAGAATATGTGCTGTGGGGCCTCTCTCCTCTTCCTGGGTGCAGGGGTCAAAGTAACTCAATGGTGGCTTCTCCTGTGGTGGTTAGTATGATGCCAGAATATGTGCTGTGGGGCCTCTCTCCTCTTCCTGGGTGCAGGGGTCAAAGTAACTCAATGGTGGCTTCTCCTGTGGTGGCTGATATGATGCCAGAATATGTGCTGTGGGGCCTCTCTCCTCTTCCTGGGTGCAGGGGTCAAAGTAACTCAATGGTGGCTTCTCCTGTGGTGGCTGATATGATGCCAGAATATGTGCTGTGGGGCCTCTCTCCTCTTCCTGGGTGCAGGGGTCAAAGTAACTCAATGGTGGCTTCTCCTGTGGTGGTTAGTATGATGCCAGAATATGTGCTGTGGGGCCTCTCTCCTCTTCCTGGGTGCAGGGGTCAAAGTAACTCAATGGTGGCTTCTCCTGTGGTGGCTGATATGATGCCAGAATATGTGCTGTGGGGCCTCTCTCCTCTTCCTGGGTGCAGGGGTCAAAGTAACTCAATGGTGGCTTCTCCTGTGGTGGCTGATATGATGCCAGAATATGTGCTGTGGTGCCTCTCTCCTCTTCCTGGGTGCGGGGGTCAAAGTAACTCAATGGTGGCTTCTCCTGTGGTGGTTAGTATGATGCCAGAATATGTGCTGTGGGGCCTCTCTCCTCTTCCTGGGTGCAGGGGTCAAAGTAACTCAATGGTGGCTTCTCCTGTGGTGGCTGATATGATGCCAGAATATGTGCTGTGGTGCCTCTCTCCTCTGTCTGGGTCCAAAGGCCTAAATCACTGAAAGAGGCCTTCTCCTGTGGTGTGTGATATGATGCCTGAATATGTGCTGTGGTGCCTCTCCTCTTCCTGGGTGCGGGGGTCAAAGTAACTCAATGGTGGCTTCTCCTGTGGTGGCTGATATGATGCCAGAATATGTGCTGTGGGGCCTCTCTCCTCTTCCTGGGTGCAGGGGTCAAAGTAACTCAATGGTGGCTTCTCCTGTGGTGGCTGATATGATGCCAGAATATGTGCTGTGGTGCCTCTCTCCTCTTCCTGGGTGCGGGGGTCAAAGTAACTCAATGGTGGCTTCTCCTGTGGTGGCTGATATGATGCCAGAATATGTGCTGTGGGGCCTCTCTCCTCTTCCTGGGTGCAGGGGTCAAAGTAACTCAATGGTGGCTTCTCCTGTGGTGGTTAGTATGATGCCAGAATATGTGCTGTGGGGCCTCTCTCCTCTTCCTGGGTGCAGGGGTCAAAGTAACTCAATGGTGGCTTCTCCTGTGGTGGCTGATATGATGCCAGAATATGTGCTGTGGGGCCTCTCTCCTCTTCCTGGGTGCAGGGGTCAAAGTAACTAAATGGTGGCTTCTCCTGTGGTGGTTGATATGATGCCTGATTCTCTGCTGTGAAACCTCTCTCCTCCATCTGGGTGTAGGGGTCAAAGTCTTTCAAAGTCGCCTTCTCCTGTGCTGATTGATATAAAGCTGATGGTTGTGCCATCTGACATGGTTGCCAGGGTCTGATTCAATGAGGGCCTACTCCTGTGGTGGGTGATCTAAATGCCTGATTCTCTGCTGTGAAACCTCTCTCCTCCGTCTGAGTGTAGGGGTCAAAGTCTTTCAAAGTCGCCTTCTCCTGTGCTGATTGGATATGAAGCTGATGGTTGTGCCATCTGACATGGTTGCCGGGGTCCCATTAAATTGGGGCCTACTCCTGTGGTGGGTGATCTAAATGCCTGATTCTCTGCTGTGTAACCTCTCTCCTCCGTCTGGGTGTAGGGGTCAAAGTAACTAAATGGTGGCCTACTCCTGTGGTGGGTGATATGATGCCTGGTTCTCTGCTGTGGGACCTCTCTCCTCTGTCTGGGTCCAAAGGCCTAAATCACTGAAAGAGGCCTTCTCCTGTGGTGTGTGATATGATGCCAGAATATGTGCTGTGGGGCCTCTCTCCTCTTCCTGGGTGCAGGGGTCAAATAAACTAAATTGTGGCCTACTCCTGTGGTGGTTGATATGATGCCTGATTCTCTGATGTGGAACCTCTCTCCTCTGTTTGGGTGAAGGGGTCAAAGTAACTAAATGGTGGCTTCTCCTGTGGTGGCTGATATGATGCCAGAATATGTGCTGTGGGGCCTCTCTCCTCTTCCTGGGTGCAGGGGTCAAAGTAACTCAATGGTGGCTTCTCCTGTGGTGGCTGATATGATGCCAGAATATGTGCTGTGGTGCCTCTCTCCTCTTCCTGGGTGCGGGGTCAAAGTAACTCAATGGTGGCTTCTCCTGTGGTGGTTAGTATGATGCCAGAATATGTGCTGTGGGGCCTCTCTCCTCTTCCTGGGTGCAGGGGTCAAAGTAACTCAATGGTGGCTTCTCCTGTGGTGGCTGATATGATGCCAGAATATGTGCTGTGGTGCCTCTCTCCTCTGTCTGGGTCCAAAGGCCTAAATCACTGAAAGAGGCCTTCTCCTGTGGTGTGTGATATGATGCCTGAATATGTGCTGTGGTGCCTCTCTCCTCTTCCTGGGTGCGGGGGTCAAATAAACTAAATTGTGGCCTACTCCTGTGGTGGGTGATATGATGCCTGGTTCTCTGCTGTGGGACCTCTCTCCTCTGTCTGGGTCCAAAGGCCTAAATCACTGAAAGAGGCCTTCTCCTGTGGTGTGTAATATGATGCCAGAATATGTGCTGTGGGGCCTCTCTCCTCTTCCTGGGTGCAGGGGTCAAATAAACTAAATTGTGGCCTACTCCTGTGGTGGTTGATATGATGCCTGATTCTCTGATGTGGAACCTCTCTCCTCTGTTTGGGTGAAGGGGTCAAAGTAACTAAATGGTGGCTTCTCCTGTGGTGGCTGATATGATGCCAGAATATGTGCTGTGGGGCTCTCTCCTCTTCCTGGGTGCAGGGGTCAAAGTAACTCAATGGTGGCTTCTCCTGTGGTGGCTGATATGATGCCAGAATATGTGCTGTGGTGCCTCTCTCCTCTTCCTGGGTGCGGGGTCAAAGTAACTCAATGGTGGCTTCTCCTGTGGTGGTTAGTATGATGCCAGAATATGTGCTGTGGGGCCTCTCTCCTCTTCCTGGGTGCAGGGTCAAAGTAACTCAATGGTGGCTTCTCCTGTGGTGGCTGATATGATGCCAGAATATGTGCTGTGGTGCCTCTCTCCTCTGTCTGGGTCCAAAGGCCTAAATCACTGAAAGAGGCCTTCTCCTGTGGTGTGTGATATGATGCCTGAATGTGTGCTGTGGTGCCTCTCTCCTCTTCCTGGGTGCGGGGTCAAAGTAACTCAATGGTGGCTTCTCCTGTGGTGGCTGATATGATGCCAGAATATGTGCTGTGGGGCCTCTCTCCTCTTCCTGGGTGCAGGGGTCAAAGTAACTCAATGGTGGCTTCTCCTGTGGTGGTTAGTATGATGCCAGAATATGTGCTGTGGGGCCTCTCTCCTCTTCCTGGGTGCAGGGGTCAAAGTAACTCAATGGTGGCTTCTCCTGTGGTGGCTGATATGATGCCAGAATATGTGCTGTGGGGCCTCTCTCTCTTCCTGGGTGCAGGGGTCAAAGTAACTCAATGGTGGCTTCTCCTGTGGTGGCTGATATGATGCCAGAATATGTGCTGTGGTGCCTCTCTCCTCTTCCTGGGTGCGGGGGTCAAAGTAACTCAATGGTGGCTTCTCCTGTGGTGGTTAGTATGATGCCAGAATATGTGCTGTGGGGCCTCTCTCCTCTTCCTGGGTGCAGGGGTCAAAGTAACTCAATGGTGGCTTCTCCTGTGGTGGCTGATATGATGCCAGAATATGTGCTGTGGTGCCTCTCTCCTCTGTCTGGGTCCAAAGGCCTAAATCACTGAAAGAGGCCTTCTCCTGTGGTGTGTGATATGATGCCTGAATATGTGCTGTGGTGCCTCTCTCCTCTTCCTGGGTGCGGGGGTCAAAGTAACTCAATGGTGGCTTCTCCTGTGGTGGCTGATATGATGCCAGAATATGTGCTGTGGGGCCTCTCTCCTCTTCCTGGGTGCAGGGGTCAAAGTAACTCAATGGTGGCTTCTCCTGTGGTGGCTGATATGATGCCAGAATATGTGCTGTGGTGCCTCTCTCCTCTTCCTGGGTGCGGGGTCAAAGTAACTCAATGGTGGCTTCTCCTGTGGTGGCTGATATGATGCCAGAATATGTGCTGTGGGGCCTCTCTCCTCTTCCTGGGTGCAGGGGTCAAAGTAACTCAATGGTGGCTTCTCCTGTGGTGGTTAGTATGATGCCAGAATATGTGCTGTGGGGCCTCTCTCCTCTTCCTGGGTGCAGGGGTCAAAGTAACTCAATGGTGGCTTCTCCTGTGGTGGCTGATATGATGCCAGAATATGTGCTGTGGGGCCTCTCTCCTCTTCCTGGGTGCAGGGGTCAAAGTAACTAAATGGTGGCTTCTCCTGTGGTGGTTGATATGATGCCTGATTCTCTGCTGTGAAACCTCTCTCCTCCATCTGGGTGTAGGGTCAAAGTCTTTCAAAGTCGCCTTCTCCTGTGCTGATTGATATAAAGCTGATGGTTGTGCCATCTGACATGGTTGCCAGGGTCTGATTCAATGGGGGCCTACTCCTGTGGTGGGTGATCTAAATGCCTGATTCTCTGCTGTGAAACCTCTCCTCCGTCTGGGTGTAGGGGTCAAAGTCTTTCAAAGTCGCCTTCTCCTGTGCTGATTGATATGAAGCTGATGGTTGTGCCATCTGACATGGTTGCCGGGGTCCCATTAAATTGGGGCCTACTCCTGTGGTGGGTGATCTAAATGCCTGATTCTCTGCTTTGAAACCTCTCTCCTCCGTCCGGGTGTAGGGGTCAAAGTCTGTCAAAGTCGTCTTCTCCTGTGCTGATTGATATAAAGCTTATGCTTGTGCCATCTGACATGGTTGCCGGGGTCTGATTCAATGGTGGCCTACTCCTGTGGTGGGTGATCTAAATGCCTGATTCTCTGCTGTGTAACCTCTCTCCTCCGTCTGGGTGTAGGGGTCAAAGTAACTAAATGGTGGCCTACTCCTGTGGTGGGTGATATGATGCCAGAATATGTGCTGTGGGGCCTCTCTCCTCTTCCTGGGTGCAGGGTCAAAGTAACTCAATGGTGGCTTCTCCTGTGGTGGCTGATATGATGCCAGAATATGTGCTGTGGTGCCTCTCTCCTCTGTCTGGGTCCAAAGGCCTAAATCACTGAAAGAGGCCTTCTCCTGTGGTGTGTGATATGATGCCAGAATATGTGCTGTGGTGCCTCTCTCTCTCTTCCTGGGTGCGGGGTCAAAGTAACTCAATGGTGGCTTCTCCTGTGGTGGCTGATATGATGCCAGAATATGTGCTGTGGGGCCTCTCTCCTCTTCCTGGGTGCAGGGTCAAAGTAACTCAATGGTGGCTTCTCCTGTGGTGGCTGATATGATGCCAGAATATGTGCTGTGGGGCCTCTCTCCTCTTCCTGGGTGCAGGGGTCAAAGTAACTCAATGGTGGCTTCTCCTGTGGTGGCTGATATGATGCCAGAATATGTGCTGTGGGGCCTCTCTCCTCTTCCTGGGTGCAGGGGTCAAAGTAACTAAATGGTGGCTTCTCCTGTGGTGGTTGATATGATGCCTGATTCTCTGCTGTGTAACCTCTCTCCTCCGTCTGGGTGTAGGGGTCAAAGTAACTAAATGGTGGCCTACTCCTGTGGTGGGTGATATGATGCCTGGTTCTCTGCTGTGGGACCTCCTCCTTTGTCTGGGTGCTGTGGTCAAAATAATAGTAAGTGACCTTCTCCATTGGTGGGTGACTTAAAGCCTGATTCTGTGCTATGGGACCTCACTCCAATTAATATTGTTTAATTTTTATTTATTTTATGTTAACTCATCATTTCCCTATCTACATTTGTTTGCAGGGGATTTAACTACATTTTGCTGCATTTTGCAGCCCTCTAGCCCTTTCCGGGTGTGTTTTACAGCCTTTTTAGTGCCCAAAAGTTCGGGTCCCCATTGACTTCTATGGGGTTCGGGTTCGGGATGAAGTTCGGGTCGAGTTCGGATCCCGAACCCGAACATTTTTCGAAAGTTCGGCCGAACTCGTCGAACCCGAACATCCAGGTGTTCGCTCAACTCTATTCATGAGAACAATGAGTTCAAACAGTAACCACATAGAAATCACCCCCATAACCACATATTTTGGATGTTTATTTGGCATTCTCACATGGTTAACTCTCAGCTGTATTTGCATCCTGTTGTTGGCCCCATATCTCCTATTTACAGGGGGAGACGTGCTGCCGACACATGATTATTTTTATGTTAACGTAAAGCATGTGATCAGCCAACAAATGTTTTTCAGCTTATCGCTGGGGTTTCAAGAGCTGATGATCGGCTGAACAGGTGTTTGTAAAAATATTCGTTCACGATCATCAGCTCATAAAGGGTTTAAGGTGAATGTATTGTTTCTATTATTTTGGGGCATTGTAGCTTTAGGATTTGGTGAGACACTGACACTGTTATTTTGGGCTGCTTTAAAGGCTATGAACACCTTTGGGGCAATTTTTCTTTTATGAATGCATTTTACTCATTTTGGGCTAAAAAAATCTTTTTTTTCAGTTGGTTTGTATTAAAAATGTTCAACAGTTTTTGTACTACAAGGTTAAGTTTCAGCATACTTGCAGGGCACATTGCTTTCGGTTTCACACCGAAACAGTCATGTTTCTGCTCTGACGACTGGAGGGCTAGCCATTATCTCTGAATTTCTGACAGCTCATAAACACTCATTATATGTAATAAACTTACCTGTCCGGGTTCCAGCAGTGCAATCCTCAGCCTTGGTACAGCCGCTTCAGGAGAGACACGCTACTGAGCGATGCCCACTGGAGAGACACGACAGCATCCTTAGTAACAGGATGCAATGCTCTGTTTCTCCCTGCAGCAGGCATGTGCTGTAAGAGACTAGCAGTGGGCTGATTGCTCAGCTGCTCTAATATTGTGTGCTAGTGTTTCTGACTAATGGAGCACCAACTTATGGACCTATCAGGTTATGATCCAGGGACTCAGCACTCCATTTAACTCACTTCCTGGCCATATACCATTGTCAGCGAAAGTCTTGTTTGGCTCATTAGCTAGGTTCCATGTTCCTCATTCCTGTTTCGCTTCTGAACTCAGTTTGTCTTCCGACCACTAGTGCTGTCTAGTTCTGACCCATTTTTAACTACTCTGTTATTGTGTTTGTTTGTCTGTCTCTTCACTTAAGTAGCATAGGGAGCGTCGCCCAGTTTCCATCTAGGGCTTTTACTGCAAGTAGGTAGGTACAGTGGCGGGTTGCAGTCCAGGGCCTAATTGAACTCCTTCTTTCTCTTCCCAAAGTAAAAAGACTGCATTTTCATGCAGCCACCACTAGGGAAGGTTCAGTGCAAACAGATGATTGCAACAACTTTATAAATTCCTAGGCACTCCCTAGTGGTGGCTGCAGGCAGCCAGTATGTAATAGAAGGAAAGTAGGAGAGTTATCAATGTATTTATGCCAGTTGTCTGGTGTAAATACATTGAGAAATATGTTGTTCAGAATGAGCACCATATTTATGAAGAACCTGTCCCCCTTTACTGACAGAAGTCTAATAAAATGGATGAGGACTGGTGTGACTTTTTTATTACAATAATTTTTTTTATTCATTTCTGCCAAATCTGGGGCATTGCGCTTTGCATTCTGCATTGCATGGGAGTGATTGACACACTCATACTGGGAAACTGGGTAGGGCAGGGGGGCCATATTCAATTTTGCTATGGGGTCCTATGAGATATATGTACATCCTTGATATGGTGATACCAAATTGGTAGTATTTTTTATGTTATTACTTTAAAAAAAACACACAAAAAAAAGTTTTTTGTATTGTATGGCCGTGCTCTGACATCAATAGCTTCTTTCCACTTTTTAGTCAACAGTGCTGTTTGATTACTTTGTTTTTTGGATTAGCTGTAGTTTTTATCTCTACCATTTTGGGGCACATACAATTTTTGGGTCTTTTTTTATTCAGTTTGACTTCAGAAGTGATGTGACCAAAAATTCAGACTTTTTTAATGCTGTTCGCTGTGCGTTATAAATAGACAACTTCCTCTTTATAATAACTGAGATGCCAAGGTTACTATTGACCCTGACATCAAAGTGGTTATACAGCAAGGATGGGCGTTATCTCTGATCTCAGCTGTTGCAGGCAGTAGTGTAAAACAGGTAGCACTTGCTGCATAAGATGCAGGCTCAGCTTCATAAATCTCTGCCCACCTATGACTTGCTTTTTTATCAAGGTGGGAAAAGGGCTAAGTTGAATTGAATAACCATTTTCAATAGCTACACTGTCCCTAATCTTCATTTGTGTTACATCTACTATTCTAGACCTGGACTTGACTCTAGCTGGAAGGTTCTCTGTTGGCCTCAACCATGCCATACGTGGATTGGGCATTACCCACAGCTACTCAGTGTTTGTTTCATTTTCCCAGTATCATTGCCCGTATATCCAGGGTCGGATCCTGTTGACTAAGCCAAATGTAAGAGAGTCAGGTTATAGTGTGAGGCCCTTAACCCAGGCATGGAAACCGAACTCAAGTATGGCACAGTTATGGAGGCAGACACAGCTGAAAGGAACAGAACTTTACTCTAGCTGTCGCATGAAGTATAATGTTTACAGACAATGGCACTTGGCTTGGAGCTTACAGTCTCATCTGGGACTAAACATATTCTGTGCACAAAGCGTTGGACTACACTGCCATAAGTAACAGTGATGAATAACAGGTTGACAGGTAATAAGTATGGGTATGTGATAGAATCTGTTTCATTATACCCTTTTATCTACTCCAGAATCCAGACATGTGATCAGCCCTTAACCACTTCTCCTTGGATTCCTCTGCAGATTACCATTGATAGATAGAGGTCCTAGTAGCAGAACACTTTCCAGACAACCCTTTAATTAAAAGGATTCCTAGAGATAAAGAATCTATGTGCTATGCAGAGTAGGACCAGTCTACCTTAGCACTAAAATGTTCCACAAAAGTCCATAGCAAAAAAATGTTCCACAAAAGTCCATAGTACAAAAATGTTCCACTAAAGTCCAGCAGAAGGTTATCCTATTTAAAGTGTGCTTTGGAGCTCATCACTTTTCACTGGTGTCTATTTATTATGGGTTGATTTGAAAGAAAAAAAACATTATGGATGAAAATGTGTTGTGCGTAGAATGACATTGACCAAGTTAATGATGAACATAAACCCATATATGATCTGTATGGAAGGACCTTAGAACCATGTCTCCGTTTGGCCCAAGGAATCTCAGTCCTATATCTTTCTGAAGATTTAAGATAATACTTTATGTACTGTGGCACTGAAGTAAAGGCTGCAAATTTTTCCTCCACAGTGACAAGCGAAGCACATCATGATGGACTATAAACAGAATGTCTAACAAATTAATCCCAGACGAGTGACGATGAAATGTACTGTTGAAATGAATGCTCGCATTTTTAATTTTGACATTAATAACGTAAAATTAACAGTAAGCGCCTCAGTTTTCCCAGAACGCTTAACAATATTTATTTTGATTGTTCTATGAGTCAAGATATGAAATTAGAACTGATGAAAATACACCTCAGGGACCATGGATGGGAATAACTTGTGTTCATTAGTTTCATTGGCATGGTCAGGTCTATGTATGTATGAAGATAGGCTGTGACATTGATCTCTAAGTGTGAAACTCTTCCTGAGAGACCTATTGTAAGTGCATTTGCACTTTAAGGCATAATTCATCTAACGCACAATTTGCTTGAAGTAACATCCAGCACAGAATGGGCAATACAGGTAAGTTCTCTTCTCATATTAGATATATAGCTACATATCTATATATTCACACCTACTGTATACATTACATATATAGTTGTGAATAATGCATAGTATTCTAGCTTTGTAACGTAGCCCACAGTGCAATATCCTATCCGAGTGCTGATCTTGGGCACCATTTGTGCAGGGGAGCCCTGGTTGTTGGCATACAGAAAATTCAATTAATGCAAAGAAAATATCCATGGCACTGACCAATGTAAAAAATATAGATTGTTTTAGTTAATACAGGAGATAAAGGCAGACAATAAAGGTTTTCTAGAGGCCTGGAGGAGAAGAAGAAGAAAAGAGTGGGTGGCTTCAGATGTAATGAATCAATGGCAAGAGAAAAAGACATATATGAAGCATAACAATCAATATCATGGCTTTGATCCAGCTTTAATGGGGCTTTGTGTTTTGGAAAACTCATACTCTAATACAATTCTGAGTTAAAAAATGTGGGCCCCCTGTTTGGGATCCTCATCTATTAGTCAGAACAGAGAATGGCTTCAAAGAGTCAGTCACACTGGAGGACCCAGCATGTCCATACATTATACATCCTGCCAATTGATTTCAATGCGCACTGTGTAATGCCTTATTTCACCTGTGGTGGTGCTGCAGATAAAGTGAACACTTACAAAAACATTGTCTAAAGTAGACAACCACCTTAAAGTGTGCGTCTGATTTTGAGGTTCCTCTAACCTGTCAGATTGCACCAACAGCACTAGAATTGCAAATGTCATGCAGTGATTTCCTTGTAATAGCTGAACCTTTCAACAAAGCAGAGGAGCAGTGACCTTTTGAAGATGACGGCCCTGTAAGGTGAGGTAAGGGAGCAACTTGAGGTCAACTACTTGCTTAATATCATGGATGAGGAAAAGATGACTGTGCTTGGGATTAGTGGCAGGTTGTCAAGACAAATGTTTGCCCCTATGTAGTATATCATGCAAGTTCTGAGAACCTCCAGAAACCCTTACGTACATGTGGCATGTGTGAACTATTTTATCTCTTAAGATGGCAACTTTTTTACATTCCTTTGAGCTTGTACTGTAAACGTTTGACAAATTTTACCTAGCTTGACCTGATTCCTAGAAAAAAAAAGTAGGAAGCAGCCAGTGGAAGAAAAGCGGAATGGAACAAAACAGGATAGCACTCCTCCCAACATAAACATAGAAACACTTTATAAAGACAGCCGTGAGCGACAGGACTAAGGTATTCATGCTGAAATATTCACACTGTGACTGAATGAGGGACTAATGCAAACAGTGAGCTCAGCCTGCAACACAAAAGCCTCCACATGCCTGAGCATACCACACATCACCCATAAAAAACAGCTCATATTTTCATTAGCTTTAGGATTCTTGTAAACTTTACAACAAAGTGAAGTAGGTGTAGAGGTTTCCATTACCACAGGAGTCAAACTATTGTGTTCCTTATCTAAGAATCAATCTCTGAGCAAAGTGTAAAGTCGATGTGGCTGATATGACTATAACTATAGATATATGTAAGCCAAGATCTTTAAAGGGGTTTCCCAGTTTGCATTAGTATACTTTAAAATAACCGACATACACAGGTCACAGATATAACAGAATCAAATGTGTAGCTAGGTTGCATTATAACTTGCAGTGAAATAACTTTGAACCAAGAAAAATATTTTGAATGTATTGAGTAATGGCAGGGCATAGCTCGAGGAGGAGAGCTGGAGTAGTTGACAAGAGGAGGTGCCAATAAACCACTTCTCTTGGGCAAGGTTAATTAACTTGAAGGCAGTTGGGTGAAGAAAAGACCAGGTACTGCTCAGACCTGAGGTATGAAAACTAGTGCAGAAAAGAAATAAAATGTAGTAGAGCTCATGCACACGACCGTATGTATTTTGCGGTCTGCATAACACAGATCCATAAAAAATACGGTTGACGTCCATGTGCATTCCGTATTTTGCGGAACAGAACAGCTGGCCCCTAATAGAACGGTCCTATCCTTGTCCGTAATGCGGACAATAATAGGACATGTTCTAACTTTTTGCGGAATGGACATACGGAAACTAAATGCACATGGAGTAACTTCCGGGTTTTTTTTTGCGGACCCATTGAAATGAATGGTTTTGTATATGGCCCTCATAAAAAAAAAAACGGAACAGACATGGAAAGAAAATACGTTTGTGTGCATGAGCCCTTATAGCAATCAATGTGATATCAACTTTTATTTAACGAGTGTCTTAAAATATAAGCAGCGGTCTACACTAGTTTTAGACAACGTCACATGTGACCAGATTTCTCCTTTAATGAAATCAAATTTTTCTTATATTTGGCACAACTTACTAGGCATAACATTTCTCTTCATTACCCCACCCAGCTTATAAACAGGAGCAAAAAGCTGTGTCCTTAATATATTTGGTACATTTTTCGTAGCTACTTTCAAAATTGTCAAAGTACCGTATTTTCCACCCTATAAGACACAACGGGGCTTATTTTCAAGAAGGTCTGATCTGAGCTCATCTTCACATGGGGCTTATTTATAAGGAGGTCTGATCTGATGTCTTCTTTAAATGGGGTCTTATATATAAAGTCTGAGCTGCGGTCTGCTTCACATAGGGGCTAATTTACAAGGACGTCTGATCTGAGGTCTGCTTCAAATGGGGCTTATTTACATAGAGGTCTGATCTGAGGTCTGCATCAAATAGTGGCTTATTTACCAGTAGGTTTGATCTAAGGTATGCTTCAAATGGGGCTTATTTACATAGAGGTCTGATCTGAGGTCTGATTGGGAGTATTTTAACAACTGGGCATCTGATCTACGGTTTGATCGGGGGTTGGCCTTCCTCTGGATCAACTTGAAGGATAAAAGGCTGAACTGGATGGACAGCTGTCTTTTTTCAGCCTCATAAACTATGTCACTATGACTGATCTGAGGTCTGAATAGGGGCCTTATAAACATTCGGAGTGTGATCTGATATCTGATTAGGTGTACTATTAACATTGGGGGTCTGCGCTGAGCTCTGACAAAAAATATTAATTTTCTTATTTTCTTTCTCTAAAAGCTAGGTGCATCTTATGAGGAGGTATGTCTCATTGGGGTGAAAAATACGGTAGGTGTAAAAAGTATCTACAACACATATGTTAGCTCTTTCCAATCCGAGGTGGTTATGAGAGATAAAATATCTTATTATAAAGGAGATAAAAAAAAAACTTCTTGTGCAATTGGCGCACATTAGGAAAAAATCTCCTGCATAGTGGACAAGGGGAAAAAGAGAAAGGAAATTTGAAATAACTATGAAGGAGATTTGAAAAAACCTTCTGTGTAATTGGTGCACAGTAGGAAAAGAATCTCCTGCATAGTGGAAAAGAAAGAAGAAAGAAAAGTAAGAAAGAACACAAAGCATAAAATAATCCTTTAGGATCAGTGTTGTTCTAAGAGTAGCACCATGTGTCCTTTGTGTCTGCTAGGCTTGGCATCAATTGTAGAGTGGAGACGTGAATGTCTCTTGCTTCCTGGGGTGATGAGGGGCATATCGAGGGTAGCTTCTCAGAGTGGTGGGCACACATTGCCACTATACAAACAGTGGCTGCTAGCGTTGTGTCTGCTACAAAGAATGCCATTGCTGCACGGATGTGAGGTCTTCCAGGAGTAGGGGTGTACATTGGCATTGTACAGAGCACTGAAGCTTGCTTCTTCATAATGACTGGATCCAACTGGGACTCGTCTGGTTTTGGTCACTCAGGCAGAGGTTAGGCTTCCTTCAATCGGGATGCATGAATCAGGATTAGTAGGATAGTTGTCTGTTGACACTTTAGTTCTGGTCATGGCCTGGACTGTCACAGGGGTTCCATAGGGTAGGTCCAGCGACTTCAACTTATGGAGAGACTTCATCAGGACTCTGTCTCCAGGCTTGAATGGGTAGGTTGGTGCACCTGTTGGCAAAGGAAACGAAAGCGAAGTATCACCATAATCACTGCTTAATTTTCCAATCAGTCCCAAACCATGTATTTGGGGGGGAGGCTGCTATTTTGGGAATTCCTACTACTCCCATAGACCGTTAGCGTCTCTGGTCAATCCTTGAAGCTCCCAATAAGCGATGTCTGCTGATGTTGCAAATGTTTGGAGCTGGGACAACATTATGTTGTTTTCAGACGGAAGCGATACTAGCGGGGAATTTACAAAAACCTTGGTTGTGCAATTTTGTGTAACAGATCAGACTGCTTTTGCTTGCCTGTCTGCTAACCTGTTCCCCTGTGCAACTAGTGCTATTGAAGTTTATGTGTGTCTGACACTTATTGACTGCAATGGCCTCTGGGAGTTGAATTGCTGCAATGAGATTTGAAAAGAGTTGTGCATGTGCTACTGGCTTGCCTATTGCTGTAGTGAACCCTATATCCTGCCATATTACTCCAAAATCATGACACACCAAAAATGCGAATTTAGAGTCTGTGTACACATTTACTCGCCTGCCAGCCATAATTTTTCGCAAGCTCTAGCAAGTACGATTAACTCTGCAGCTTGTACTGATGAGATAGCGGCTGGCATGGCCTCAAGAACTCTATAGGGCAATTGTACAACTGCATAACCAGCATGAAAAGTTTGATCATCTGGTCGGGTGCAGGAGCCATCTACAAAAACATCTTCTGCATCAGTTAAAGGAACACTTTGTAGAGTGGGGTGGGGGCTGGTAGCTATGTGAATTTGTTCTGCACATTCATGTTGTTCTGAAATCTCATCTTGTGGGCCCTGGGCTGGTGGTAAGAATAACATCATATCCTGCCAACCTTTGGGCAGTCAGTCATGTGTTGTGTGGACAGATTTTTTAAAAGGTGTAGGACAGAGTATGACGTGTACAGTGTGGTATCATGTCCCAGTGTGATCGAGCTTGTCAATTCTACAGCCATTGCACATGCTGCCAAGGTCCTGAGACATGGTGGCATGCTCTGTACAGTGACTGGGAGTAGTTTGGATATATATGTAACACTCCTCAACTGTCCTCCATGGTCTTGAGCTAACACAGCAGCTATGATTTTGCAATTTTCACGTTCATACAGGTGAAATGGTACATTGTATTATGGAATGCCCAATGAAACAACATGGAACCATGCTGCGGATGCCAGTTTAGAAGGACTTTCTGGAGAGCGGTGGAGTAAACTGCAGATATATCAATTAGACCTTATGGCAATCTACACCAGGTCATTTGATGGCCTTTTATTCTGCTGGCCATTAACACATCGCACACAGATAGACAGACACATACTAACACCATCTGCCGACTCAACTTTTGTTCTGGTGTGTGAACAAAGACCGCTTCCTGTGAGTTTCATTAAAGGAGCAGATGATATTTACACCTAAAACACAAAAGGTTATGTGGGAACAAAAAATACTTCCACATCACAACAGTACAGTATACATGACTGTTTTAACCAACACATGCCTGACTGTTATTTAATTGTTTGCAAACAATTACTAGTTATTGAGCTCATGATACCACGTGGTGACTATGAAGACCTTTTTAAACTGATATAAAACCTGTGAACACAACACAAAAACATTAGTGTTTAGCCAGAGACAATTATTACACACAATTACCATAACAGTCACATCTTTATTCCCTAAGCCTTGTCCTGTTATCTGTATGGCTGGAATATAAGTCCCATATTCTTCTTAAACTAAGCAAGCAGCCTTCACAAAATTTGCCATATTGTTAATGAAAAATGGTAATGAAATTTGGGACCAACTGCATACCAGCCAAAATGGAAGATTAGCATACTCAGAAAAATCCAGTATTTCAGGTTCTGTAAAACCAGAAGCTTGTGGGACAGTTAACTGGGCTCATATCTCATCTGATTCTGTGGTTAGTTTAGTTAATACAGGGTACATTGGCACATATGGTGGTTTTAATCTGCTGTCTTTCAGTTGAACTGCCAAAGTCAGTCCAAAAGGTTCTGCAATGATAACCAAGCCTGTCCACAAGTTTTCATATACATTTTATCCCAATGAGCGTCTCCTTTGTACCATGGAAAAGTGTCCATGTCATTCAAACATAGGCCCTTGATCATGGCAATATGAAAATCTGAGAAAAGACCCCTCTTTAGGGAATAAAAAAAGAAAAAAATCCAGCTCCAGCAGTGGATGGGATAGAATTAAATTTCGGTCTTTATTAAGCGATTAAAAACTCCAAGTCATATTGACACCATTCATGCCAGTATTGTCTCTTTAGGGGATGGGTCAGTACATTTCATTTCTTCTGTCCATTTACACAAATTATCAGCCCAAGGATCAGTATAAAATAAACCTAAACACCTCTGGACAAACATTTCTAGACTTTCTACCAATTCATTTTTTAGGCGACAGTTTTACCATAGAATGATTTGCAGCAGACTAAAGAACATGATCTTAAATTGAATTTCTTTCTGGGATTCTTCTTACCATAAGAATTGCCAATTTTATTAAGCTAAAAATATACAGTGAGATCAGCTGAATTTGAAGGTTTAGCCAAGAATGATTATGTTTGTGTTTAGTGCAAATACTTACTGACAAACCTTATGATTATCAGTTTATATGTTTTCCATCCTATTTCTTCTAATCCAGGCTCATAACTACTCCTGAAATTATGTTCGATTTTTTAACTATTCTGGTGGGGCATTTGCATCCTATTTCTTCTAATCCAGGCTCATGATTACTCCTGAATTTATGTTTGATCTTACACTATCCTGGATGGCCAAATTTATACCTTCAATTTCAGCATGAACTCGCATACAATCTATACACATTCTATACACAATCTATACAGTAAATTTCAATCTTAAAACAACTAAAAAAATGCTTAAGCAATTATACAGCAATATACATTGTTTTAGGAGAGACTATTCACTGCACACAGTACTGTTTTCAGATTTGGGGACTCCAGGCCCCTTAATTTGTTTAGGAATATCAGATTCCTGGGAGGCGCAAAAAAAACGCTTACTGGGTTCAAATAATCCGCTCTCACAGTATAGGGTAGTAATAATACATATATAAAAAATATAGAATTACTTACCCGATACTGTTTATGGCGAATCCCACCTTCTGACACCAAACTGTTAACTCTTTCCAATCCGAGGTGGTTATGAGTAGAGATGGCCCGAACTATTCACCGGCGAACAGTTCCCGGCGAACATAGCTTGTTCGCGTCCGCCGCGGTGGGCGAATAGATTCCATGTTTGCGTTCGCCCCTATACTTTATTATTGAGCAAACTTTGACCCTGTACCTCACAGTCAGCAGACACATTCCAGCCAATCAGCATACCCTCCCTCCCAGACCCTCCCACCTCCTATCTAAACACAAGGATAGGATCCATCTTACATTCATTCTGAAACTGCAGTAATAGTAATTGTAAATCGCAATGCGATTAATATAACCTGTATTATTCGCATTGCGATTACAACTTAGATCTGAGTTCCTAATAGTTGTATTGCTAGAATATAACGAAGATAACAAATATAACGCTATATTCTCAATCTTCGTTATATTCTAGCAATACAACAACCATTAGGAACTCAGATCTAAGTTGAATTCTCAATGCGATTAATATAACCTGCATTAATCGCATTGCGAATTCAACTTAGAGCTGAGTTCCTAATGGTTGTTGTATTGCTAGAATATACGTTATATTCTAGCAATACAACCATTAGGAACTCAGCTCTAAGTTGTAATCGCAATGCGAATAATACTTACAATTATTAATCGCTTTGCGAATCCATTTGATGCCTCTATTTGATTGTATATGACGGTTGACTATGACTACCACCACAGTTATCCAAGTGATAACTGTTATCTCTTGTAGTGTCAATGTCTGGTTGGATGGGCTTGCATACTTTAATTAAGAGCCTTCTGAGGAAATGAACTGTATTGTCTCTAAACCGTGTATAATTCATACAAGTGGCAGTGCCTGGTAGAAATATAATATATGTCTAATATACATCTGATAGCAAGGTTAAAAATCCCTTTCAACCCAACCATTGATCCCAACTTTTTATACAAAAAAGAATGGGATAATTTTTTATTCTGAGAGCCGTACCTGAAGATACCAGGTACAGACAGTGGCACTAGCAAGGCTGAAGACACAAACACAATTGAATGATTGAATGTGATGAACACTAGTGGCTAGAGACCCAGTGCGTCGAGCAAGAGACCCTGGTGTTAGGTACTACTAGCAATGGTGCCGTCTACTAGCAATTTCTGGTGTAAATACTGTACAATAGTAAAGTTTCTCCTATGTGTTTAAATGTCATATATCCTACATACGAAAATGTGACATATACAGAATAGAGAAGGTTATTTTCAAAAGTGGTCATTGAACATCTTTACTCTTAGTTTTATAGCAGAAGTGCTCTCGCTTTAGAAGACATGATTCCCAGCCTTTGCAAGCTTTGGGTTTAATCCAGTTCAGTTCTCTGTAAAATAATCCTTCAAAAAATGTGTCCGTGTAAATGATCTGCCCCAACAGAAGATCTGAGTTTTCACAGAGTCGTTTTTATGTGACACCGAGAGAATTCTCATGGTTTATTTTAAGAAATGACAGAAATGGCAATGACTCCAGACAGCACAAGGCCACCAAAAATCTAATGTTTGTCTTAGTCAACTATTCTAAATCACAGATTCCTGGAGTGTGACTATGACAATTACAAATACCAGAAGGCACCAAAAGGATATTAATAGTGTTTATATCCCAAAAATGGAAACCTCAATTACTTCCACATATTGCAAAAGAACAACAAAAAATTCTTCCTTTTGTTAAGAAGGTTTCATTTCATTTCCAAGGGCTTCTATTAACTCGTATTACTAAAGCCCCCCATACATATAAGTATATTGTCGCATGGCAATCCCATGTGTATGAGTAGATCCCAACTCTCCCCCAAGAGTCAACCCAGGAGAGAAGGACCGGGCAAAGTGAATCCTTTTGTTCTCCTGGGAGATAAGCTGCCACCAAAACTGTCTGGCTGTGACTTTCTCCTCATTGAATATAAATACAGAACATGTTCAGACGAGCCAAAATTGTATGTGTATGGGTTAGCTGGGAAAGTTTTCTGCATAGGGTGAAAAAAACTACTTTTTTGTTAAAGCACTCCACCTGTAGCCTGATTACTGTCTGAGTTTCAAGCCACCGAGACTATAAGTAAGGTTTGCCAAGTGCTGTGAGATGTGCAATATACAGTAATGCAATGTACAGATAAGTACATAGTTTAACACTAGGCGATTGTTCAACACAAGGACATAGTAACCAAGGTTTGGCCGATTTTTCCTTGAGCATTTTGGCCCTGTATTATAACAAGTTCTCCAATTAAAGGGGTAAAGGGCTTAAACTTAAATTCGTGTTTTTTCTGTGTTTTTTTTTCCTTACTGCTCATCCCATTTAGCATTTGCTTCATGGACAATTCTAAGTGTGTGTCCTATGCAATGTATGCATGCCTTAAAGGGAACCTGTCACCGATTGTTCTGACATATAAAACCCAATGTACCTTAATGCTTGCTTACCCTGATAGTAGCATAAAAGGCAGGAAATCGTTATAGGGCGATAAAAAAGGACAGGTTAGTCCTGAGAAGATTATGGATCGATCGCTGGGAACTATCAGGGTAAACAAGCATTAAGGTACATTCGGTTTTATATGTCAGAACATGGTGACAGGTTCCCTTTAAACAAGCTGTTTGAGGGTAAATACATCTGCACTAGACGCAAGTATGTTGCACATTTGGATGCCCAGGTGTAGGATCTAAATGCACAGCTGGCGACACACAGAACCTGGAGAGAAGTTTAAACCTCTCTGTGCAGGCCCTGGCTGGGGCCAGTGGAATGAAGGTGGGTGGAGGTGGGCAAGATCAGGTCTCTAGGGTCAGCAGTTGGATAACAGTTAGAAGAAGGGGTAGTCCTGAGCTGTCACACCCTAGGAAATATGCCTGTTTGGCCAATATTAGACCAGGGCTAGTGTAACGCCCCCGAGTGGCATTACCACCTCCTATGCCCCTCTACTATCTTCCATAGGTAATTCTGTGTCATCTTATGCATATATTTCCATGTCCTGCAAAAATGTGCATTTCCTATGTTTGCAAATGTAATGTCCATGTAATGTGCCTGGTTCACCAGCAGATGGCGGCAACAATGGCAGAGCTAGTTTACAGAGAATGGAACTTGTCTTACCATTCTAGCCCTCTCTAGGAGAGGGAGGAGTTTTAGTTAGTGAAGGTCAGACTAGAGTACCCCCTGCAAGGGGAAGGTCATGTGCAAGCCAGCAGAGCACTCCTGCAGCTCTGTTGGGCATAGAGGCCCAAGCTGCAAGCCTCACAAGCCCAGAGTAAAGTTCCCTGGATTAAGCTAAAGACACACCAGACTACAGAAAGATAAATACGGCAGAATAGAAAGGAAAAAGTTTCTATTTAATCCAGCCAGCCTAGCAAAGCTGAAAGAGTACAGATACAGCAGTGCTGAGTGTGTTTGCCTGCCAGAAGTTAAGCTAAAACCTGCTAGTAACCAAGATAACGTTAGAAGATTGTTTCCTGATGGAAGTTTATGCAAGTAAAGCTGTTTCAACATCAATACAAGTCTGAACTTCATTTATTCTACAAATCCCTCAACTATTCACCCTATATCCAGGTAGAAGCACCGTGATATGTGCACAGCCACATCTAAAGAGACATTCTAGGTTATCCTTACACCAGTCTGGCATTCCTACACTGGGTACCACCATCATCTACTTAGGGGGATTCCATCCCAAGTTGATGAAATGCAACTGGCGTCACAACAAAAACTCTTTTACTTTTAGGGACCCCTGGTAGTACCCCATCTGCTGCATCAAGTGGCGTCTACGAACAGGATTACGTGTGTGCCCCTATACTGCAAGGACTACAGAGGATTTACATTAGTGCCTGTAAAATCCCCTACAAGAGACTTTATTGCATTTACTTACTGCTAGAGAGTGTGAATCTGCAGCAATTGCAGTACTGTGGCAAAACAGGGGTTAATCAGCCATCTTGGATTTGGACCTTCTGTAGTGAAAAGAAGGCATCCACCCAGCAGAGGGGAGGGAACCAAAGAGCCAGCCTCCACAGAGGAACCATTCTCACATCAGAAGGATCTAAAGTGTTTAGTAACAGTTCCCAGAAGGACAAAGAGGAAGTAAAGCGGCGGCCATCTTGGAAAAGGGAAAATGCAGTACCTTCTTCACTGGATCCTGAGAAGCAGTATCCAAAGGTCTGAGTGAGTACTTCTGGGCAAAATAACCTTGCTAAAGACTGTTTGGGACTATTATCTGCCTGCTAGAGTATCATACTCCCCAAAATTGAGCAGTTGCAGCAACTCTTAAAGGAGCCATGTACCAATTATGTTGCCGTTACCCATAGCAACGTGCACTTAAATTGCATTTTAGCGTACATTTTATTCTGGTACAGGGTATCAAAAGCCATGTCTAAAAGCGAAGATCGCACCTATTTGGACTGCAGCGTTCCACCCGCAGCAGCTGCAGCCACTTGCATCATGCCTCTTACTTTGCCATACTACTTCGGTGCACTTTGGCTCCCACGTTCAGGAGAACCCCATTCACTCAGGGAATTCCGTGATAAAATGTTGGCCACCTTTAAAGCTTTATCCTGTATCTCAGGAACAGAAAGTGGAAATCCTGACCGACTCAGTACCACCTTTGAAACTAGGACCGCCTCCAAGCTTAAGATGCGCTTCTTTGGTAAGCGACAGCAGTCAAAGGAGACTTTGAGAGACTTTGCCCTTTCCCTGCAAGAAGCTCTGCGGGCAGTTATCCACATAGATCCCCGTGAAGCTGAGGGACAAGATCAGACCCTCAGAGAGCAGTTTATTGAAGGTGTCCTTGATGAACCTCTCAAACGTCAGCTGAAGATGCTGTCAGTTCAGCACCTGGATACCCCTTTCTTGGATTTTACCGACCTTCCTATCGGCATCCTGGAGGAAAGCCACAATTCAGAACCTCCTGAAGACAAGCAGGCATTGCCTGTCCTGCGACCTGCAGTCCACAACCAGATTGCTGACCATGGGGCTCAAGCGCCCGTCCCAAATGCTGTCACAGCCCTGACTACTCAAGTCTCCCTCTCAGCTGAGAATATGGAGAGGATGAGGAAGCAGCTAGAGCCACTGGAACAGCAGCCCAAGGCTGAGAAAGGGACTACTGCACCAAGAGACCGTCCTACAAACGGTCCACGAGAAGATCGATGTCAGCCAACCGGTAGGTTGTCAAACCCTGGGTATCGAGACACCAGAAAGCGTGTATGTTGGCATTGTCAGAAGCCTGGACACACCGAAAGGGACTGCTGGCAGTTAAACCGGTATCCCCTGAGGCCAAGGACCGCCCCTCAGGAGGAAGAATACTAGGTCCCAAAGATCCAGCCTTCAGGCCTAGATATGTGGGCGCCTGCCCCGTGGTTAAAGTTAGCATCAATGGTGTAATGTTTTCTGATTTAATAGATACGGAATCTCAAGTGACAACCATCCGTCAGTCCGCATTCGAAAGATGCCAGAACGAAGCCCAGCTGAAGAAACCTCTGGATTCCTGGCTCCACATCATAGCTACCAATGGCCAACCAATGCCTATATTAGGCTATTAGGAATCTAGCTTACAGATTGAAGACACCAAACTCCCACACCAAGGGGTAGTCATAATCCAGGTCCCGGAAGATGACATTTACCCTGTGGTCCTAGGGATGTACTTGGCAACTGTTACACTAAAGTGCCGGAAGCCTTGAAGAAAACCCTACTGACCGCACCCCGATTAACTCAACATGTCATGAACCAGACCATCCAGGTGCTAGCTGCCCAACAAAAATTCAGCAACCAACAAGGTGAAATCTGCCGTGTTCGCATCAAGGATGCTCAACCTATTAGACTCCAGCCTGAAGCAGAGACCCGATATGGTGCAAGGCTTTTATCGGTGTCCGAAGTCAGGATTACCCGGCCCTCATGGAACCCCTGCATCTATGAGATCATCCCCTTGTCCTAGCCGCTAGGAACTTGGTCACTGTGTTGTGCGACAACGTACCCATACGCTTGGTCAATAATGAAGCTGTAGAATTAAAAAAGTACTATACAGTGGTGAGTCTACATCATGTCTGTCTGCAAGATGTCCTTGATCCCCCTACTGCTGCTGCTCAACAATCTCTACAAACAGCGGACCCAGCCAATGACCTGTCTGAGCAGCCCTGGTGGGCCGAACTACATATTGGAGATGCCACCACCTCTGCAAAACATATCAAAGGTGTGCTGAACTTAGCCAAGGAACACCACAAAGTCTTCAGCAAACACTCTCTGGACTATAGTCAAACTAGCCTCATACAGCACACTATTCCAACCGGCACTCATACTCCAATCAAAGAGAGATATAGGCCAGTGCTTCCAGCCCTATACCAGCAGGTGAAAAAGATGTTTCACGATATGAAGACAGCTAATGTCATCCAGGATAGTCACAGCCCCTGGGTCCTGGTAAAAATGAAGGATGGAACCATCCATTTCCCTTGTGGATTACCGCAAGATCAACAACATATCGCGGACTCGGAGAGCGGACTCGGAGCTGGTTCGCCTCTGGCGACAACGGAAATCTGCTCCTTAGGAGAACGCTTGATCCAGTCACCTATGAGTGCCTCCATCAGATAGTGGTGCCCCGAAGAGATGCTAAGATGGTAATGCATATGTACCATAACAGGTCTGGTTATTTTTGAACCCAAAAAACAGATGCCACCATAAGGTGGCGTTTCTATTTGACTCGCATTAGAAGTGATATTGAAGCCTGGTGCCAGGAGTGTCTCACCTGTGTTGTGGCCAGAGGAGAAAAACATGATCATCCAATAGTGAATAGGAGTCCTCTAGACATCGTGGCTATCGATCACATTAAACTGAAACCCAGCAGATCCGGATACACCTATGCTATGACAATCATAGACCTCTACACCGAGTTCATTGTGGCTTCACCTGTCAAGGACTTAACTGCTAAAACTACAGCAGCTGCCATGTGGAAGAGCTTCATTCTGCCATATGGGTGTCCTGACAAGATACTAACTGATCAAGGATCTGCATTTGAGTCTCAGTTGTTCTATGACCACCGCATATCATGTTCTTAGGACCACCGCATATCACCCACATCATACCTCATATGGATTACAAATATCAGTTTTACTACCTCATGTGGATTACAAATAACTTTTGCATAATATGTTCCAGTTTCGCAACTTTACAAGCCAAGCACCCAAGAAATAGACTCAAAGAAATAGACCCAAGAAATAGACTCAAACGACGATAGTAGCTCTTTGTGATTACTACTATCATATTTTGCACTGTTTTTGAATTCATGTTTAAAAATGTTATGCAACATTTACGCACCTTAACCCTTTGTATATACTCTTTTGCAGGTACAACAATGTGATACTATGCACTTTAAACAAACTATGGACTTAATATAGTTAGCCAGATAACTAGCATCTTTGCTTCATTGCTCATAAGGACTGCCTCTGAGGACGTTAACATACGTCACAAGCAGGTCTAATAACGTCAAGGGTAACCCCGCTGCTAATGTGTGTTTAGAGGGAGTTTTTAATGTTTTGAGAGAGAGCTGGCCCCTTCTCCCAGTTTAGTGTGTCCTAAGGCCTTGTGCACCGCCTTGTGGACATAAATGTTTAGCTACCAGTTCAGTCATCAAGGTGACAAAGCTTAAAACATTATATGACCTTGGTGCTCGGAAGGGAATACAGTATGAAGCCACCCTTCTAGCTGCTGGCTTTCATTGCATTGTGGTGGGATTACAGAGTAAAGACACCCCCATGCTTTCTTTTGTATTCATGGCCAGAGTACTCAAGAGGAAGCCAGGAATGATCGCTTGGTGCAGACATTTTGGTTCGCTGGTTTATACCGAGAGGGAGAACTATGAATAGACTCCCTACTCATATGGGCAGAGACCTAGTGGTAGCTGTTGCTATATCCGTCAGTAAGAGAAAATAGTCTCATGCAGAACTTTAATTTCCCTTGGGTACCCTCGGAGCACTTCCTAAGTACAAGCCGAGGACAGCATCCCTTTCAGTAAGGGGAAATGTCCCTTTACTATCTTCTATAGGTGATTCTGTGTCATCTTATGCATAGATTTCCATGTCCTGCAAAAATGTGTATTTCCTATATTTGCAAATGTAATGTTCATGTAATGTGCCTGGTTCACCAGCAGATGGCGGCAACAATGGCAGAGCTAATTTACAGAGAATAGAACTTGTCTTACCATTCTAGCCCACTCTAGAGAGGGAGGAGTTTTAGTGAAGGTCAGACTAGAGTACCCCTGCAATGGAAAGGTTGTGCGCAAGCCAGCAGAGCACACCTGCAGCTCTGTTGGGCATAGAGGCCAAAGCTGCAAACCTCACAAGCCCGGAGTAAATTTCCCTGGATAAAGACACACTAGATTACAGAAAGCTAAGTACAGCAGAAAGAAAGGGAAAAGTTCCTATTTAATCCAGCCAGCATAGGAGAGTTTAAAGAGTACGGATGTAGCAGAGCCGAGTGTGTTTGCCTGCCAGAAGTTAAGCCAAAACCTGCTAATAATCAAAATAACATTAGAAGATTGTTTGCTGATGGAAGTTTATGCAAGTAAAGCTGTTTCACCGTTAATACAAGTCTGGACTCCATTTATTCTACAAATCCCTCAACTATTCCCCCAATTTGCACTGCTTCGGACGACTACGCCTGGGGTTCCAAGATATCCAGGTAGGAGCACTGTGACGTGCACAGCCACATCTAAAGGGACATTATAGGCTACCCTTACACCACTCTGGCATTTCTACACTGGATACCACTAACACCATCTACTTAGGGGGATTCCATCCCTCGTTGCTGAAATGCAACTGGCGTCACGACAAAAAACTCTTTCACTTTAAGTGACCACTGTTAGTACCCCGTCCGCTGCACCAGAATCAAAGCAGCAGGGCATTGCTCCTCGTAACCAGGAGGAAGGATGGGAAGAGGAGTCCAGCAAAGCTCGGGTATAGGCTGGTGGTAGCAGACTATGTTATTAGGCGGACAAACAGGGTCATCTGTTGCCGAAACAATGAACAGTGTGATGTCTTCCGTGTGCCTGTCATATTGTGGATTGGATTGACAGAATGATGGGTGTGCCTGAGGAAGACCCAGCGGTCATTGTCATTGGTGACAATGACAAAGTCGGGGTGGTGGAAAGTCCTTAAAAATAATTTTAGGGAACTAGGAAAGAAGCTCAAATCCAGGACTTTGAATGTAGTGCTTTCAGAAATACTACCAGTGCCACGAGAGTCACTAGAGAGACAGTGGAAGTTTAGGGAGTTAAATAAGAGGCTCAGAAGCTTTCTCAGGAAGGAAGGGTTTGGGTTCATGGAGAACTGGGCTGACTTCTCTGCTGGCTATAGGCTCTTTAGTAGGGACGGGCTTCACTTTAATGGGGAGGGTGCAGCTGTGCGGGAAGAGGTGGGGGATGGTTAGATAGCTGAAGGCACTTTTAAATTAGGATCTGGTGAGGGAGGTTCCACCAATATGGAGGTAGATAAAAAGTGGCATATGGAGAGGCCAGTAGGCAGAGGCGTAGCTATAGGCGATGCCGAGGTAGAAGTCGCTACAGGGCCTAGGAGCCTGAGGGGGCCCAAAGACCCTTAAGCCGCATAAGAAAGACACCAGTATTATAGAAAGTGCATCCTGGTCAAGTTACACTTCTGGCTGGGGGAAAGGGGCTAGCTTAAGAATTTGGCATGAGGTGAGTGCCATTTAAATTTTTGCCTCAGGCAGAATGAAGACTATGTGCTTCCCTGCACCTGGCCATAAAGCACTGAGGGTTGGGGGTTCCAAGCTGAACTCTTGCACCAGGGCCCATGAGCCTTTAGCAACGCCCCTGGCTGGGGCTGGGGTTATTGAGGAAACTAGGGAGATGAGTAGGAATAATGTCCAACCAAGAAAAACAGAGTTGTTGGTAACATCAAATGTCTGCTGGGGAATGGAAGGAGTCTGCCAAATAAAATGGATGAATTGGACATTCTAATGACGGACATGGATTATGATGTAGCGGCCATAATAAACCTGGCTGGTCTGGCCGGATGAGAGCCATGCCTGGGTAAAAGATGTGGAAGGTTATACTGTATTTAGAAAGGACAGAAAAGATAAAAGAGGGGGAGAGTTGTCTGTTTGTAAAATCCAACTTAGGACTAGTGCTAAATGACAGTATTGGGGAAGGCTCTAACAGTGTGGTGTCCATATGAGTTAATATCCATGGAGCACGCAATAACAAACCACCTAGCATAGTCTAAAGTGCTAAAGTCATAGTCACCTAGCATAGTCCGCAATTCCAGATCCGAGCGGGACAAAGTTTGTCCCCATAGAAATGAATGGGTCCGCAATTCCGTTCCGCAAACAGAATTGTGGACGTGTGAATGGGGCATAAGGGTCCCTTATCACCGCCAGTTAGTTAGGTACTTGTTAGGTAGTTAGCGCCCAGCCCACCGCACTGCAGTCACTGATTTTGGCTGAGATTTTTTCATCCACGATGATCGATACGAATGAAAAAATCTGTGCCGTTCATTTATTTATTTATTTTCAGCCCAGAGGTTGAACGAAAAAAAAAAATCTCATTACCCGTATGCTCAATATAAGGAGAATCGCAGAAACTCCTAATGCTGGCCATTCGTGTAATGATTGCGGAGACCCTCAAATGCCAGGGCAGTACAAACACCTCACATGTGACCCCATTTTAGAAAGAAGACACCCTAAGGTATTCCGTGAGGGGTATGGTGAGTTCATGTAACATTTTATTTTTTGTCTCAAGTTAGTGGAATATGAGACTTTGTAAAAAAAAAAAAATATCAAATTCCGCTAACTTGTGCCAAAAATTTATTTTTTCTGTGTACTCGCCATGCCCCTCACGGAATACCTTGGGGTGTCTCCTTTCCAAGATAGGGTCACATGTGGGGTATTTATACTGCCCTGGCATTTTAGGGGTCCTAAAGCGTGAGAATCCAAATGCGTAAAAATGCCCTGTGAAATCCTAAAGGTACTCATAGGAATTTGGGCCCCTTTGCGCATCTTGGCTACAAAAAAGTGTCACACATGTGGTATCGCCGTACTCAGGAGAAGTAGGGCAATGAGTTATGGGGTGTATTTTTATATATACCCATACTTTGTGTGAGAAATATCGCTGTAAACGACAACTTTTTAATTTTGTTTATACAAAGTTGTCAATTTACAGAGATATTTCTCTCACCCAACATGGGTATATGTAAAAATAAACCTAAAAACACATTGCCCTACTTCTCCTGAGTACGGCGATACCACATGAGTGACACTTTTTTTGCAGCCTGGGTGCGCAAAGGGGCCCAAATTCCAATGAGTACCTTTAGGTTTTACATGGCTGCTGACAATTTAGCCCCACCCAAAATGCCAGAACAGTACAAACACCCCACAAATGACCCCATTTTGGAAAGAAGACACCCCAAGTTATTCGCTGAGGGGCATAGTGAGTCCATAAAAAATTGAACTTTTTGTCAAAAGTTAGCGGAAAGGGAGACTTTGTGAGAAAAAACAATAAAAAATCAATTTCCGCTAACTTGTGCAAAAAAAAAAAATCTTCTATGAACTCGCCATGCCCCTCACGGAATACCTTGGGGTGTCTTCTTTCCAAAATGGGGTCACATGTGGGGTATTTATACTGCCCTGGCATTTTAGAAGAAAAATGGGTAAAAATGCCCTCCTAAAAGGTACTCATTGGAATTTGGGCCCCTTTGCGCATCTTGGCTGCAAAAAAGTGTCACACATGTGTTATCGCCGTACTCAGGAGAAGTAGGGCAATGTGTTTTGGGGTGTATTTTTACATATACCCATGCTGGGTGAGAGAAATATCTCTGTAAATTGACAATTTGTATAAAATTTTTTAAAAAGTTGTCATTTACAGAGATATTTCTCACACACAGTATGGGTATATATAAAGTAGCAAGTTGTGTGTTTGTGACTTTTTAATTGCGACTTTAACCACCTCAGCCCCCCTAGCTTAAACACCCTTAATGACCAGGCCACTTTTTACAATTCTGCACTACACAAGTTAGCGGAAATTGATATTTTTTTTTTTTGTTTTTTACAAAGTCTCATATTTCACTAACTAGTGACAAAAAATAAAATTTTACATGAACTCACCATACCCCTCACGGAATACCTTGGGGTGTCTTCTTTCTAAAATGGGGTCACATGTGGGGTATTTATACTGCCCTGGCATTTGAGGGGTCTCTAAAGCGTGAGAAGAAGTCTGGAATCTAAATGCGTAAAAATGCCCTGTGAAATCCTAAAGGTACTCATTGGAATTTGGGCCCCTTTGTGCACCCAGGCTGCAAAAAAGTGTCACACATATGGTATCGCCGTACTCAGGAGAAGTAGGGCAATGTGTTTTGGGGTGTATTTTTACATATACCCCTGCTGGGTGTGAGAAATATCTCTGTAAATGACAACTTTTTAAAAAATGTTATACAAAGTTGTCAGTTTACAGAGATATTTCTCTCACCCAACATGGGTATATGTAAAAATACACCCCAAAACACATTGCCCTACTTCTCCTGAGTACGGTGAAACTACATGAGTGACACTTTTTTGCAGCCTGGGTGCGCAAAGGGGCCCAAATTCCAACGAGTACCTTTAGGTTTTACAAGGTTGCTCACAATTTAGCCCCGCCCAAAATGCCAGAACAGTAAACACACCCCACAAATGACCCCATTTCGGAAAGTAGACACCCCAAGGTATTCACTGAGGGGCATAGTGAGTCCGTGGGAGATTTTTTTTTTTTTTGCCAGAAGTTAGCAGAAATGGAAACTTTATTATTATTTTTTTTTTCCTGAGAAAGTGTCATTTTCCGCTAACTTGTGAAAAAAAATGAAATGATACATGAACTCACCATGCCCCTCCGCGAATACTTTGGGGTGTCTTCTTTCTAAAATGGTGTCATTAGGGGGGTATTTATACTATCCTGACATTCTAGCACCTGAAGAAACATGACAGGTGCTCAGAAAGTCAGAGCTGCTTCAAAATGCGAAAAATTTACTTTTTTGCATCATAGTTTGTAAACGCTATAACTTTTATCCAAACCAATAAATATACACTTATTGGATTTTTTTTATTAAAGACATGTAGAACAATAAATTTAGAGAAAAATTTTATATAGAAATGTAGTTTAAAAAAAAAAAAATTATGACAGAAAGTGAAAAATGTCATTTTTTTGCAAAAATTTCGGTCCTTTTTGATTAATAGCAAAAAAAGTAAAAATGTCAGCAGCAATGAAATACCACCAAATGAAAGCTCTATTAGTGAGAAGTAAAGGAGGTAAAATTCATTTGGGTGGTAAGTTGCATGACGGACCAATAAACGGTGAAAGTAGTGTAGGGCAGAATTGTAAAAAGTGGCCTGGTCATTAAGGGTGTTTAAGCTAGGGGGGCTGAGGTGGTTAAAGTCGCAATTAAAAAGTCACAAACACACAACTTGCTACTTTTTCAATTCACTTTTCTGGTGCAAGGTCAGACCACATACCATATCCGAGCACTTGGGCAACAGTAACCATATTATGGTTGGTGAGTTTTAATATAGTATTTAGAGATGAGCGAATCAAAGCTGACGAAGTGGAATTCAATCTGAATTTCAGGAAAAATTTGATTCACACGAATCTGAATTTCCTCACACTTCGTGGCAACGAATCACATTTTTTCCTAAAAAGGCTGCTGCACATGAGGACATGAAGCCAAGAACTCTGGGAAGGCGGGATCACCCATAATGCCATGCATGCAGCCAATCAGCGGCCAGCCCTGTGATGTCACAGCCCTATAAATACCCTCAGGCATCTTAGATTCTGCCATTTACCAGTGTACTTAGTGCAGGGAGAGACGTGAGCAGGCGCTAGGGACAGCGTTAGAAAAATCTTTATTGTGCTAAAAAAATTATTTACAAGTGCAGGGAAAGATTATTCAAGGTGTAGGGGAAGGATAGGGAGGAATCATTCCGCAACATTTATGTTGAACAGGGTTCAGTAGGGGAGGTTACAGCCTGTGTAATAGGAACAATCCTATTACACCTTGCTGCACTGACTGGGGACCCAAATTGCCATTATACACCTCTGTAATTCCATCAAACCGTTCTTGTTATTAGGGTGTTACAGACATTAACAGAGTTTATTACGAGGACATTTTTCTACATCTTACAGTGCCTTGCAAAAATATTTAAGTCCGTCCCCCCCCCCTGTCCCCCCGTCCCCCTCCCCCCTCTGGACTTTTTGGGTATTTTGGTGCCTCACAACTTGAAATAACATGGGTTGTTTGAGGATTTGCATCATTTAATTTACAGAACATACCCACAACTTTGAAGATGTTTTTTTTTTTATTGTGAAGCAAACAACAAATAGGACAAAATAACAGAAAAAGTCAATGTGCTTAACTATTCACCCTTCGAAAGTCAATACTTTGTAGAGCCACCTTTTGTAGCAATCACAGCTCCAAGTTGCTTTGGATAAGTCTCTATGAGTTTGCCACATCTTACCACTGGGATTTTTGCCCATTCCTCCTTGCAAAACTGCTCCAGCTCCTTCAAGTTGGATGGTTTGCGCTTGTGAACAGCAATCTTTAAGTCTGACCACAGATTTTCTATTGGATCTGGGCTTTGACTAGGCCATTCCAACACATTTACATATTGCCCCTGCTGGAAGGTGAACCTCCATCCTAGCCTCAAATCACGCATAGAGTGGTACAGGTTTTGCTCAAGAATATCCCTGTATTTAGCACCATCCATCTTTCCCTCAACTCTGACAAGTTTCCCAGTCCCAGCTGCTGAAAAACATCCCCACAGCATGATGCTGCCACCACCATGTTTCACTTCGGGGATGGTGTTCTTTAGGTGATGTGATGTGTTGGGTTTGCGCCAGACATAGCGTTTTCTTTGATGGCCAAAAAGTGAAGGCAGATGCTCAACTGACAGGATCCGTTTTTTGGTTGTTATTTTTCTGACAGATCAGAGGAAGGGCATAATAGGGAATAATCAGTGACGTCAACTCAAACTTACTGCTGACACCCCCTCCACTCTGTTGGGGGCTCTACTAGGTTCTGTAGACATCTATGTGGAATCAGCTGACGATGTAAAAAGGAGTGAGCTTCATCTTCGTGCTAACATCGACCTGTAAGGCTAAGTTCATTCTTGAGTTATTCGGTCAGTTTTGGCCCCGTGACTGCCCAAATAAGTGAAGTGTGCAGTGATTCTAAGAGCGACGCCTGTCATCTGCATGTCATACTGACTCACATTATTATTTCACTACCACAGCAGACTCCCTATGTGTGTTACTGCAAGGCACAGTGTTCTACACCACTATAAAGGGTCTCTGAAACCAGGAAATAGCCGTTTTTAACGTGATTCGCTGCAAATAAATTTGGATCGAACCGACTTTTTTTAAAAAATTGGGAAAACCGGCTGAATCGAATGTTTGAAAAATTCACTCATCTCTAATAGTATTCAGTAAGGGAGGTGAGAAAACCTGAAACTTAAGAAAACTTTACAAAACCTAATTTCAGTCAACTAAGGGAAGACCTCAGTCTTAAAGACGGAGATCAGGTTCTGGTAAATAGGAATACTGACGCTAAATGGAGAGATTTCCAAAAGTTATTACAATACTCCTGTAGTTAGTTTATACTGTACCCATAGATAAAATGTCCAGGAATAATAGTAAACCAATATGGCTAAAAAGGATTAGTGATGTCGCGAACATAAAATTTTCAGTTCGCGAACAGCGAACGCGAACTTCCGCAAATGTTCGCGAACGGCCGAACCGGGCGAACCGCCATAGACTTCAATAGACAGGCGAATTTTAAAAACCAAAGGGACTCCCTCTGGCCACAATAGTGATGGAAAAGTTGTTTCAAGGGGTCTAACACCTGGACTGTGGCATGCCGGTGGGGGATCCATGGCAAAACTCCCATGGAAAATTACGTAGTGGACGCAGAGTTGGGTTTTAATCCATAAAGGGCATAAATCACCTAACATTCCTAAATTGTTTGGAATAACATGCTTTAAAACATCCAGTGTGTGTATACGATCAGGTATGATGTTGTATCGATCAGGTAGTGTAAGGGTTACGCCCGCTTCACAGACATTGACATACCAAACTCCTCTTTTAATGCACCGCAAACAACCGCAAACAACTGCAAACAGTCCATTTGCACAACCGCAAACTCCCCATTTGCACAAGGTTGGATACCAAGCTAGCCATGTCCCGGTGATGTCATTGAAGGTTTCTTCCTCCACCCAGCCACGTACAACACCAAGGGTCCCCGAAAGGTCAATTGAATTGATTTTTCGAACGGGGAGATGGTTAAAAAAACGCTGGCTCCCTCCCCTTTGTTTTAATCCATGGTCACTGCGTCTGCGCCGTGCAATTTACTGTCACACCTGATATGAGTGGTATTTTCTATAGTAGTATTCTCATCAGTTTAATCCCTCTAACGTCCCCAATCTGGGGGCCATCTATTGAATTGATTTTTTGAACGGGGAGATGGTTAAAAAAACGCTGGCTCCCTCCCTTTTGATTTAATCCACAGTCACTGCGTCTGCACCGTGCAATTTACTGTCACACCCGATATGAGTGGTGGTGGGCACTGGCAGTGGGCACACTACAGTCTGTGGAAGTCGGCCTGACACACACTGGCAACAGGCAAGCAACTGAAATTAGACTAAAGTGTAAAAATTAAATGCCTGTGCCACACGGTAGGAGTGGTGGGCACTGGCAGTGGGCACACTACAGTCTGTGGAAGTCAGCCTGACACACACTGGCAGGCAACTAACCTTAGATTAAAGGGTAAAAATGAAATGCCTTTGTTTGATGCAAAGTCCTGTGCCACACGGTATGATTGATAGGCAGAAGTGGCAGTGGGAACACTACAGTCTGTGGGCCTGCAGCTCCTCACACACGGGCAGGCCAGGCAACTGCAATATATATATGGAGAAAAAAAAAAAAGACTAATGTTGCAGCCCTAAAAAGGGCTTTTTGGGGTGCTGTCAGGACGCTGTTCTTACAGCAGAGATCAGATGAGTCTTTCAGGACTGGAGTGGACACTGAATACACTAGCCTAGCTATCAATTTCCCTATTAAATCAGCAGCAACTACTCTGTCCCTCCTCTCACTAAGACTGCAGCTTCATAATGAATCTAAAATGGATGCTGTGCAGGAGGTGGGAGGGTCTGGGAGGGAGGGTATGCTGCTGATTGGCTTGATGAAGGGCTTCATGTCATAGCCCGAAACGCGTCACAATCGCAGTATGTTTTTCGTGTGACATGTCAATTGGATCTTAAACGTATCTTTGGAAATCAATAAAGAATATTGTGGATTTTAAGGAAGCTGGAAATCATCTTTTTGTTCTAAGCTGCTGATTGGCTGGAATGTGTCTGCTGACTGTGAGGTACAGGGTCAAAGTTTCGTCAATGATGATGTATAGGGGGCGGACCGAACATCGCATGTGTTCGCCCGTTGAGGCGAACGCGAACAAGCTATGTTCGCCGGGAACTGTTCGCCGGTGGATAGTTCGGGCCATCTCTAAAAAGGATGTACCGAACATAAGAAGTCAAAAACAAAGAGCATTTGAAGGTTGATGGTGGTTCAGAAAAATCATCCCAGGCTTACAAAGAGCTCAGTCGGAAATGTAAAAAGGAACTAAAGTTGGGTAAGGCTGGGTTCACATCACGGTTTTGCATGTTTAAAATAAACATTGTGGAAAAAAGGGATGCAAAAGCACAGTGCAGTGTGCTTTTTCATCCTGCAACGTCCAGTAAAAAACAGACACATTAACAGATATGTTTTTTTTGCAATGGAACTTTATGGCATCCATCTGAGGCATCCGTGTAACATATACCATTTTTTATATGTTAAACGTAAGACAAAAACGTGATTTGAACCTGGCCTAAATTGGCCACCTAAAAACAAATAATAGTACACGGAAGACATTAAAACAAATCACGAAAACTTTTATAAATATTTAATGCCCCCCCCCCCAAAAAAAAGGTAATAATACTGGCCCTCTAAAAGATAACCATGTGAATATAATTGTAGAGGACAAAGATATTAAACTCTTACTTTTCATCTATGTTCACCAGTGAGTTAACAGTGCCAGATATCATTCAGGGGGGCATTAATTAAAGTCCTCTATCAAATATCACCATCTTAAAACAATAAGAAGTACAGTTGCATCTGAGCAAATTATATATTGATAAAGCCCCTGTCTTATATGGTATACATCCACAGGTACTGAGGGAGTTAAGTTCAGTAATTGATAGACCAATGTATCTCATCTTCTTACACTCTTGTGACAGGGTAAATGCCACAGAACTGGATAATGGTTGATGTTGTACCAATATTTAAAGGGGTTATCTCACCTCATACATTGGTGGTATATAGCTAGGATATGCCATCAATGTCAGATAGGTGTGTGTCCCACTATCTCGAGAACTGAGCTCGCAAAGTCAAGTAGAGCGGGCTGCTCATGCTCGACTGCCCTCTATTCATTTCTATGGGACTGCCGAAAACAGCCGAGTGCTGGTTCAGCTATTTCCATCAGCCCTGTAGAAGTGAATGAAGTGCTGGCTGCGCTTGCGAAGTTCGCTATCCGTACATTTCTATGCTTAACTATTTTCGGTACTCCCATACAAATTAATGGAGGGCCGGCCGTGCATGCGCGGTCCACTCTCCTTCACTTTGCGGTTTCCATTTTAGAGATAGCTATCAGACATGTGGTATATCCTAGCAATATGCCATCAATCCTTGAAATAACACAAACCTTTTAAGAAAGGTAAAGGGTGGAACCATTTAGCTACCGTCCGGTAAGTTTGTATGTAAAATATTTGAAGATATTCTAAGAAATTAGCTGCAGAAGTATATAGCAGTGAATAAATTAATAACCAACGTGGATTGATGCAAACCAAGTCGTGCCTAACCAACATGGGTTTCTATGAGAAGGTAATTGCATATCTGGATGTTGGTCATGCGGTAGATGTAATATATCTAAATTTCAAGAAACCACAATGGATCTACTCAGTGGTCTTCATAAGCAACAGGGCATAGATAAAAATAAGGCCCTTCGAAGTACATTTTCAGCTAATGACATTAAGCACCATTTCCCTTTGTTGGCTCTTAACATCCATTAAAATGGCATTAGGAGTAGGACCAACTGGGATGGGTCTATCTCCTGACTCTCCGTAGCAGCAGCATAGGAGGCCTCTGTGGATGCATGCTCTTGGATCTATTCCAAACTGCATAAATAAGGATATGATTCCAGAACAAAAGAATAGATTAGACGCTGAAGTAATGTACTTCAAACCCTTATATTATTACTAGAAATATTATAAAGAGGAAGGAAACAATTCACATAAAGCATTCAAAAAGAACAAACAGATCTTTCATCTTCTGTCTGGGTCTCCTGTACATAAGGTATCACTGGAAGAGTAAATGACAGCACATTGTTTTGCGGTGTATAAAAGTAACATAATAAGAAATAAGTAATAATATAGAAAACCCTCTGAGGTCTGGAGAATCTGAGCATTCAGATAATTGTCGGTTATATTGGGGACAAAACCCTACAAAATGAGAAACAAATGTGTGTACGGAACAGCAAAATAGTGCAGCTTGGCTTGCATCAATATGACATCAAGTGGCGCCACCAGGGGTAATTTGTAGAAAACAAAAATTCTTTCAATTTTTTTAATTTTGACAAACCCCAAAGGCTGCAACCCCTAGATATAGACAAGTCAGTTTCATCAGAAGACACACTCTTTAATCGCTTCCGCACCCTGCAATATCCCATTTTTGCATTTTAATTTTTTATTCCCTGTTTTCCCAGAGCCGTAACTTTTTTCCATATGAGGGCTTTTTTTTGGGACAAGTGGTACTTTCTAATGGCACCATTTAATGTTGTGTATGATGTATTGGGAAGCTGGAAAAAAAATTCTAATCGGGCAGGGTTGGAAAAAAAAATGCAATTGCACCACAGTTTGATGGGATTTGTTTTTATGGCGTTCCCTATAAGGTAAAACTGACCTGTTACCTTCCTTCTCTGGGTCCATACAATTACAATTATACCACATTTATACTGTTTTTCTCATGCTTCAATACTGAAAAAAACATTTTGGGGAAAAATGTATTTCTTTTCATCACATATTCTGACCCCCATAACTTTTTTATAGTTACTGTGTGTCTCTAGAGCTGTGTGAGGGCTAATTTTGAAGTGCGTATGATGTCCAAATTTTTTTGTAAGGTGAGACAAAAAAATGGCCATTTATATTTTTCTTTTCCATAAGAATGTTCACCATACAGGATATCTATGTTTTTATCTAAATAGTACAGGCATTTTGGGATGCGTCGATGCTTATTATGTATATTTTTTGTTCTTTTTTTTTTTAATTGTGGGTAAAGGGGGGTGATTTGAATTGTTTCATATTTTTAAAAACTTGTTTTTACTTTTAGATAAAAAGGTGGCTATAACAAACAATTATATTGCCTCTCCAATACATTGTAATAGATTACCATTGCAATGCATTGCAGATTCACTATGTTCTTATGGAGCCCTGCCACCTGCGGGTCTCCATAGGAACTACAGTTCTCAAAGCCTAGGTCTGTTAAAGTCCCGGGAATGCTCCCTGGGAAAGCTGCTTCAGATGCCATGGTCACAATTGAACACAGCATCTGAGGAGTTAAATGTCTGCGGTCGGCATTATCAACCATCGCTGACATTAACCCTGCATGTCTGAAACCTGGTGGCTATGGTGTCCGCTGCTCTTGTGAGTAGGTGCCATTTTTAAAGACCAGACATCCAGCATATATGTATAGTGGAGGTCCAGAAATTGTTAAATACCTGGGGTGAAATATAATCAACCACAGGGCATATTGCCCCTCACTTCAGTCATCCCTCTTCAATTTGGAAAAAAGTATAACATAAAAAAGAATTCTAAAAACTCTTCAAGTTTACAATCTAGAAGAAAACAGTGTGAACAAGATATATGTGTGCAGCGCTTAACCTAGAAACTGTATGCATCTCATGTATTACGTTATCTTACAAAGTTGGCCATATCTCCTGTTTCCCGTGGGAGGTTGGAATCTGTGCTGCAGCACAATGTTAGAAAACACAGTATGTAGGACCTAGCCGTGTGTCACATCTCCCATGCCTTCTTCATGTGGATACAGAGGTAGCCGGTGCACCTGTGTTCTGGTGCTTGGGTCCAAACACTCTTGCATCACATAAAAGGATAAGTATTATAAATTACACTTGAAAGTGCCCTATTTCAGATGTTGTATGTGCCTGGGGTGAAATTCAATTGCCAAAATAGCAATACCATAAATCTGGTGTCCCAGCACTGGCTGGCAAACTATAATAGTGTCCGCCAAAACATATATTTTGTTCTGGGGTGAAATTCAATTGCCAAAATAGCAATACCATAAATCAGTGGTTTCAGCTGTGGCTGGCCAAGTTTCATAGTGTCCTGCAAATTATATATTTTGTTCTGGGGTGAAATTCAATTGCCAAAATAGCAATATCCTGAATCTGGTGTTCCAGCTGTTGCAGGCCTAGATTAAATCTGTCCGTAACAGGGTATATTTTGTTCTGGGGTGAAATTCAACTGCCAAAATAGCAATCCCCTAAATCTGGTGTCCCAGCACTGGCTGGCAAACTATAATAGTGTCCGCCAAAACATATATTTTGTTCTGGGGTGAAATTCAATTGCCAAAATAGCAATACCATAAATCAGTGGTTTCAGCTGTGGCTGGCCAAGTTTCATAGTGTCCTGCAAAGGATATATTTTGTTCTGGGGTGAAATTCAATTGCCAAAATAGCAATACCATAAATCAGTGGTTTCAGCTGTGGATGGCCAAGTTTCATAGTGTCCTGCAAAGGATATATTTTGTTCTGGGGTGAAATTCAATTGCCAAAATAGCAATACCATAAATCTGGTGTCACAGCTGTGGCTGGCAAACTATAATAGTGTCCGCAAAAACATACATTTTGTTCTGGGGTGAAATTCAATTGCGAAAATAGCAATACCATAAATCTGGTGTCCCAGCACTAGCTGGCAAACTATAATAGTGTCCGCCAAAACATATATTTTGTTCTTGGGTGAAATTCAATTGCCAAAATAGCAATACCATAAATCAGTGGTTTCAGCTGTGGCTGGCCAAGTTTCATAGTGTCCTGCAAATTATATATTTTGTTCTGGGGTGAAATTCAATTGCCAAAATAGCAATATCCTGAATCTGGTGTTCCAGCTGTTGCAGGCCTAGATTAAATCTGTCCGTAACAGGGTATATTTTGTTCTGGGGTGAAATTCAACTGCCAAAATAGCAATCCCCTAAATCTGGTGTCCCAGCACTGGCTGGCAAACTATAATAGTGTCCGCCAAAACATATATTTTGTTCTGGGGTGAAATTCAATTGCCAAAATAGCAATACCATAAATCAGTGGTTTCAGCTGTGGCTGGCCAAGTTTCATAGTGTCCTGCAAAGGATATATTTTGTTCTGTGGTGAAATGCAATTGCCAAAATAGCAATACCATAAATCTGGTGTCCCAGCATTGGCTGGCAAACTATAATAGTGTCCGCAAAGGATATATTTTGTTCTGGGGTGAAATTCAATTGCCAAAATAGCAATACCATAAATCAGTGGTTTCAGCTGTGGCTGGCCAAGTTTCATAGTGTCCTGCAAATTATATATTTTGTTCTGGGGTGAAATTCAATTGCCAAAATAGCAATACCCTTAATCTGGTGTTCCAGCTGTTGCAGGCCTAGTTTAAATCTGTCTGTAACAGGGTATATTTTGTTCTGGGGTGAAATTCAACTGCCAAAATAGCAATCCCCTAAATCTGGTGTCCCAGCACTGGCTGGCAAACTATAATAGTGTCCGCCAAAACATATATTTTGTTCTGGGGTGAAATTCAATTGCCAAAATAGCAATACCATAATTCTGGTGTCACAGCTGTGGCTGGCAAACTATAATAGTGTCCGCCAAAACATATATTTTGTTCTGGGGTAATATTCAATTGCCAAAATAGCAATATTATAAATCAGTGGTTTCAGCTGTGGCTGGCTAAGTTTCATAGTGTCCTGCAAATTATATATTTTGTTCTGGGGTGAAATTCAATTGCCAAAATAGCAATACCCTAAATCTGGTGTTCCAGCTGTTGCAGGCCTAGTTTAAATCTGTCCATAAAAGGATACCTTTCATTCAGGGCCTAAGTACTAGCCCTAAAAGAGATATTCCCCTAAATCAGTAGTTACTGCTGTGCCTGGATTAGTGTAATATGCTACATAAATAAATAGGCAGATAGTGTTAGGTGCCTGTAAAAAAAAGGCCTGAATTTGAAATCAATACATTGGGCCAAATATTTTTTTTCTTATTGTGGTGCTTGGTGAACGGTAACAACGAGGAAAACATCTAGTAAGGGACGCGGACGCAGTCGTGGTGGTGTTAGTGTACCCTCTGGTGCTGGGAGAGGACGTGGCCATTCTGCCACAGCCACACGTCCTAGTGAACCAACTACCTCAGGTTCCAGTACCCGCCAGAATTTACAGCGATATTTGGTGGGGCCCAATGCCGTTCTAAGGATGGTAAGGCCTGAGCAGGTACAGGCGCTAGTCAATTGGGTGGCCGACAGTGGATCCAGCACGTTCACAACATTATCTCCCACCCAGTCTTCTGCAGAAAGCGCACAGGTGGCGCCTGAAAACCAAGCCCATCAGTCTGTCACATCACCCCCATGCATATCAGGAAAACTGTCTGAGCCTCAAGTTATGCAGCAGTCTCTTATGCTGTTTGAAGACTCTGCTGGCAGGGTTTCCCAAGGGAATCCACCTAGCCCTTCCCCAGTGGTGGAAGACATAGAATGCACTGATGCACAACCACTGATGTTTCCTGATGATGAGGACATGGGAATACCATCTCATCGCAGTCCGCACGTCTCTGACGATGACGAAACACAAATGCCAACTGCTGCATCTTTCTGCAGTGTGCAGACCGAACAGGAGGTCAGGGAGGAAGACTGTGTGGAAGACGATGCAGGGGACGATGAGGTCCTAGACCCCACATGGAATGAAGGTCGTGCCACTGACTTTCATAGTTCAGAGGAAGAGGCAGTGGTGAGACCGAGCCAACAGAGGGAGCAGGGGGCAAAAGCAGAACAGCCGCCTCCAAGAGAGTTCGCCTGCTACTGGCCACCGCCACCAGGGACCGAGCACCCCAAAGGCAGCTTCAAGGAGTTCCCTGGCATGGAATTTCTTTAAACAATGTGCTGACGACAAGACCCGAGTGGTTTGCACGCTGTGCCATCAGAGCCTGAAGCGAGGCATTAACGTTCTGAACCTTAGCACAACCTGCATGACCAGGCATCTACATGCAAAGCATGAACTGCAGTGGAGTAAACCCTAAAAGCAAGGAACTCACTCTGGCTCCCCCTGCTCACTCTTCTGCTGCTGCCTCGGCCTCTTCCTCCGCCTCGGGAGGAATGTTGGCACCTGCCGCCCACCAAACAGAGGATGTGCCACCGACAACACCACCTGCGTCACCAAGCATCTCCACCATGTCACACGGCAGCGTTCAGCTCTCCATCTCACAAACCTTGGAGAGAAAGCGTAAATTCCCACCTAGCCACCCTCAAGCCCTGGGCCTGAATGCCAGCATTTCTAAACTACTGGCCTTTGAAATGCTGTCATTCAGGCTGGTGGACACAGACAGCTTCAAACAGTTGATGTCCATGGCTGTCCCACAGTATGTTGTTCCCAGCCGCCACTACTTCTCCAAGACAGCCGTGCCTTCCCTGCACAACCAAGTATCCGATAAAATCAAGTGTGCACTGCGCAACACCATCTGTGGCAAGGTCCACCTAACCACAGATACGTGGACCAGTAAGCACGGCCAGGGACTCTATATCTCACTAACTGCACACTGGGTAAATGTAGTGGCGGCTGGGCCCCAGGCAGAGAGTTCCTTGGCGCACGTCCTTCCGCCACCAAGGATCGCAGGGCATCATTCTTTGCCTCCTGTAGCCTCCTCCTCCTACTCGGCTTCCTCCTCCTCTGCTTCCACCAGCTCATCCAGTCAGCCACACACCTTCACCACCAACTTCAGCACAGCCCGGGGTAAACGTCAGCAGGCCATTCTGAAACTCATATGTTTGGGGGACAGGCCCCACACTGTGCAGGAGTTGTGACGGGGTATTGAACAACAGACCGACGAGTGGTTTCTGCCGGTGGGCCTCAAGCCCGGCCTGGTGGTGTGCGATCATGGGCGAAATCTCGTCGCAGCTCTGGGACTAGCCGGTTTGACGCACATCCCTTGCCTGGCGCATGTGCTGAATTTGGTGGTGCAGAAGTTCATTCACAACTACCCTGACATGTCAGAGCTGCTGCATAAAGTGCGGGCCGTCTGTGCGCGCTTCCGGCATTCACATCCTGCCGCTGCTCGCCTGTCTGCGATACAGCGGAACTTCGGCCTTCCCGCTCACCGCCTCATATGCGACGTGCCCACCAGGTGGAACTCCACCTTGCACATGCTGGAAAGACTGTGCGAGCAGCAGCAGGCCATAGTGGAGTTTCAGCTGCAGCACGCACGCGTCAGTCGCACTGCGGAACAGCACCACTTCACCACCAATGATTGGGCCTCCATGCGAGACCTGTGTGCCCTGTTGCGCTGTTTCGAGTACTCCACCAACATGGCCAGTGGCGATGACACCGTTATCAGCGTTATAATGCCACTTCTATGTCTCCTTGAGAAAACGCTTAGGGCGATGATGGAAGAGGAGGTGGCCCAGGAGGAGGAAGATGTGGGGTCATTTTTAGCACTTTCAGGCCAGTCTGTTAGAAGTGGCTCAGAGGGAGGTTTTTTGCAACAGCAGATGCCTGGTACAAATGTGGCCAGCCAGGGCCCACTACTGGAGGATGAGGAGGATGAGGATGAAGCAGATTCACAGTGGGGTGGCACCCGACACAGCTCAGGCCCATCACTGGTGCGTGGCTGGGGGGATACGGAGGACGATGACGATATGCCTCCCACAGAGGACAGCTTGTCCTTACCTCTGGGGAGCCTGGCACACATGAGCGAAATGTGGAAAAGTTTTGTCTCCACGCCACAGCTAACTGCACCACCACCTGATACGGAACGTCTTAGCAGGAGGCAGCATTTCACTAACATGGTTGAACAGTACGTCTGCACACCCCTCCACGTACTGACTGATGGTTCGGCCCCATTCAACTTCTGGGTCTCCAAATTGTCCACGTGGCCAGAGTTAGCATTTTATGCCTTGGAGGTGCTGGCCTGCCCGGCGGCCAGCGTTTTGTCTGAAGGTGTATTCAGCACGGCAGGGTTGCGTCATTACTGACAAACGCAGCTGCCTGTCCACAGCCAACGTGGACAAGCTGACGTTCATAAAAATGAACCAGGCATGGATCCCACAGGACCTGTGCCTCCCTTGTACAGAATAGACATTTATATCTGCCTCCCCCTCAACCATGTATTCTTGTACTCTGGGGCACTTCTTTATTGAATCCTCATTTTTTTAACTTTACCATGATCTTGCGGTGCAACCCAAAGTTGAATGAACCTCTCCTCTGTCTGGGTGCTGGGGCCGAAATAACTGAAAGTGGCCTTCTCCAGTGGTGGGTGATATGAGGCATGATTCCTTGCTGTGGGACCTCTCTCCTCTGTCTGGGTGCTGGGGCCGAAATAACTGAAAGTGGCCATCTCCAGTGGTGGGTGATATGAGGCATGATTCCTTGCTGTGGGACCTCTCTCCTCTGTCTGGGTGCTGGGGCCGAAATAACTGAAAGTGGCCTTCTCCAGTGGTGGGTGATATGACGCATGATTTCTTGCTGTGGGACCTCTCTCCTCTGTCTGGGTGCTGGGGCCGAAATAACTGAAAGTGGCCTTCTCTAGTGGTGGGTGAAATGACGCATGATTCCTTGCTGTGGGACCTCTCTCCTCTGTCTGGGTGCTGGGCCGAAATAACTGAAAGTGGCCTTCTCCAGTGGTGGGTGATATGACGCATGATTCCTTGCTGTGGGACCTCTCTCCTCTGACTGGGTGCTGGGGCCGAAATAACTGAAAGTGGCCTTCTCCAGTGGTGGGTGATATGACGCCTTATTCCTTGCTGTGGGACCTCTCTTCTCTGTCTGGGTGCTGGGGCCTAAATAATTCAAAGTGGCCTTCTCCAGTGGTGGGTGATATGACGCATGATTCTTTGCTGTGGGACCTCTCTCCTCGGTCTGGGTGCTGGGCCAAAATAACTAAAAGTGGCCTTCTCCAGTGGTGGGTGATATGACGCATGATTCCTTGCTGTGGGACTTCTCTCCTCTGTCTGGGTGCTGGGGCCGAAATAACTGAAAGTGGCCTTCTCCAGTGGTGGGTGATATGACGCATGATTCTCTGCTATGGGACCTCTCTCCAATTGATATTGGTTAATTTTTATTTATTTTATTTTATTTTAAAATAAACCTACATTTCGCTGCCTTTTGCAGCCCTCTAGCCCTTTCCTGGACTATTTTACAGCCTTTTTAGTGCCCAAAAGTTCGGGTCCCCATTGACTTCAATGGGGTTCGGGTTCGGGATAAAGTTCGGGTCGAGTTCGGATTCCGAACCCGAACATTTTCGGGAAGTTCGGCCGAACTTCTCGACCCCGAACATCCATCCCTAATATTGACTCATAGGGTAGCTACTTCTAATAGGAGGTTCTAGAGAGACTGTTTTCATCTTCGACAGGAGAACAAAGTTGTATACCTTTTCCCAGAAAGGATTGCCTGTAAGCAAGTGAGTGGTCTCTGCAAGGATAAACAGCAACCCCCAAGGGCAGAGATTTTAAACATGGTGAGGAATCCTAAAGTATATTATAGAGTTGCAGAGCCTTTTGTTAGACAATGATTGTGCTGCAGGATTTAAGAATCTCCCTTGGCCGTGTCCTCTGTTTCGTTCCATAACGTTGCTCTTCAGTCATTTGGTAAAGAAAGATTTATATCACAGTTTCGACAATAAGAATTGCACTTCCTAGCAAAGCTGGGCCAAGCATGACGTATTATAATGAAAGTCCCCGCTCCTCAGAATATTCTTCTTCTTGATTATGCAAAGGTTTAATCTCATCTCTGGATTTACATTATTAGTTTACTCCGGGCGATGATTCTAACAGAAAATTTGTACATGGTACAATGTGATATTCCACTGCCGGAACATTCATTCCATGAACATTGACAATTTCTTCATAATTTTCTAGGAAATATGTTTCTACCAATCTACATGACAGCTCAACAGGAGACATCACTGAATGAATATTAATATGAATGACATATATATCTCTGAGTCCGCTCCATAAAAATGTAGAATTGTATAAACCATATAGTACCTCTAGACCTACACACGGACAAAATTGTTGGTACCCTTCTGTTAAAGAAAGAAAAATTCATAATGGTCACTGAAATAACTTAAAACTGACAAAAGTAAAAATAAATAAAAATTTACTGAAAATCAGCTAATAAAAATCAGACATTAAAGTGTAGTTCAACAGAATAATTAATAAAACAAACTAATGAAACTAGACTGGACAAAAATGATGTTACCCTTAAAGGGGTTTTCCGAGACTTTTATACTGATGATCAATCCTCAGGATAAATCATGATTTTCTGATTGGTGGGGGTCCAATACCCGGGACCCCCACTGATCAGCTGTTTGAAAAGGCAGTCCCGCTGAGGCCTTTTCTCAGCTTTTCCTTGGCCAGTGACGACATGTTCATGTGTCACGTGGCCTAGGAGCAGTTCAGCCCTCAATGCCAATCGTCTAAACACTCCTGAGAACCGTTCCTCCCTTCTCCGGCTCCTTTGGAGTAAAAAGGTACAGGTTGCTTTTATTCAGGAGACCCACTTCCGCAGGGATGCTATGCCTTCGCTTAAATCCACTAGATACCCAGATACATACCATAGTTGTTTCTCGGGGTCCAAGTCGAGAGGTGTGAGCATTCTCATTGGCAGATCGGTTCCTTGGGAATTCTTAGATGCCCGTACAGATGATAATGGCCGTTTCCTGTTTCTTAAGGGACGTCTGGCTGGACAATTGTACACCCTAGCGAATGTGTACTTACCTAATACTAAACAACTTAGGGCATTGACTGGAATTCTGTCCCGTTTGGATGACTTTGCAGAGGGTGTTCTGTTGGTCGGGGGGATCTCAATGTGGCCTTGGACCCGGTCGTAGATGTTTCTAGGGGGACCTCCCACCTAGCCTACTCTTATCTCCGAGGCATAAAACAGCTTCTTCATTCCCATCAACTAATAGATATGTGGCAGATACTAAATCCTGAGGTCAGAGACTTCACATTTTATTCGGCTGCGAGGGACTCCTATTCCAGACTTGACTATTTTTTACTGAGACATTCAGCGGTGTCTCTTTTACCCTAAAATCAGAACATGAGCGTTTTACAGCGCGTTCAAACGCACTGTAAAACGCTCAACACATGAAAACCAATGCTTTCCTATGGCCCTGGTTCTCACTTGAGTGTTTTACAGCGCGTTTGAACGCGCTGTAAAATGCCCGACGCATAAACAAGTACTTGAGCTTTTTTTGGGGCGTTTGTCGCGCATTTTGTGATTGACACCACAGTAGTCAATCACAAGAACGCGCGTACGAACGCGCGTTTCCGATTTGCAAAAACGCGCTGAAATACGCGCGACAAAAACGCACGTAAAACGCGCGTTTCTAGAACGCTCAGGTCTGAACCCAGGGTTAGCCTAATCCGTGATTGATCCGTTGACCTTTTCAGATCATGCGATGCTCCACATTTCTTTGAAATCCCCTCTACCTGTTCCGAAGTCTTGGCAGTGGCGCTTAAACGAGTCCCTGCTGCAGGACTTGGAGGTTGCACAAGCAGTCCACACTGCGATTTCTCAGTACTTTGAAACTAATCAAACGGATGACGTGTCGCCTATATCGGTTTGGGCGGCACATAAATGTGTCATTCGCGGGGAGTTCATCAAACATGGAGCGAGACGTAAGAAAAAAAGGGCAGCGGAAATCTCTCACCTCTTAGTGGAAATAGTTCAATTGGAGCAGGCTCATAAAAAATCTCATGCGATGTCTGTCCGTACCTCCCTACTCCTGACCAGAAATAAGCTAAAGGAGAAATTAGATGTACGCACAAAAACCATTCTAGCTAAAGGACGTCGATATTTTTTGAGTTTGGTAATAAAAGCAGTAAATTACTTGCCAGGTTGTTGCGGAGCAGAGACCAAGGAATTATATTCCTCGTATAGCTACTGCCCGAGGTTCCCTAGTTAATGACCCCACTGCTATCGCCGAAACGTTTGCTCAGTATTACCAGTCCTAAGTTGTACAATCTTCCACAGTCCTCTGTAGTCAGGGATTCCCTAAGTTCGGCAATGGACCAGTACCTAGCTGACTCAGGCATGCCTAAGATACCTATAGATACCCTCCAAGAGCTAGACAGACCGATCTCTGTGGAGGACAGCTGAGGCTTTAAAATCTATGCAACCTAGTAAGGCCCCTGGCCCGGATGGGCTTCCAGCCTCTTATTACAAAAGATTTCTGCCTCTTCTTCAGGTCCCTTTAGCAAAAGCACTGAATGTACTCAGCACAGGCAGTTCCCTCCCTGCGGATATGTCACATGCACATATCACTGTAATATACAAAGAGGGAAAGGACCCCACTCTCTGTGGCAATAACCTCCCCATTTCCTTGCTGAACGTGGACATTAAGTTGTTCGCTAAAATACTGGCCACACGGCTGGTCCCGTTGCTATCTGATCTCATACATAATGACCAGGTGGGTTTCATTCCGTCCAGGGAGGCAAGGGACAACACCACGAAGGTTATTAACTTGATCCATCTGGCTGGAACCCAAGACACCCCGCTCTGTCTTTTGTCTACAGATGCTGAAAAGGCCTTTGACAGGGTGGGGTGGCCTTGGATGTTTGTGGTGTTGCTATACATTGGTCTTTCCGGCACCGCCTTAGCATGGATCAAAGCTCTCTATGAGTCCCCTTTAGCTGCTACGAAGGTAAATGGTGTGTTCTCCTCGTCTTTTGCCGTACGGAATGGGACCCGTCAGGGTGCCCCCTCTCCTCTGATTTTCGTTCTTACTCTAGAGCCTCTATTGAGGTCTATCAGACAGAACTCAAATGTTTCGGGCCTCTTGGTTGAGGGCACAGAATTTAAGATAGCAGCATATGCGGATCGATTTAATGTTCACGCTTACTAAGCCTAGGATCTCTTTTCCGAATTTGATGAAGGAGTTTCAAGTCTTCCAACACTTATCAAATCTGAAGATTAACTTTCAGAAATTCTGAGGCCCTGAATATCTCACTGCACAGTTCTCTGTGTCTGACTTGACCGCTTCCTTCCCGTTCAAGTGGGCTACTGGAGCCGTGAAATATCTAGGCACGTATGTCCCCTCGGATCTAAAGGAACTGTCCCATCGGAATTATGTCCCTCTCCGAGAACGAATCAGGGATGACCTTAAGAGATGGTCAAAGGGTCTGCACACTTGGTTTGGGAGATGTGCCATTTTTAAAATGAATGTTCTCCCGAGGGTATTATACCTTTTCAGACCCTTCCCATTAAACTCCCCCTAACTTCTTCAATAAGATTCACGGTGACTTATTTAGATTTATCTGGGCCAAGGGAAGCCCGAGACTGGCTAGAACCCTCTTACATATTCCCAGGGACAAGGGAGGGTTAGAGGTTTCCGACTTACGTAAATATTACTCGGCATCCATACTTCAAAGGATAGTGGACTGGTGTTGACATATAAAGTTCAAGCAGTGGGTATCCATTAAACAAATATATTCGGATGCCCCTTTAGACTCCCTACCCTAGGCAGATGTGAAAACCCCATCAGCGCTTTCCAGTCATCCTACAATAGGTCCTACCATTGTTCAATTTGGCAAAATCAGAGACAGTCCCCAGATCTCACCTCCCCTTCTCCATTGTTTCCCATATTGGGTAATCCTACCTTTCCAGCGATTTGGAGGAGCGGTCCATTTCAGCGGTGGCGAGTGAACAAACGTTTTGCGCCCCATTTTTCAGAACCTCGGGCAGATGGCTTACATATGACGAATTACTGAAGTTGACAGACCCTTGCCCCCTGGGTTCCTGGAGATCCAGACAATTGGCCCACTTTCTTTCCTCTCTCCCAGCCTCGACAGGATTTGACAGGACTCTCACCTTCTTTGAGAAAGCATGTATCGGGTTGGGTTTGTACCATCATTCCCTATCTGAATGTTACCAGTCTCTGGTAACTCCTAGACAGGATTACTTGCCTCCGTATGCGATGAAATGGTCCCAAGACCTGGGAGTAGACATCCCCCCTGACCAGTGGCCAAAACTTTTTTCCCTTCTATACAAGTCATCCATAGCGAGTAGGTTCCAGGAAGCGGGTTACAAAATAATGTCCAGATGGTACTATGTCCCGACTAGATTACAGAAAATGTTCCCATCCGCCTCGCCTCTCTGTTGGCGCTGTGACTCAGCTCCAGGTTCGTTGTTGCATATATTCTGGGATTGCCCTAAACTTGCTCACTTCTGGCAATCAATCCACAAGGCGCTATCCACAATTTTTCAGTTTACGATACCTTACACGCCTGGCTTCTTCCTTTTGTTCCTATCTGATCTTCCAATGAGTGTGCTCCGAAAATCTTGTCTGTGCTCCATGGTGATAGCGGCTAGGTCTTGCATTCCTGCGAGGTGGAAATCCTCTTCACCTCCGGTGATTAGTACTTGGATCCAAAAATGGAGGAGATCCGGAGAATGAAGGAACTTACCTCGCAATCATGGGGAGGCATAAAAGTTTCTTGATGCATGGGCCGCATGGTTTTCATTCCAGGACTCACAGGAGTACCGAAGTTTATTGTCTGTATGAGAGGATAATGGTTCTGCGCTTATCCCCCACTCCATTTGTGTCTCGTGAGTGTCCATTCCTTTGTGTGTCTTGAGTGTTTTACTTGAGTATGGTTCCGCTGACCCTTACCCCCTTAGGAAATGTTGAGCCGAGTTTATTTTCAGTTGGCGACTGTGCCTACTCGAGGTTTATTGGTTTGGAATTGTGTTCCGACTTGGCCGATTTAGTTTAGGTGGCCAGGTTTTCATCCCTATCTCCCTTATGGAGACCTAGATATTATTAGTAGAGGGGTATTTTGTCACGCATGACGAATTTCCTTATATTTTGTTGTGCAGCTTATCATGCTTATCACTTTATTATGGTACACTGTTTTTTGAAGATATGTTTTGTGTACTCAAATGCAAGATGCGCTGTCTATTCTATGTCTTTACATAAATAAAGATTTTTTTTAAAAAGAGCAGTTCAGCCCCATTCAAGTGAGCTATGATACCTAGCACAGCTGCTATACAATTTATGAAGCTGTGCTTGGTAAGCATGGAGAAGGCTGCGGTGCTCACAGGAAGGCCAGTGCCTTGTCAAACAGCTGATCGGTGTCAGACCCCACTGATCAGATACTGATGACCTATCCAGAGGATAGGTAAAAAAATCTCAGGAAACTCTTTTAACACAACCTTTGAGGCAATTACACGCAATCAAGTGATTTTTTAAACTCGCAATGAGACTTCTGCACCTGTCCATAGGTATTTTGGCCCACTAGTCATGAGCAAACTACTCGAGCACTGATGTAACTTGACCTTGGAGTTCACCTCTAATTGCTTTGGAAGTTGTTCTGGGCTCTTTGGTTACCATTCATATTATCTGTCTCTTTAATTTGTTATCAATTTTCATCTTGCAGCTATATCCAGGGGTATCATAATTTTTTTCCAGGCCAGTTTCATTAGTTGTTTTTTTTGGTTTGTTTGTTGAACCACAAATCAAAAGCAATGTCTGATTTTTATTAGCAAATACCCGCAGACTTTCCAAACACTTGACCGCTCTTTGCCAAGAGTATAATTAGGTTGTTGCATCACAGGAAATACTGTATCATGTGACCACATCACTCAATCATAGTTAACCCTAAGAGATAGTCGCTCGCAAATCACTAGTAAGAACGACAGTTCAAAAACTCAACATCGTAGGAGAGTCATTTAAAATGACACTCTATTTCAAAATCTAGACTGAAAAGTCCTGATGTGAGCGCTTTAAGTGTGTAGATCCAGTAGCCCTCCTTATTTATTTTCCTTATCTTCCTCCCCACCACACTTGTACAATCTCTAAAACCACAAAAGAGCCAGATCTTGCTTATGTCTTTCTCTGAAATGAGCTGATGCTCTATGAGTACTGAGTCCTTTATGTACATTGATAAATATGGTATAGATGGATCTGGATAGATTGGAGGCTTGGGCAGAGAAGTGGCAGATGAGGTTTAACACTGACAAATGTAAGGTCATGCACATGGGAAGGAATAATGCAAGTCACCCGTACATACTAAATGTTAAAACACTGGCTAACACTGACATGAAAAAGGACCTAGGAATTTCAATAAACAACAAACTAAGCTGCAAAAACCAGTGTCAGGCAGCTGCCGCTAAGGCCAATAAGATAATGGGTTGCATCAAAGGGGCATAGATGCCCGTGATGAGAACATAGTCCTACCACTTTACAAATCGCTAGTCAGACCACACGTGGAGTACTGGAGTACAGTTCTGGGCTCCTGTGAACAAGGCAGACATAGCAGAGCTGGAGAGGGTTCAGAGGAGGGCAACTAAAGTAATAACCGGAATGAGGGATCTACAGTACCCTGAAATATTATCAAAATTAGGGTTATTCACTTTAGAAAAAAGACGACTGAGGGGAGATCTAATAACTATGTATAAATATATCAGGGGTCAGTACAGAGATCTCTCCCATCTTCTATTTATCCCCAGGACTGTGACTGTGACGAGGGGACATCCTCTGCGTCTGGAGGAAAGAAGATTTGTACACAAACATAGAAGAGGATTCTTTACGGTAAGAGCAGTGAGACTATGGAACTCTCTGCCTGAGGAGGTGGTGATGGTGAGTACAATAAGGGAATTCAAGAGGGGCCTGAATGTATTACTGGAGTGTAATAATATTAGATAAGATATAGCTACTAGAGATGGGTCTTTCGTCCAGGGAGTTATCTGATTGAAGTCTGGAAGGAATTGTTTTCCCCTTAAGTGGGGAAAATTGGTTTCTGCCTCACAGGGTTTTTTTGCCTTCCTCTGGATCAACTTGCAGGATGACAGGCCGAACTGGATGGACAAATGTCTTTTTTTGGCCTTATATACTATGTTACTATGATACAGTGTTCTCTAATCCGTGTCTTCAGCCTACTGGCTGTAAATCCCACATAACGCTTTTGCAAAGACACTCCAAAACATACTGTAAAGGACATTTTTGGAGTCACAAGTAATATGGTCCCTCCCTAATTAGAACATCTGGGTTACCCTCTACTTTGGGTGACAGATTATATTTAATAATTGTTGCACATCTCGGGTAATCCATGTTCCAGAACTGAAATCTCCACTAGCTCCTAGATTTCAGGTATAGTTTACACCGGTTTTCTGGTGCAAATTATATTAAATGGACCAGGTTTTGGGCCACCCACTCCACATCCATTTTTTTGAAAGTGGTAAGCAAAATGCCAAAATCCCCAAAACGTCTCAAATCAGACTTTTTAACAGCAGAAAACTTTGGTAAGAATTGTAATAAATGCCCCCAATATACCCGACTAATTGTCATAGAGTACCCATACCTAGGTTTTTATGGGGCCTAACTGTACCTCTGTGTGCCTCAGTCTTCAGGCCCCTTACTGTCTTAATGTTGTGTCTTACACCTGTGGGGGGAAAAAAAAAAAAAAAAGGACAGTGAGTTATACATTTTCTAGAGAGCAGTGCCAGACATTAAATAGGCCAGACAGTGCCGCTTATTGGGGAGCAAGGGATGAGGGGAATCACATAAAATCTTCCTGCCCGCATGAGGAGGTGACACTTAGCAGGGCTATGCTTCAATGCATGGCATTTTTTCCACATGTGTATAGTATAACTAAATATAGGCATCATGGGGGGCATTTACTAACCTATTTATACCAGAAAATATGCTTTAATATGCAATACCTGCATGTGTATATATGTGCAAGTCTATCCTAGGTAGGGCTAGGAGAAGGAAGCATAAATAGGTAGCTAACACTCAAGCTTATCCTGAACCCGGTACCACATAGGATAGGGAACATCTACAAAAAGTAGGCCAGATGAAAAGAGGTGTAGAACTAACTATTTAAAAAGTACTCATAGGCTCTATGGGCACCTGTGTCCAGGAGAAGCCCCTGGAGTTGGGATACACACCTTAACAGCTTGATCATTTGTGTAAATTTCCACATTCCAAGGTAGATCCTGTGAACTTGTACTGTAAACATGGCAACCTGTCAAAATAATAGAACAGAAGAGTTTGCCGGTCATGAGGGAGAACCACCCTTCTGGTTGCATTGCATTTATGTAAAGTATTATACCTCGTGTCTAGATGCTTATGTCAGAATCAGCTAGTGGAATGCAGTTTGAGGAAGACTACCTTAAAGGGGTTATACAACTCCTGAAATGCTCCCCCATATGCCCGAGCCCTCACACACAATGTACTTACCTCGCTCCCGGCACCCACGTCACCTTTGAAGCGAACACGGCCTCTGCTGCATCTCCCTGTCTCGCAGATGAAAACATCCAGCTTCGGGAGACCAGCCAATAGCAGGAGGTGACGGGTATAAGCCTCCCTAGCATAGCGGGTGATGCTAGGAGTGTCATTTCCATAATCCACGTCACAGGGAGATGCAGCGGCGGCCGTGCCAGCATCAGGAGCGACGCGGGTGCCAGCAAACGAGGTAAGTACATTGTGTGTGAGGGGCCTAGGAATATGGGGGCATTTCAGGGGTTGGATAACCCTTTAAAGAGACACCTCTTGGCCTGTTACTACCTGCGAGGCCTGAAAGCCTGTAACACCAGTGAAAGTGCATTCTGTGTATCACCTGCTGCCCCTGGCAAGATAAGAACTGTACTCATCTGCTTGGATTGGAATTCTTCAGTAATGAACTGTTCTGCTGCACAACTGTCCCATTATTGCTTCCTGCACTACTAATGCATTGAAAAGTACTGGTGTCATGACAACCAGAACCCTGCCTTGCACCTCAAAACTACCACTACCAAGGGCACCTCAAGCATCACCAGGCAAGAGAACCCCAGAACTGGAGTGCTCTCCAAAGGGAGGAAAAGACGTGCCCTTTGCATCACTGCAAAGTGCAAACTGCTACTAGACCCATCCAGTCACCCTTACTCAAGTGCACCCCTGAGGCCTGGTTGCTTCATATTTGGTAGATATATATACAATATAGATATATATACACAATAGGTAAGATAGATGGATAGATATACTCACACCTACTTGGTAGACACAGCAGTCAGAATAGAGTACATTTTCACCTACATGTGGATGTCAATCTTGGGGTATAACCTTGGTGTATCCATCCAGGTCTGGGAGCATTCAAAGTTCTGTAGCTAGGACATTGTGGTGCTGTGTGGTGGAAGGGCACCAGAAATCCTCTACTTTGTATTGCACTTTAAGCTGAAGAAAAGTGGACCCCTGAAATGTTCTATCAACACTGAAAGCAGGTTGAGAATCCCCTTTGAGAGGTGCAGGAGAGGAAAAGCAGGATGTGAAGCTCATCTAAGCTGGTTAGGAGATAGCGTCTCCTTGACTTTGCAAGTATTATGCGTTCTGTGCCAGTTGCTATGGCCAGCCCCATGCTCATAAAAAACAGTGGGTCCTTTTTTCCCCGTCCCCTTCCATAGTATAACTTTTAGTAAGGCTACTTTCACACTAGCGTCAGTATTTTCCGGTATTGAGATCCGTCATAGAGTCTCAATCCCGTAAAAGAAATGCTCCAAAATGCATACCGTTCCATTCTCATACTGGAGAGCAAACCTCAGCATGCTGCGTTTGCTTTCCGTCCTGGGATGTGGAGCAAGATGGATCTGTCATGACCCACAATGCAAGTCAATGGGGACATATCTGTTTTCTCTGACACAATCTCACACAATAGAAAATGGATCGGTCCCCCATTGACTTTCAATGGAGTTCATGGTGGATCCGTCCTTGCTATGTTAAAGATAATACAACTGGCTCCGTTCATAATGGATGCAGATGGTTGTATTATCAGTAACGGAAGCGTTTTTGCTGAACCCTGCTGGATCTAGCAAAAACGCTAGTGTGAAAGTAGCCTAAGAAGATCTTTCAGAATGTTAGCCCTTCTAAAAACCTGCAGCGACCAAATCCCCTTATATCTGGATCATTTTGAATTAGGTGCCAATTTTTTTTATATTTATTATTATATTTTTTTTATTAGTAATATTTTTAACTTTTAAAGTTTCTATCGAATATTTGGTTGGATTCATTAAATTGGACTGATCACTATTATTTCCCTTTTTTTGTATCTAATACTACTGCATAACCCACTCCTTTAAAGCTACCACAAAATCGAAATCCTTACTAAAATTACGCTTAATCCTTTTGGACTGCCCTGCTGGAGTATTTTTAATCCAGGGATAATAATGTCAGCTGTCCACTGCTGTGTGGCTGTTTACATCTATAGATTTAAAATATCCACGAGTGGTTCCCTCCCTAAGTATTTCCAAATCTAAAAATGTAGACATTCATTGTGCCATTCTTGTGTGAACAGCGATTGTAATTATTTGAATTCATATAACTCATACAACGAGTTCATTTATGTTCATTTATGTGCATCCCCACGCCACTAAAGGAATTTACTTCTTCATATAGGCTCTTTTCTTCCCAATTCTCTACATATAAATTAGCCAAGCCTGGGGCAAACTTTGCCCCCATTGTTGCTCCTGCACGCTGTATGTAGAACACCTCATCAAGCCTAAAGCAATTTCTAGATTAGAAAAATATAATGCTTTGTAAAATAAGTGTGCTTCACCAATCTCATCTTCCTTTATAAACACTCTTCAGCTGCCTATACTCCGGCCTGGTGTGGGATGCAAGTATATAGTTATGATATATCGCAAGTACATAATAAAACGAAATCATAAGGCAAAGCTAATTCCCTAATATTTCAGTTAAATGTTGGGAATCTCTCAGAAATGATATTCTGACATGCCTGTGTAAATAAAAATCCCCGTATTCTGACAATCTACTAGAAATTGAATTAATATCAGACACAATCGGTCTTCCAAGGGATCAATTAGACTTTTGTGAATCTTTAATACTGAAGCTTTCAGATACTTAATATTTACATACCGCTGCTCCTTATTTATTTTATTTTACAATTTATATTGCATTACTATATTCTGCAGCACTTTACAGCCATTAACATCAAGCCCCAATCTAATCTATAGCCCCAATCTAATCTATAGCCCTAATCTAAGTTCCCTATCAGGATGTCTTTGTTGTGTGAGAAGAAACCGGAGAACCCGGAGGAAACCCACACAAATACGGGAGAACATGCAAACTCTTTGCAAATGTTGTCCTTGGTCGGATAAGAACCTAGGACCCCAGCGCTGCAACGCACCAGTGTTATCCCATCCTTCTTTGCTAACTTTAACTATTTTTAAAATTTTCTTTATAGCACCCTGTTGGATCACTTTTAAGTCTACCATAAGTCCCCTCCATCATCTAATTGTCTAATTTCTCTAGAATAGTCCTCCTATTCAAAAGAACCTCCGCACCCTCTTTATCTGAGGGCTTTATCACTAAATTATCTTCATTTAATTACTTTAGAGCTATTCTTTCCAACAGATTATCCCTCTTTTATCCTGTCCCATTCTTTCAAATTGATTCAAAATGACTCTTCTAAATGCATCAATACAATTATTACTGTTGATTTTAGGAATAAAATCTGATTTATCCTTTTATTTAATGTAAAACAGTGTCTCTCCCTGTCACTGGGGTTGCATTATTATCCTTTGAATATAAAGTTGTAAGATCCCTATTCCATGTATAACTTACTTGGTCTAGCATGAAAATATTTTTTCAGATTAATATTTCCTGAAAAAATGAGTTCATATCCATATAATTGGTATAAATGTCCCACTAAGGTAGTGAACCACCAAATGAGGTGCACACACCCAAAATAGATTCACCAACCTATTCAATGGGATATTTAAAAGAGAAATGGGGCCACACTCTAAATAGCTGGTGTCCGCAGTAATTTATTATATATGCAATAAAACAATCAATCAATAATTCATTTGGTCATAAAAACAGCTTCCCGTATATGTGAATAAATATGACCTCTAAACGGCAGCAGTCAATAGAGTTTCTGATATAGTTCCATAATAGTCCAGGAGTTAAATCGCCTTGTGCGTCCTAAATTAATAAACCCCAAATTTGGGGAGAGTATATCTCAGAAATATTTCAAAAGTTCAATATCCAAACTTTGTAGCCATTCATTAGTCTTAACTGCTTACCGACTGCTAAACGCACGGATGCGCTCCAGGCGGCGGCAGGTTTGTTCCTCCTGGACGCATCCGTGCGTCATCTCGCGAGAGGCGAGATCTGCTGTGAACGCGCGCGTTCACAGCAGAGCACAGCTCGGCAGTGATACTACAGCCTGCCAGCGATGATCAATCGCTGGCAGGCTGTAGATGTAAAATAAATGAAATAAAAGAGGTATATCAGACGCTGTTCTGTTAACAGCGTCTGATATACCTGCTACCTGGTCCTCTGGTGGTCCCATTTACTGGGATCGACCACCAGAGGACCAGGTAGCTATGTAAAGTTGCACCAAACACTACACTAACCCCCTCACTTATTAACCCCTTGTTAACCCCTGATCACCCCATATAGACTCCCTGATCAACCCCTGTCACTGATCACCCCCTGTAAGGCTCCATTCACATGTCCATATGTGTTTTGCGGATCCGCGGATCCACGGATCCACAGATCCGTGCCACAGATCCGCAGATCCGCAAAACACGGACACCGTCAATGTGCTTTCCGCATTTTGCAGATCCGCACATTGCCAGAACTATATAGAAAATGCTTTTTCTTGTCCGCAATTGCGGACAAGAAAAGGACATATTCTATATTTTTGCGGAACGGAAATGCAGACCCGTAAGTGCGGATCCGCAATTCCGGATTCGAGCGTGACAAAGTCTGTCCCCATAGAAATGAATGGGTCCGCAATTCCGTTCCGCAAACAGAATTGCAGACGTGTGAATGGGGCATAAGGGTCCCTTATCACCGCCAGTTAGTTAGCTACTTGTTAGGTAGCTAGCGCCCAGCCCACCGCACTGCAGTCACTGATTTTGGCAGAGATTTTTTCATCCACATTGACCGATGCGAATGAAAAAATCTGTGCCGTTCATTTTTTTTCTTTTTTCAGCCCAGAGGCTGAACAGAAAAAGAAAATCTCATTACCCGTATGCTCAATATACGGAGAATCGCAGAAACTCTTAATGCTGGCCATACGTGTAATGATTGCGGAGACCCTCAAATGCCAGGGCAGTACAAACACCTCACATGTGACCCCATTTTAGAAAGAAGACACCCCAAGGTATTCCGTGAGGGGTATGGTGAGTTCATGCAAAATTTTATTTTTCTCACAAGTTAGTGGAATATGAGACTTTGTAAAAAAAAAATATATATATATCAATTTCCGCTAACTTGTGCCAAATTTTTATTTTTCTGTGAACTCACCATGCCCCTCACGGAATACCTTGGGGTGTCTTATTTCCACAATGGGGTCACATGTGGGGTATTTATACTCACCTGGCATTTTAGGGGCCCTAAAGCGTGAGAATCCAAATGCGTAAAAATGCCCTGTGAAATCCTAAAGGTACTCATTGGTTTTAGGGCCCCTTTGCGCATTTTGGCTGCAAAAAAGGGTCACACATGTAGCATCGCCGTACTCAGGAGAAGTAGGGCAATGTGTTTTGGGGTGTATTTTTATATATACCCATACTTTGTGTGAGAAATATCGCTGTAAACGACAACTTTTTAAATTTTTTTATACAAAGTTGTCAATTTACAGAGATATTTCTCTCACCCAACATGGGTATATGTAAAAATACACCCCAAAACACATTGCCCTACTTCTCCTGAGTGCGGCGATACCACATGTGTGCCACTTTTTTGAAGCCTGGGTGCGCAAAGGGGCCCAAATTCCAATGAGTACCTTTAGGTTTTACAGGGTTGCTCACAATTTAGCCCCATCCAAAATGCCAGGGCAGTACAAACACCCCACAAATGACCCCATTTTGGAAAGAAGACACCCCAAGGTATTCGCTGAGGGGCATAGTGAGTCCATGAAAAATTGAACTTTTGTCAAAAGTTAGCAGAAAGGGAGACTTTATGAGAAAAACTATAAAAATCAATTTCCGCTAACTTGTGCCAAAAAAAATCTTCTATGAACTCGCCATGCCCTCAGCGAATACCTTGGGGTGTCTTCTTTCCAAAATGGGGTCACATGTGGGTATTTATACTGCCCTGGCATTTTAGGGGCCCTAAAGCGTGAGAAGAAAATGCGTAAAAATGCCCTTCCTAAAAGGTACTCATTGGTTTTAGGGTCCCTTTGCGCATCATGGCTGCAAAAAGTGTCACACATGTGGTATCGCTGCACTCAGGAGAAGTAGGGCAATGTGTTTTGTCATGTATTTTACATATACCCATGCTGGGTAAGAGAAATATCTCTGTAAATTGACAACTTTGTATAAAAATTTTAAAACGTTGTCATTTACAGAGATATTTCTCACACCCAGCATGGGTATATGTAAATATTACGTCCCAAAACACATTGCCCTACTTATCCTGAGTACGGCGATACCACATGAGTGACACTTTTTGCAGCCAAGATGCGTAAAGGGCCCTAAAACCAATGAGTACCTTTAGGATTTCACAGGGCATTTTTACGCATTTTGGATTCTCATGCTTTAGGGCCCCTAAAATGCCTGGGCAGTATAAATACCCCACATGTGACCCCATTTTAGAAAGAAGACACCCTAAGGTATTCCGTGAGGGCCATGGCGAGTTCACATAAATATTTTTTTTTGGCACAAGTTGGCGGAAATTGATATTTTTTTGTTTTTTTACAAAGTCTCATATTTCACTAACTTGTGACAAAAAATAAAATTTTACATGAACTCACCATACCCCTAACGGAATACCTTGGGGTGTCTTCTTTCTAAAATGGGGTCATATGTGGGGTATTTATACTGCCCTGGCATTTTAGGGGCCCCTAAAGCATGAGAAGAAGTCTGGAATCCAAATGTGTCAAAATGCCCTGTGAAATCCTAAAGGTACTCATTGGTTTTAGGCCCCTTTGCGCATCTTGGCTGCAAAAAGGTGTCACACATGAAGTATCGCCGTACTCAGGAGAAGTAGGGCAATGTGTTTGGGGTGTATTTTTATATATACCCATACTTTGTGTGAGAAATATCGCTGTAAACGACAACTTTTAAAAAAAATTATACAAAGTTGTCAATTTACAGAGATATTTCTCTCACCCAACATGGGTATATGTAAAAATACACCCCAAAACACATTGCCCTACTTCTCCTGAGTATGGCGATACCAGATGAGTGACACTTTTTTGCAGCCTGGGTGCGCAAAGGGGCCCAAATTCCAACGAGTACCATTAGCTTTTACATGGCTGCTCACAATTTAGCCCCGCCCAAAATGCCAGAACAGTAAACACACCCCACAAATGACCCCATTTCAGTAAGTAGACACCCCAAGGTATTCACTGAGGGGCATAGTGAGTCCGTGGGAGATTTTTATTTTTTTTTGCCAGAAGTTAGCAGAAATGGAAACTTTATTATTTTTATTTTTTTCCTCAGAAAGTGTCATTTTCAGCTAACTTGTAAAAAAAAAAATGAAATCATACATGATTTTTTTTTATCAAAGACATGTAGAACAATAAATTTTGCAAAAATTTATATAGAAATGTATTTTTTTTAAAAAAAAAATACAACAGAAAGTGAAAAATGTCATTTTTTTGCAAAAATTTCGGTCATTTTTGATTAATAGCAAAAAAAGTTAAAATGTCAGCAGCAATGAAATACCACCAAATGAAAGCTCTATTAGTGAGAAGAAAAGAAGGTAAAATTCATTTGGGTGGTAAGTTGTATGACGGAGCAATAAACGGTGAAAGTAGTGTAGTGCGGAATTGTAAAAGTGGTCTGGTCATTAAGGGTGCTTAAGCTTAGGGGGCTGAAGTGGATAAAGAAACTCATATGCCAATGCCAGTGACCTTCCAGGATAATCCTGCTGGTAAGAGCGCATCCCGCTCCCAGCGCACAGTTAGAGCGGCGCCCGCTCTGAGACAAGAGATAGCGATCGCTACTAATTAACTCCTAGCCAGGGATTGTCAGAACAGTCTTACCAGATATGATGGGTAAGCCCTCTACACAGTCTCCTTCCTGTGGAATGGTAGATTACCCGGTCTCAGGGGCTGCCTCACCAGAGTGTGCCCAGAAGAAGGGGTCATAAAGATAATACCTCGAAACGCGCTTGGTGTTCTCCCCCATCGTTGAAAGCCAAGGATTATCGCCAGACATAATCTGTACCAGAGATGGAAATTTGCTGGGCCAAGCATGACGTATTATAATGAAAGTCCCCGCTCCTCAGAATATTCTTCTTCTTGATTATGCAAAGGTTTAATCTCATCTCTGGATTTACATTATTAGTTTACTCCGGGCGATGATTCTAACAGAAAATTTGTACATGGTACAATGTGATATTCCACTGCCGGAACATTCATTCCATGAACATTGACAATTTCTTCATAATTTTCTAGGAAATATGTTTCTACCAATCTACATGACAGCTCAACAGGAGACATCACTGAATGAATATTAATATGAATGACATATATATCTCTGAGTCCGCTCCATAAAAATGTAGAATTGTATAAACCATATAGTACCTCTAGACCTACACACGGACAAAATTGTTGGTACCCTTCTGTTAAAGAAAGAAAAATTCATAATGGTCACTGAAATAACTTAAAACTGACAAAAGTAAAAATAAATAAAAATTTACTGAAAATCAGCTAATAAAAATCAGACATTAAAGTGTAGTTCAACAGAATAATTAATAAAACAAACTAATGAAACTAGACTGGACAAAATGATGTTACCCTTAAAGGGGTTTTCCGAGACTTTTATACTGATGATCAATCCTCAGGATAAATCATGATTTTCTGATTGGTGGGGGTCCAATACCCGGGACCCCCACTGATCAGCTGTTTGAAAAGGCAGTCCCGCTGAGGCCTTTTCTCAGCTTTTCCTTGGCCAGTGACGACATGTTCATGTGTCACGTGGCCTAGGAGCAGTTCAGCCCTCAATGCCAATCGTCTAAACACTCCTGAGAACCGTTCCTCCCTTCTCCGGCTCCTTTGGAGTAAAAAGGTACAGGTTGCTTTTATTCAGGAGACCCACTTCCGCAGGGATGCTATGCCTTCGCTTAAATCCACTAGATACCCAGATACATACCATAGTTGTTTCTCGGGTCCAAGTCGAGAGGTGTGAGCATTCTCATTGGCAGATCGGTTCCTTGGGAATTCTTAGATGCCCGTACAGATGATAATGGCCGCTTTCCTGTTTCTTAAGGGACGTCTGGCTGGACAATTGTACACCCTAGCGAATGTGTACTTACCTAATACTAAACAACTTAGGGCATTGACTGGAATTCTGTCCCGTTTGGATGACTTTGCAGAGGGTGTTCTGTTGGTCGGGGGATCTCAATGTGGCCTTGGACCCGGTCGTAGATGTTTCTAGGGGGACCTCCCACCTAGCCTACTCTTATCTCCGAGGCATAAAACAGCTTCTTCATTCCCATCAACTAATAGATATGTGGCAGATACTAAATCCTGAGGTCAGAGACTTCACATTTTATTCGGCTGCGAGGGACTCCTATTCCAGACTTGACTATTTTTTACTGAGACATTCAGCGGTGTCTCTTTTACCCTAAAATCAGAACATGAGCGTTTACAGCGGTTCAAACGCACTGTAAAACGCTCAACACATGAAAACCAATGCTTTCCTATGGCCCTGGTTCTCACTTGAGTGTTTTACAGCGCGCTTGAACGCGCTGTAAAATGCCCGACGCATAAACAAGTACTTGAGCTTTTTTGGGGCGTTTGTCGCGCATTTTGTGATTGACACCACAGTAGTCAATCACAAGAACGCGTGCACGAACGCAGCGTTTCCGATTTGCAAAACGCGCTGAAATACGCGCGACAAAACGCACGTAAAGCGCGCGTTTCTAGAACGCTCAGGTCTGAACCCAGGGTTAGCCTAATCCGTGATTGATCCGTTGACCTTTTCAGATCATGCGATGCTCCACATTTCTTTGAAATCCCCTCTACCTGTTCCGAAGTCTTGGCAGTGGCGCTAAACGAGTCCCTGCTGCAGGACTTGGAGGTTGCACAAGCAGTCCACACTGCGATTTCTCAGTACTTTGAAACTAATCAAACGGATGACGTGTCGCCTATATCGGTTTGGGCGGCACATAAATGTGTCATTCGCGGGGAGTTCATCAAACATGGAGCGAGACGTAAGAAAAAAGGGCAGCGGAAATCTCTCACCTCTTAGTGGAAATAGTTCAATTGGAGCAGGCTCATAAAAATCTCATGCGATGTCTGTCCGTACCTCCCTACTCCTGACCAGAAATAAGCTAAAGGAGAAATTAGATGTACGCACAAAAACCATTCTAGCTAAAGGACGTCGATATTTTTTGAGTTTGGTAATAAAAGCAGTAAATTACTTGCCAGGTTGTTGCAGAGCAGAGACCAAGGAATTATATTCCTCGTATAGCTACTGCCCGAGGTTCCCTAGTTAATGACCCCACTGCTATCGCCGAAACGTTTGCTCAGTATTACCAGTCCTAAGTTGTACAATCTTCCACAGTCCTCTGTAGTCAGGGATTCCCTAAGTTCGGCAATGGACCAGTACCTAGCTGACTCAGGCATGCCTAAGATACCTATAGATACCCTCCAAGAGCTAGACAGACCGATCTCTGTGGAGGACAGCTGAGGCTTTAAAATCTATGCAACCTAGTAAGGCCCCTGGTCCGGATGGGCTTCCAGCCTCTTATTACAAAAGATTTCTGCCTCTTCTTCAGGTCCCTTTAGCAAAAGCACTGAATGTACTCAGCACAGGCAGTTCCTCCCTGCGGATATGTCACATGCACATATCACTGTAATATACAAAGAGGGAAAGGACCCCACTCTCTGTGGCAATAACCTCCCCATTTCCTTGCTGAACGTGGACATTAAGTTGTTCGCTAAAATACTGGCCACACGGCTGGTCCCGTTGCTATCTGATCTCATACATAATGACCAGGTGGGTTTCATTCCGTCCAGGGAGGCAAGGGACAACACCACGAAGGTTATTAACTTGATCCATCTGGCTGGAACCCAAGACACCCCGCTCTGTCTTTTGTCTACAGATGCTGAAAAGGCCTTTGACAGGGTGGGGTGGCCTTGGATGTTTGTGGTGTTGCTATACATTGGTCTTTCCGGCACCGCCTTAGCATGGATCAAAGCTCTCTATGAGTCCCCTTTAGCTGCTACGAAGGTAAATGGTGTGTTCTCCTCGTCTTTTGCCGTACGGAATGGGACCCGTCAGGGTGCCCCTCTCCCCTCTGATTTTCGTTCTTACTCTAGAGCCTCTATTGAGGTCTATCAGACAGAACTCAAATGTTTCGGGCCTCTTGGTTAAGGGCACAGAATTTAAGATAGCAGCATATGCGGACGATTTAATGTTCACGCTTACTAAGCCTAGGATCTCTTTTCCGAATTTGATGAAGGAGTTTCAAGTCTTCCAACACTTATCAAATCTGAAGATTAACTTTCAGGAATTCTGAGGCCCTGAATATCTCACTGCACAGTTCTCGTGTCTGACTTGACCGCTTCCTTCCCGTTCAAGTGGGCTACTGGAGCCGTGAAATATCTAGGCACGTATGTCCCCTCGGATCTAAAGGAACTGTCCCATCGGAATTATGTCCCTCTCCGAGAACGAATCAGGGATGACCTTAAGAGATGGTCAAAGGGTCTGCACACTTGGTTTGGGAGATGTGCCATTTTTAAAATGAATGTTCTCCCGAGGGTATTATACCTTTTCAGACCCTTCCCATTAAACTCCCCTAACTTCTTCAATAAGATTCACGGTGACTTATTTAGATTTATCTGGGCCAAGGGAAGCCCGAGACTGGCTAGAACCCTCTTACATATTCCCAGGGACAAGGGAGGGTTAGAGGTTTCCGACTTACGTAAATATTACTCGGCATCCATACTTCAAAGGATAGTGGACTGGTGTTGACATATAAAGTTCAAGCAGTGGGTATCCATTAAACAAATATATTCGGATGCCCCTTTAGACTCCCTACCCTAGACAGATGTGAAAACCCCATCAGCGCTTTCCAGTCATCCTACAATAGGTCCTACCATTGTTCAATTTGGCAAAATCAGAGACAGTCCCCAGATCTCACCTCCCCTTCTCCATTGTTTCCCATATTGGGTAATCCTACCTTTCCAGCGATTTGGAGGAGCGGTCCATTTCAGCGGTGGCGAGTAAACAAACGTTTTGCGCCCCATTTTTCAGAACCTCGGGCAGATGGCTTACATATGACGAATTTACTGAAGTTGACAGACCCTTGCCCCCTGGGTTCCTGGAGATCCAGACAATTGGCCCACTTTCTTTCCTCTCTCCCAGCCTCGACAGGATTTGACAGGACTCTCACCTTCTTTGAGAAAGCATGAATCGGGTTGGGTTTGTACCATCATTCCCTATCTGAATGTTACCAGTCTCTGGTAACTCCTAGACAGGATTACTTGCCTCCGTATGCGATGAAATGGTCCCAAGACCTGGGAGTAGACATCCCCTGACCAGTGGCCAAAACTTTTTTCCCTTCTATACAAGTCATCCATAGCGAGTAGGTTCCAGGAAGCGGGTTACAAAATAATGTCCAGATGGTACTATGTCCCGACTAGATTACAGAAAATGTTCCCATCCGCCTCGCCTCTCTGTTGGCGCTGTGACTCAGCTCCAGGTTCGATGTTGCATATATTCTGGGATTGCCCTAAACTTGCTCACTTCTGGCAATCAATCCACAAGGCGCTATCCACAATTTTTCAGTTTACGATACCTTACACGCCTGGCTTCTTCCTTTTGTTCCTATCTGATCTTCCAATGAGTGTGCTCCGAAAATCTTGTCTGTGCTCCATGGTGATAGCGGCTAGGTCTTGCATTCCTGCGAGGTGGAAATCCTCTTCACCTCCAGTGATTAGTACTTGGATCCAAAAATGGAGGAGATCCGGAGAATGAAGGAACTTACCTCGCAATCATGGGGAGGCATAAAAGTTTCTTGATGCATGGGCCGCATGGTTTTCATTCCAGGACTCACAGGAGTACCGAAGTTTATTGTCTGTATGAGAGGATAATGGTTCTGCGCTTATCCCCCACTCCATTTGTGTCTCGTGAGTGTCCATTCCTTTGTGTGTCTTGAGTGTTTTACTTGAGTATGGTTCCGCTGACCCTTACCCCCTTAGGAAATGTTGAGCCGAGTTTATTTTCAGTTGGCGACTGTGCCTACTCGAGGTTTATTGGTTTGGAATTGTGTTCCGACTTGGCCGATTTAGTTTAGGTGGCCAGGTTTTCATCCCTATCTCCCTTATGGAGACCTAGATATTATTAGTAGAGGGGTATTTTGTCACGCATGACGAATTTCCTTATATTTTGTTGTGCAGCTTATCATGCTTATCACTTTATTATGGTACACTGTTTTTTGAAGATATGTTTTGTGTACTCAAATGCAAGATGCGCTGTCTATTCTATGTCTTTACATAAATAAAGATTTTTTTTAAAAAGAGCAGTTCAGCCCCATTCAAGTGAGCTATGATACCTAGCACAGCTGCTATACAATTTATGAAGCTGTGCTTGGTAAGCATGGAGAAGGCTGCGGTGCTCACAGGAAGGCCAGTGCCTTGTCAAACAGCTGATCGGTGTCAGACCCCACTGATCAGATACTGATGACCTATCCAGAGGATAGGTAAAAAAATCTCAGGAAACTCTTTTAACACAACCTTTTGAGGCAATTACCGCAATCAAGTGATTTTTTTAAACTCGCAATGAGACTTCTGCACCTGTCCATAGGTATTTTGGCCCACTAGTCATGAGCAAACTACTCGAGCACTGATGTAACTTGACCTTGGAGTTCACCTCTAATTGCTTTGGAAGTTGTTCTGGGCTCTTTGGTTACCATTCATATTATCTGTCTCTTTAATTTGTTATCAATTTTCATCTTGCAGCTATATCCAGGGGTATCATAATTTTTTTCCAGGCCAGTTTCATTAGTTGTTTTTTTTTGGTTTGTTTGTTGAACCACAAATCAAAAGCAATGTCTGATTTTTATTAGCAAATACCCGCAGACTTTCCAAACACTTGACCGCTCTTTGCCAAGAGTATAATTAGGTTGTTGCATCACAGGAAATACTGTATCATGTGACCACATCACTCAATCATAGTTAACCCTAAGAGATAGTCGCTTCGCAAATCACTAGTAAGAACGACAGTTCAAAAACTCAACATCGTAGGAGAGTCATTTAAAATGACACTCTATTTCAAAATCTAGACTGAAAAGTCCTGATGTGAGCGCTTTAAGTGTGTAGATCCAGTAGCCCTCCTTATTTATTTTCCTTATCTTCCCTCCCCCACCACACTTGTACAATCTCTAAAACCACAAAAGAGCCAGATCTTGCTTATGTCTTTCTCTGAAATGAGCTGATGCTCTATGAGTACTGAGTCCTTTATGTACATTGATAAATATGGTATAGATGGATCTGGATAGATTGGAGGCTTGGGCAGAGAAGTGGCAGATGAGGTTTAACACTGACAAATGTAAGGTCATGCACATGGGAAGGAATAATGCAAGTCACCCGTACATACTAAATGTTAAAACACTGGCTAACACTGACATGAAAAAGGACCTAGGAATTTCAATAAACAACAAACTAAGCTGCAAAAACCAGTGTCAGGCAGCTGCCGCTAAGGCCAATAAGATAATGGGTTGCATCAAAGGGGCATAGATGCCCGTGATGAGAACATAGTCCTACCACTTTACAAATCGCTAGTCAGACCACACGTGGAGTACTGGAGTACAGTTCTGGGCTCCTGTGAACAAGGCAGACATAGCAGAGCTGGAGAGGGTTCAGAGGAGGGCAACTAAAGTAATAACCGGAATGAGGGATCTACAGTACCCTGAAATATTATCAAAATTAGGGTTATTCACTTTAGAAAAAAGACGACTGAGGGGAGATCTAATAACTATGTATAAATATATCAGGGTCAGTACAGAGATCTCTCCCATCTTCTATTTATCCCCAGGACTGTGACTGTGACGAGGGACATCCTCTGCGTCTGGAGGAAAGAAGATTTGTACACAAACATAGAAGAGGATTCTTTACGGTAAGAGCAGTGAGACTATGGAACTCTCTGCCTGAGGAGGTGGTGATGGTGAGTACAATAAGGGAATTCAAGAGGGGCCTGAATGTATTACTGGAGTGTAATAATATTAGATAAGATATAGCTACTAGAGATGGGTCTTTCGTCCAGGGAGTTATCTGATTGAAGTCTGAAGGAATTGTTTTCCCTTAAGTGGGGAAAATTGGTTTCTGCCTCACAGGGTTTTTGCCTTCCTCTGGATCAACTTGCAGGATGACAGGCCGAACTGGATGGACAAATGTCTTTTTTGGCCTTATATACTATGTTACTATGATACAGTGTTCTCTAATCCGTGTCTTCAGCCTACTGGCTGTAAATCCCACATAACGCTTTTGCAAAGACACTCCAAAACATACTGTAAAGGACATTTTGGAGTCACAAGTAATATGGTCCCTCCTAATTAGAACATCTGGGTTACCCTCTACTTTGGGTGACAGATTATATTTAATAATTGTTGCACATCTCGGGTAATCCATGTTCCAGAACTGAAATCTCCACTAGCTCCTAGATTTCAGGTATAGTTTACACCGGTTTTCTGGTGCAAATTATATTAAATGGACCAGGTTTTGGGCCACCCACTCCACATCCATTTTTTGAAAGTGGTAAGCAAAATGCCAAAATCCCCAAAACGTCTCAAATCAGACTTTTTAACAGCAGAAAACTTTGGTAAGAATTGTAATAAATGCCCCCAATATACCCGACTAATTGTCATAGAGTACCCATACCTAGGTTTTTATGGGGCCTAACTGTACCTCTGTGTGCCTCAGTCTTCAGGCCCCTTACTGTCTTAATGTTGTGTCTTACACCTGTGGGGGAAAAAAAAAAAGGACAGTGAGTTATACATTTTCTAGAGAGCAGTGCCAGACATTAAATAGGCCAGACAGTGCCGCTTATTGGGGAGCAAGGGATGAGGGGAATCACATAAAATCTTCCTGCCCGCATGAGGAGGTGACACTTAGCAGGGCTATGCTTCAATGCATGGCATTTTTCCACATGTGTATAGTATAACTAAATATAGGCATCATGGGGGGCATTTACTAACCTATTTATACCAGAAAATATGCTTTAATATGCAATACCTGCATGTGTATATATGTGCAAGTCTATCCTAGGTAGGGCTAGGAGAAGGAAGCATAAATAGGTAGCTAACACTCAAGCTTATCCTGAACCCGGTACCACATAGGATAGGGAACATCTACAAAAAGTAGGCCAGATGAAAAGAGGTGTAGAACTAACTATTTAAAAAGTACTCATAGGCTCTATGGGCACCTGTGTCCAGGAGAAGCCCCTGGAGTTGGGATACACACTTAACAGCTTGATCATTTGTGTAAATTTCCACATTCCAAGGTAGATCCTGTGAACTTGTACTGTAAACATGGCAACCTGTCAAAATAATAGAACAGAAGAGTTTGCCGGTCATGAGGGAGAACCACCCTTCTGGTTGCATTGCATTTATGTAAAGTATTATACCTCGTGTCTAGATGCTTATGTCAGAATCAGCTAGTGGAATGCAGTTTGAGGAAGACTACCTTAAAGGGGTTATACAACTCCTGAAATGCTCCCCCATATGCCCGAGCCCCTCACACACAATGTACTTACCTCGCTCCCGGCACCCACGTCACCTTTGAAGCGAACACGGCCTCTGCTGCATCTCCCTGTCTCGCAGATGAAAACATCCAGCTTCGGGAGACCAGCCAATAGCAGGAGGTGACGGGTATAAGCCTCCCTAGCATAGCGGGTGATGCTAGGGAGTGTCATTTCCATAATCCACGTCACAGGGAGATGCAGCGGCGGCCGTGCCAGCATCAGGAGCGACGCGGGTGCCAGCAAACGAGGTAAGTACATTGTGTGTGAGGGGCCTAGGAATATGGGGGCATTTCAGGGGTTGGATAACCCTTTTAAAGAGACACCTCTTGGCCTGTTACTACCTGCGAGGCCTGAAAGCCTGTAACACCAGTGAAAGTGCATTCTGTGTATCACCTGCTGCCCCCTGGCAAGATAAGAACTGTACTCATCTGCTTGGATTGGAATTCTTCAGTAATGAACTGTTCTGCTGCACAACTGTCCCATTATTGCTTCCTGCACTACTAATGCATTGAAAAGTACTGGTGTCATGACAACCAGAACCCTGCCTTGCACCTCAAAACTACCACTACCAAGGGCACCTCAAGCATCACCAGGCAAGAGAACCCCAGAACTGGAGTGCTCTCCAAAGGGAGGAAAAGACGTGCCCTTTGCATCACTGCAAAAGTGCAAACTGCTACTAGACCCATCCAGTCACCCTTACTCAAGTGCACCCTGAGGCCTGGTTGCTTCATATTTGGTAGATATATATACAATATAGATATATATACACAATAGGTAAGATAGATGGATAGATATACTCACACCTACTTGGTAGACACAGCAGTCAGAATAGAGTACATTTTCACCTACATGTGGATGTCAATCTTGGGGTATAACCTTGGTGTATCCATCCAGGTCTGGGAGCATTCAAAGTTCTGTAGCTAGGACATTGTGGTGCTGTGTGGTGGAAGGGCACCAGAAATCCTCTACTTTGTATTGCACTTTAAGCTGAAGAAAAGTGGACCCCTGAAATGTTCTATCAACACTGAAAGCAGGTTGAGAATCCCCTTTGAGAGGTGCAGGAGAGGAAAAGCAGGATGTGAAGCTCATCTAAGCTGGTTAGGAGATAGCGTCTCCTTGACTTTGCAAGTATTATGCGTTCTGTGCCAGTTGCTATGGCCAGCCCCATGCTCATAAAAACAGTGGGTCCTTTTTTCCCGTCCCCTTCCATAGTATAACTTTTAGTAAGGCTACTTTCACACTAGCGTCAGTATTTTCCGGTATTGAGATCCGTCATAGAGTCTCAATCCCGTAAAAGAAATGCTCCAAAATGCATACCGCTCCATTCTCATACTGGAGAGCAAACCTCAGCATGCTGCGTTTGCTTTCCGTCCTGGGATGTGGAGCAAGATGGATCTGTCATGACCCACAATGCAAGTCAATGGGGACATATCTGTTTTCTCTGACACAATCTCACACAATAGAAAATGGATCGGTCCCCATTGACTTTCAATGGAGTTCATGGTGGATCCGTCCTTGCTATGTTAAAGATAATACAACTGGCTCCGTTCATAATGGATGCAGATGGTTGTATTATCAGTAACGTGAAGCGTTTTGCTGAACCCTGCTGGATCTAGCAAAAACGCTAGTGTGAAAGTAGCCTAAGAAGATCTTTCAGAATGTTAGCCCTTCTAAAAACCTGCAGCGACCAAATCCCCTTATATCTGGATCATTTTGAATTAGGTGCCAATTTTTTTTATATTTATTATTATATTTTTTTATTAGTAATATTTTTAACTTTTAAAGTTTCTATCGAATATTTGGTTGGATTCATTAAATTGGACTGATCACTATTATTTCCTTTTTTGTATCTAATACTACTGCATAACCCACTCCTTTAAAGCTACCACAAAATCGAAATCCTTACTAAAATTACGCTTAATCCTTTTGGACTGCCCTGCTGGAGTATTTTTAATCCAGGGATAATAATGTCAGCTGTCCACTGCTGTGTGGCTGTTTACATCTATAGATTTAAAATATCCACGAGTGGTTCCCTCCCTAAGTATTTCCAAATCTAAAAATGTAGACATTCATTGTGCCATTCTTGTGTGAACAGCGATTGTAATTATTTGAATTCATATAACTCATACAACGAGTTCATTTATGTTCATTTATGTGCATCCCCACGCCACTAAAGGAATTTACTTCTTCATATAGGCTCTTTTCTTCCCAATTCTCTACATATAAATTAGCCAAGCCTGGGGCAAACTTTGCCCCCATTGTTGCTCCTGCACGCTGTATGTAGAACACCTCATCAAGCCTAAAGCAATTTCTAGATTAGAAAAATATAATGCTTTGTAAAATAAGTGTGCTTCACCAATCTCATCTTCCTTTATAAACACTCTTCAGCTGCCTATACTCCGGCCTGGTGTGGGATGCAAGTATATAGTTATGATATATCGCAAGTACATAATAAAACGAAATCATAAGGCAAAGCTAATTCCCTAATATTTCAGTTAAATGTTGGGAATCTCTCAGAAATGATATTCTGACATGCCTGTGTAAATAAAAATCCCCGTATTCTGACAATCTACTAGAAATTGAATTAATATCAGACACAATCGGTCTTCCAAGGGATCAATTAGACTTTTGTGAATCTTTAATACTGAAGCTTTCAGATACTTAATATTTACATACCGCTGCTCCTTATTTATTTTATTTTACAATTTATATTGCATTACTATATTCTGCAGCACTTTACAGCCATTAACATCAAGCCCCAATCTAATCTATAGCCCCAATCTAATCTATAGCCCTAATCTAAGTTCCCTATCAGGATGTCTTTGTTGTGTGAGAAGAAACCGGAGAACCCGGAGGAAACCCACACAAATACGGGAGAACATGCAAACTCTTTGCAAATGTTGTCCTTGGTCGGATAAGAACCTAGGACCCCAGCGCTGCAACGCACCAGTGTTATCCCATCCTTCTTTGCTAACTTTAACTATTTTTAAAATTTTCTTTATAGCACCCTGTTGGATCACTTTTAAGTCTACCATAAGTCCCCTCCATCATCTAATTGTCTAATTTCTCTAGAATAGTCCTCCTATTCAAAAGAACCTCCGCACCCTCTTTATCTGAGGGCTTTATCACTAAATTATCTTCATTTAATTACTTTAGAGCTATTCTTTCCAACAGATTATCCCTCTTTTATCCTGTCCCATTCTTTCAAATTGATTCAAAATGACTCTTCTAAATGCATCAATACAATTATTACTGTTGATTTTAGGAATAAAATCTGATTTATCCTTTTATTTAATGTAAAACAGTGTCTCTCCCTGTCACTGGGGTTGCATTATTATCCTTTGAATATAAAGTTGTAAGATCCCTATTCCATGTATAACTTACTTGGTCTAGCATGAAAATATTTTTTCAGATTAATATTTCCTGAAAAAATGAGTTCATATCCATATAATTGGTATAAATGTCCCACTAAGGTAGTGAACCACCAAATGAGGTGCACACACCCAAAATAGATTCACCAACCTATTCAATGGGATATTTAAAAGAGAAATGGGGCCACACTCTAAATAGCTGGTGTCCGCAGTAATTTATTATATATGCAATAAAACAATCAATCAATAATTCATTTGGTCATAAAAACAGCTTCCCGTATATGTGAATAAATATGACCTCTAAACGGCAGCAGTCAATAGAGTTTCTGATATAGTTCCATAATAGTCCAGGAGTTAAATCGCCTTGTGCGTCCTAAATTAATAAACCCCAAATTTGGGGAGAGTATATCTCAGAAATATTTCAAAAGTTCAATATCCAAACTTTGTAGCCATTCATTAGTCTTAACTGCTTACCGACTGCCAAACGCACGGATGCGTCCAGGCGGCGGCAGGTTTGTTCCTCCTGGACGCATCCGTGCGCCATCTCGCGAGAGGCGAGATCTGCTGTGAACGCGCGCGCTCACAGCAGAGCACAGCTCGGCAGTGATACTACAGCCTGCCAGCGATGATCAATCGCTGGCAGGCTGTAGATGTAAAATAAATGAAATAAAAGAGGTATATCAGACGCTGTTCTGTTAACAGCGTCTGATATACCTGCTACCTGGTCCTCTGGTGGTCCCATTTACTGGGATCGACCACCAGAGGACCAGGTAGCTATGTAAAGTTGCACCAAACACTACACTAACCCCCTCACTTATTAACCCCTTGTTAACCCCTGATCACCCCATATAGACTCCCTGATCAACCCCTGTCACTGATCACCCCCTGTAAGGCTCCATTCACATGTCCATATGTGTTTTGCGGATCCGCGGATCCACGGATCCACAGATCCGTGCTACAGATCCGCAGATCCGCAAAACACGGACACCGTCAATGTGCTTTCCGCATTTTGCAGATCCGCACATTGCCAGAACTATATAGAAAATGCTTTTTCTTGTCCGCAATTGCGGACAAGAAAAGGACATATTCTATATTTTTGCGGAACGGAAATGCAGACCCGTAAGTGCGGATCCGCAATTCCGGATTCGAGCGTGACAAAGTCTGTCCCCATAGAAATGAATGGGTCCGCAATTCCGTTCGCAAACAGAATTGCAGACGTGTGAATGGGGCATAAGGGTCCCTTATCACCGCCAGTTAGTTAGCTACTTGTTAGGTAGCTAGCGCCCAGCCCACCGCACTGCAGTCACTGATTTGGCAGAGATTTTTCATCCACATTGACCGATGCGAATGAAAAAATCTGTGCCGTTCATTTTTTTCTTTTTCAGCCCAGAGGCTGAACAGAAAAAGAAAATCTCATTACCCGTATGCTCAATATACGGAGAATCGCAGAAACTCTTAATGCTGGCCATACGTGTAATGATTGCGGAGACCCTCAAATGCCAGGGCAGTACAAACACCTCACATGTGACCCCATTTTAGAAAGAAGACACCCCAAGGTATTCCGTGAGGGGTATGGTGAGTTCATGCAAAATTTTATTTTTCTCACAAGTTAGTGGAATATGAGACTTTGTAAAAAAAAATATATATATATCAATTTCCGCTAACTTGTGCCAAATTTTTATTTTTCTGTGAACTCACCATGCCCCTCACGGAATACCTTGGGGTGTCTTATTTCCACAATGGGGTCACATGTGGGTATTTATACTCACCTGGCATTTTAGGAGCCCTAAAGCGTGAGAATCCAAATGCGTGAAAATGCCCTGTGAAATTCTAAAGGTACTCATTGGTTTTAGGGCCCCTTTGCGCATTTTGGCTGCAAAAGGGTCACACATGAGCATCGCCGTACTCAGGAGAGTAGGGCAATGTGTTTAGGGTGTATTTTATATATACCCATACTTTGTGTGAGAAATATCGCTGTAAACGACAACTTTTTAAATTTTTTATACAAAGTTGTCAATTTACAGAGATATTTCTCTCACCCAACATGGGTATATGTAAAAATACACCCCAAAACACATTGCCCTACTTCTCCTGAGTGCGGCGATACCACATGTGTGCCACTTTTTGAAGCCTGAGTGCGCAAAGGGGCCCAAATTCCAATGAGTACCTTTAGGTTTTACAGGGTTGCTCACAATTTAGCCCCATCCAAAATGCCAGGGCAGTACAAACACCCCACAAATGACCCCATTTTGGAAAGAAGACACCCTAAGGTATTCGCTGAGGGGCATAGTGAGTCCATGAAAAATTGAACTTTTGTCAAAAGTTAGCAGAAAGGGAGACTTTATGAGAAAAACTATAAAAATCAACTTCGCTAACTTGTGCCAAAAAAATCTTCTATGAACTCGCCATGCCCTCAGCGAATACCTTGGGGTGTCTTCTTCCAAAATGGGGTCACATGTGGGGTATTTATACTGCCCTGGCATTTTAGGGGCCCTAAAGCGTGAGAAGAAAAATGCGTAAAAATGCCCTTCCTAAAGGTACTCATTGGTTTTAGGGTCCCTTTGCGCATCATGGCTGCAAAAGTGTCACACATGTGGTATCGCTGCACTCAGGAGAGTAGGGCAATGTGTTTTGTCATGTATTTTACATATACCCATGCTGGGTAAGAGAAATATCTCTGTAAATTGACAACTTTGTATAAAAAAATTTAAAACGTTGTCATTTACAGAGATATTTCTCACACCCAGCAGGGGTATATGTAAATATTACGTCCCAAAACACATTGCCCTACTTATCCTGAGTACGGCGATACCACATGAGTGACACTTTTTTGCAGCCAAGATGCGCAAAGGGGCCCTAAAACCAATGAGTACCTTTAGGATTTCACAGGGCATTTTTACGCATTTTGGATTCTCATGCTTTAGGGCCCCTAAAATGCCTGGGCAGTATAAATACCCCACATGTGACCCCATTTTAGAAAGAAGACACCCCAAGGTATTCCGTGAGGGCCATGGGAAGTTCACATAAATATTTTTTTTTTGCACAAGTTGGCGGAAATTGATATTTTTTTTTGTTTTTTTTACAAAGTCTCATATTTCACTAACTTGTGACAAAAAATAAAATTTTACATGAACTCACCATACCCCTAACGGAATACCTTGGGGTGTCTTCTTTCTAAAATGGGGTCATATGTGGGGTATTTATACTGCCCTGGCATTTTAGGGGCCCCTAAAGCATGAGAAGAAGTCTGGAATCCAAATGTGTCAAAATGCCCTGTGAAATCCTAAAGGTACTCATTGGTTTTAGGCCCCTTTGCGCATCTTGGCTGCAAAAAGGTGTCACACATGAAGTATCGCCGTACTCAGGAGAAGTAGGGCAATGTGTTTTGGGGTGTATTTTTATATATACCCATACTTTGTGTGAGAAATATCGCTGTAAACGACAACTTTTAAAAAAAATTATACAAAGTTGTCAATTTACAGAGATATTTCTCTCACCCAACATGGGTATATGTAAAAATACACCCCAAAACACATTGCCCTACTTCTCCTGAGTATGGCGATACCAGATGAGTGACACTTTTTGCAGCCTGGGTGCGCAAAGGGCCCAAATTCCAACGAGTACCATTAGCTTTACATGGCTGCTCACAATTTAGCCCCGCCCAAAATGCCAGAACAGTAAACACACCCCACAAATGACCCCATTTCAGTAAGTAGACACCCCAAGGTATTCACTGAGGGGCATAGTGAGTCCGTGGGAGATTTTTATTTTTTTTGCCAGAAGTTAGCAGAAATGGAAACTTTATTATTTTTATTTTTTTCCTCAGAAAGTGTCATTTTCAGCTAACTTGTAAAAAAAAATGAAATCATACATGATTTTTTTTATCAAAGACATGTAGAACAATAAATTTTGCAAAAATTTATATAGAAATGTATTTTTTTAAAAAAATACAACAGAAAGTGAAAATGTCATTTTTTGCAAAAATTTCGGTCATTTTTGATTAATAGCAAAAAAAGTTAAAATGTCAGCAGCAATGAAATACCACCAAATGAAAGCTCTATTAGTGAGAAGAAAAGAAGGTAAAATTCATTTGGGTGGTAAGTTGTATGACGGAGCAATAAACGGTGAAAGTAGTGTAGTGCGGAATTGTAAAAAGTGGTCTGGTCATTAAGGGTGTTTAAGCTAGGGGGGCTGAAGTGGATAAAGAAACTCATATGCCAATGCCAGTGACCTTCCAGGATAATCCTGCTGGTAAGAGCGGCATCCCGCTCCCAGCGTACAGTTAGAGCGGCGCCCCGCTCTGAGACAAGAGATAGCGATCGCTACTAATTAACTCTAGCCAGGGATTGTCAGAACAGTCTTACCAGATATGATGGGTAAGCCCTCTACACAGTCTCCTTCCTGTGGAATGGTAGATTACCCGGTCTCAGGGGCTGCCTCACCAGAGTGTGCCCAGAAGAAGGGGTCATAAAGATAATACCCCGAAACGCGCTTGGTGTTCTCCCCCATCGTTGAAAGCCAAGGATTATCGCCAGACATAATCTGTACCAGAGATGGAAATTTGCTGAGAAAACACTGGGGTACCCGCGCGATCGGCACAAGTATACGGAGGCACTATACTCCAAGAAGAGACACGTGCACCGCTGGGCACGCTCTGGTGAGGCAGCCCTTGAGACCAGGTAATCTACCATTCCACAGGAAGGAGACCGTGTAGAGGGCTTACCCATAATATCTGGTAAGACTGTTCTGACAATCCCTGGCTAGAGTTAATTAGTAGCAATTGCTATCTCTTGTCTCAGAGCTGGACGCCGCTCTAACTGTACGCTGGGAGCGGGACGCCGCTCTTACCAGCAGGATTATCCTGGAAAGTCACTGGCATTGGCATATGAGTTTCGTTAAGACTAATGAATGGCTACAAAGTTTGGATATTGAACTTTTGAAATGTTTCTGAGATATACTCTCCCCAAATTTGGGGTTTATTAGGACGCACAAGGCGATTTAACTCCTGGACTATTATGGAACTATATCAGAAACTCTATTGACTGCTGCCGTTTAGAGGTCATATTTAATCACATATATGGGAAACTGTTTTTATGACCAAATGAATTATTGATTGATAGTTTTATTGTATATATAATAAATTACTGCGGACACCAGCTATTTAGAGTGTGCCCCCATTTCTCATATCCATATAAGTCTGAAATCGATGAAAGGGTGTCATTTCAGCAAATGGCATCAATCATGAAGAGAAAGTTAGAGCAGATACAAGTTGGTTGGGACGGAAGCTGCTGCGCATGGGAGGCACGCTGTTGGCTTTTTATAGTTTGCAAGCACGTCCACTGTTACTGGATTGCAGGGTGGTCTTAACCCCTGGAAACGAGCAGTGTATAATGTGATGGAAAAATGAACCCAACCAGTAAAGGAGGCAATATGGACAATTACAGTACATTAGTAAGTGCCTTGTATTAACTTTCTCTACATAATAAATGCCATGTGCTGAAGTGAGACAACCCATTTAAAAAGACACTTTTTGGCCCGTTACTACCTGTGCCACTGTGAAACCTGTAATATCTGTGAAAGTGAATGTCCATAGCAAGACAAGAACTGTCCTGAATCTGATCTGTTTGCTTTTAAATTTTTTAGTAAAGAACTGTTCTGCTGCACAACTGCCTTTTCATCATTGTTTCCTGCACTAATATTGCACTGAAAAGTGCTGCTGGCACGACAACCAGGACCCTGCCTTGCACCTTAAAACCTTTACCACCAAAGGCACCTCAGTCGTCATCAAGCAGAAAAAGCCCAGAACCAGAGTGTGTCCCGAATCGAAGAGCGGGTACACTGTTCCCATCTTTGCACGCCTGCCCAGGGAGCTTCAGAACCACGAGTACAACTACTATTACACGCAGCCAGTCACCCACACTCACGCAAGAGCCCTGGGACATTTTCTTTTATTGATGGTGTGCTTTTGGACAAAGGTATACTCTGGAATGGAGCCAAAGGCCGTCAACAGGAGAACAGCCAGAATGTTCTTTAAAGAGGCACTTGTTACTGGCACATGGGGAGGCACTTGTTACTGGCACATGGGGAGGTTAAAGAGGCACTTGTTACTGGCACATGGGGGGTTAAAGAGGCACTTGTTAGTGGCACATGGAGTGGGGGGTTGAAAGAGGCACTTGTTACTGGCACATGGGGGAAGAGAGGCACTTGTTACTGGAACATGGGGGAAGAGAGGCACTTGTTACTGGAACATGGGGGAAGAGAGGCACTTGTTACTGGAACATGATTGGGGGCATCTATGGGGAGTACTTGTTACTGGCACATTATTATGGGGGCTTCTACTGAGGCCACAAAGAAGGAGTATTTTATATGGGGCTCTGTGTGGTACTAGTATTATCAGGGGGTTTATCTGTTTTGGTAGTATAGTATTGGGGAGCACAGTAGCACAGGGTGATATAAAAGGAGGGGTGATGACGTGACATGGAGGGGGGCCTTATTGTTTTTGCCCCAGGGCCCCATTTCACTTAGAACCGGCCCTGGTTACACTATATCACAATCTAACCTACACTGACTATCTCCCACTAACTATCTGCATTATATATATAAGCCAACTATCTAACTATCTAATGTGACACAGGAAAGCACAGAGCACAGCAATGACACTGCTGTCTCTCTCAGAACTGCAAAAAAACAGCAGAAAATGGCTGCTGGGGGGGTTCTTATATAGTAAGGGGTGGGCAACTTTCCTATTGGTTGCTAGGGATGTTGCTAAGCTCAGACAAAGACATTGCAGCCTTCTCATTGGCCCACAAGCAAGAAGCAGGGAGAGATCATGGGTTCAGTGGGAAAAAATGGGGAATATACTGTCATCATATAATGGACATTTACTTGTGTAGATGGGTCAATTGAGTACATTTCTTAGAATTATTTTACATTATTTACAGCCTAAAAGGAAGCATGATTTCATTTTCAATGTTCAGGTCACATGGATATTCCAGTCCATAAACTATAGAAGATATTACGTTTTGGACACCGCGTTCATGGGCATACAAACAGGAATCTGGATTACAATGGGATGCGGATTTCTGCACAGAATATGATAAATTTCCCCCGTGTGAACATACACTATGGGATTGAGCATTCTTGGTAGACTTTTGAAGATGCCTGAGTTACCTTGGCTAACTACTGGATGCTTGGGAAGCAGATACCATTGAATGATGGAGAACCAGGACCTCGATTGTCTTAAATAATCTACAGTGCTCTTTTAGTATAATCTAAAACAGTGGTCTTTTAGCCATGTACTCAGTACAATGCCATTTAATGAGTGATTTCAATTCTTCATTCTTATCACAACACAATGAAAGAGCAGTTGAAGTACGTTCTTGATGAAAAACAATATGGGGCTAGAACGAGCTCTGAATGTCCCTATTCATCCCTTTAAGAAAATAGTTTCCCATTCTAAACAGAGCGTCGTTAGAGAATATATCATAGAAGCATTGTTTTTGTGTAATGAGCCTTGAAATGTATTGTCGTGTCACAATGTTCAATGTTAAAGCAAATAAAAGCACCAGACCTATGCTTTTCATGAGCAGTTTTATTGGTTTTGAATCCCTGCCTGCAGGGATCCATTTTGTCTCTCTAATGGTTTCTTTCTATCTCCTATACAAAAGCACAAGCGTTGAACATCAGTGGACGATCTCTCCGGGTCAATGTCAGGAAAATAATCAGTATAACCATAGATCAGTGTGCAAACGGAAACCCTTCTCATGAGAACATATTGTAGGACACATGGGGGTCCCGACAATAAACAAGGGCAATTCTGGAGCCAGGAGGAGCATTGTTACCTACTGTGGCGGAGGCACATTGTTTTTATGAGATACAAAGGAGACATGGAGGAAAAAACGATAATAGCATTTTATTCATCTTAAAGGCTTTGTCCACCTTCATAGCCAAAGTTTTATCTTATCGTTCTGATAAATATAAAATGAAAAATGAAGCAACTTCGCAATAGGTCTTGATTAAACATTTCTTATTGTTTCACTTCTACAGCCTGTGTGCAGAATATACGTCTCTTACAGGGCGCCATAACATTTAGTACAGGGGGCTTCTGTCTGTCTGGGAGGGTAGTAGGGAAATGAGGGCACTAGTTAGCATGGTAAAGGTGAGGACTGTTAGTTCTTTGCCATTTTGCTATGGCGTATTACTATGACCTCATGGGTGGGGTGGTTCTTGCTTTTTTTACCCCACACCCCACCCAGTGATTGGACCTGGAGACATCTTCCCTCCCATTCAGCTTATGTTTTATTGTAAAGAGAATGCACTTTATTTTCCATGTGGTATGGTACTTATTGGGATGGGGGGTTGGGGGAATGTATCATTCTTGTACATCAGTTTGGCACACAGAAGTTGCAAATTTTGGGTTTTCTGCCACCCTTGCCATTTAAAGGGGCAGGGCATGGGAGAGAGCGTCGGGCCAGCACAGCAGAGAGAGCAATATGAATGCCAGAAAAATGGTGCACATTACACTGGAAATCTATGCCAGCTCCCTTGTTTGCATGGATTTGTATCTTCTGGCACATGGAACTCCTGGAGATGTGCCAGAATTATTTCCTCTTAACCCCCTAGTGACCAGCCTGTTTTGGGCCTTACTGACCAAGTGTTTTTCTTACTTTTTTCATCTTTGCCTTCCAAGAGCTATAACTTTTTATATTTTTCCATCTATATAGCTGTATGAGGGCTTGTTTTTGCGGGAAAAGTTGTCGTTTTTAATGGCGTCATTTTGAGCTAAGATACAGCGAAGAAAGAATAGCCGGGACGGCACTCACCATTCGATGCACTTTATTCGGATATACTTGCAAGTTTCGGCAGTATGGGGCAGACCGCCTTAGCGTGGACGCCCACAACAGGCGACGGCCGTTTCGCGCAACCGCGCTTCCTCAGGCACTGGCGTGGAGACGTACACTATTCCTCCTCCTTATGACGGCAGGTTTGCGTGTTGCCAGGCATCCACAGACGCTGCCCCAATACATAAGGTATAACATAAAACGGACATACACATTAACAAATGCAGCACAAATTCACAATTATAAAAACATATTCAGATCTATTCTATCATTCATCCCCAGGTCACCTGTAGCCTGGGTGCGCAGTATCCACCTCGCCTCCCGTTGTAATAGGAGGCGGTGTCTATCGCATCCTCTAAGTGGAGGTTTTACCAGTTCCAGACCACAAAAGGACAATGGGCCAGATTTATCATTACTCTTGCAGTTCACTCCACTTTCAAAGAAGGCGTATGTGTATTTGAGTCAAGTCAAATTTATCATGGGCTCTTTCAGAGGTTGATAAATCTGGTGTATTTCTGGTTCCTAGTTGTATTTTGGCTTTGTCTTTGGAAAAGTCGCCATTTTAAAAAAGTGATTTTGTCAAACATAAGCATGGTCATGAGTGGAGTGAGTTTGCGCAATTTTTTGCGACTTTTTTGCGACTATTTAAAAAGTCGCAATAATAAATCTGTCTTGCAATTGATTTACATACGACAAAACGCCCATAAACTTGGTTTTGGAGTGAGTGGCGTAAGTCTCCAAAAAGTCGCAAAAAATTTCGCAATTTGGCTTTTTGCGCAATTTTTTGCGACTTTTCAACTCCAGAAAAGTGACTTAGGCTAATGATAAATCTGGCCCAATGTCTTCACACTACCCCCATGGACTGTACGGAAGTGGTCAATGACCCTGGGGCAGCCCTTCCCAGAGCTGATGGAATTCACATGTTCTCTAATTCTTTCAAAAAGGCACCTTATTGTCTTACCAATATAAAAGCGTCCGCACTCGCAAAACAAGGCGTACACTACAAAAGTGCTTTTACAATTGATAAAACAATTCACCCTATGGCTGACCCCAGAGACATTGACCATCCTCATTCCATTATTATATTTACACATGGAGCAGCTCCCACATTTAAAATTGCCTGTTGGAATCCTCCGACTTTCCTACGGAAAGCGATTATGGGTCTGGAACTAGTAACAACGTCCAAATCAGTGTCTCGTTTCAAGATGTCCCAATTTTTGTAGATGGATGCACGTATATGCTCTGCCATAGAGGTATAATTAAACGACAGAACAAACCGGTTGTTTTCCTTTTTCTTTTTTCCTCTGTCTCTGGGGTCAGCCATAGGGTGAATTGTTTTATCAATTGTAAAAGCACTTTTGTAGTGTACGCCTTGTTTTGCGAGTGCGGACGCTTTTATATTGGTGCATTTTATAGCGCATTGCATTTTATTGGTGCACTTTTATAGTGCATTGCATTTTAATGTCAGTCCTATACTGATATTGACCAGCAGGCTGCACCAAAGAGGCACAGCCTGCTGGAAACTACTTAAGGCAGGTTGGGGCCTTCATAAGACCCCAGCCTGCCTTTACACACATCAGCAGCCCACGATCGCATTTGCACGGTGCCAATGGGAGACAGAGGGAGTTCGCTCCCTCTGTCAGCACTTTACATGTGGCGGGCGCCAATGCTCGCGACATGTAAAGCGTTAAACAGCCCAGATTAGCACTCCTGCCGGAACTGGCTGTTAGAGCAGGACCGCAGCTCTCATGTGAGAGCTGGGTCGCCGCTGCACAGGGGACCCATGCAGCGCTTAGACTGGGCCGCCGTAAAAAAGCAGCAGTGACCACCGTAAAAAGGTGTATGGGTGGTCACTAAGGGGTTAAAAAGCATCCGCCAGCACGATCAACCCTATTAAAGCAAGCATGCTGCCAGATAGGGTTAATCATGCTGATACAAAAGCAGTGCTCCAAGGGCTGTGGCAGGCCCCTTGGTGCTCAAACTTGCTAATTTGCATATAACTAAAAGGCAGATATCTCTGCAGCAGTACAATGAACAGACAAAAGAAAGGTATTATTTTAATCAGGTTATTTTTCAGCCTGATTAGGCAGTATGCCGGGTTTAATAGGGTTTGATCATGGTGAAAGATGCTCTTTAAATAACATACCTGTGAGTTATGTAAGTCTTACACAAATCTCTGAAAGAGAAAAGTGGGTAGAATACCCTTTTAGGGTAAGTTCCCATGTAGCATAATGCTGCACATTCTACATTTATGACCTTACAATGAAACCCCTTTAATAACTTAACTGGAAACTTGAAATCAATAGCTGTTATGTGGCAGAAATGCAATACCTCAGAGGACTACTGCAGAGGGTTCATTACCATTGACAGAGTTAACTCAATGTTTCTTGAGCTAAATGTTGTGATTTGTTATGTACATGCACTTACTGACAAGGTAGTGTGGAGAAAGACTAGGTCCACCCCTTGAGAGTTGTGGGAAGTTGAGGGAAGTTGTGCATGTTAAACCTCCTGCACAACTTGGCCCAAATTCAGAGAACCTTAATCTCTGACCCTACAACTGCCCAGAAAGCAGCCATACTACCAAAGTATTGATGGGAGAGAGACCAGACATCTGAGGCGGTCTAAATCTCAAAAGGTCGTGCATTGTCCTCAGAAAACAAGGTATTGCACTCGTTTATGGCAGAAAGACTTTGCTGCTGTGGAAGGGAATATTGCAGAAGCATTCCCACACTTTGAGGCGTATTGGTCACGCACTCCTCAGTCAAGGGAATTGCAAAAAGACTTTAAGTGTCTTTAGAAAGAGGGGGTACTACAACCACCATCATTGTTGCTGTCTTTACGCTGCTATTGAGATAATATTGCACGTTGACTACTGTTTAACCTTTTGCTGCTATTTGTACTACAATGCCATCAGACCTGATCATTGTCTCCATTGTTCTCTGGTTTTGCTTGCACCCAGCAAAATCACTAAACATCAGGTACAGCCCTCTTGTACTAGGCATCGATGAGAAGAATTCTTAGTTCCACCCGATTGTCATATCTGATCAGTCTGAATGATATATTTTAAAGTGAGAAAAACAGTTAGTACAATACAGCTGTACATAGGAAAACTGGAAAGGAATGAAGTTCAGTCTGCCAGGCGGTAAGGAATAGTGATGTCGCGAACATAAAATTTTCAGTTCGCGAACAGCGAACGCGAACTTCCGCAAATGTTCGCGAACAGGCGAACCGGGCGAACCGCCATAGACTTCAATAGACAGGCGAATTTTAAAAACCAAAGGGACTCTTTCTGGCCACAATAGTGATGGAAAAGTTGTTTCAAGGGGTCTAACACCTGGACTGTGGCATGCCGGAGGGGGATCCATGGCAAAACTCCCATGGAAAATTACGTAGTGGACGCAGAGTCGGGTTTTAATCCATAAAGGGCATAAATCACGTAACATTCCTAAATTGTTTGGAATAACATGCTTTAAAACATCCAGTGTGTGTATACGATCAGGTATGATGTTGTATCGATCAGGTAGTGTAAGGGTTACGCCCGATTCTCAGACATTGACAGACCAAACTCCCTTTTAATGCACCGCAAACAGTCCATTTGCACAACCGCAAACTCCCCATTTGCACAAGGTTGGATACTAAGCTAGCCACGTCCCGGTGATGTCATTGAAGGTTTCTTCCTCCACCCAGCCACGCATAACACCAAGGGTCCCCAAAAGGTCAATTGAATTGATTTTTCGAACGGGGAGATGGTTAAAAACGCTGGCTCCTCCCCTTTGTTTTAATCCACGGTCACTGCGTCTGCGCCGTGCAATTTACTGTCACACCCGATATGAGTGGTATTTTCTGTAGTACTATTCTCATCAGTTTAATCCTCTAACGTCCCCAATCTGGGGGCCATTTATTGAATAGATTTTTCGAACGGGAGATGGTTAAAAACGCTGGCTCCCTCCACTCTGTTTTAATCCACGGTGACTGCGCCTGCGCCGTGCAATTTACTGTCACACTCGATATGAGTGGTATTTTCTGTAGTACTATTCTCATCAGTTTAATCCCTGTTACATCCCATATCAGGGATTGCCTTTTGTGAAAAAAAATTTAGGCCTGGTACCTTCGACTGCCTTCACAATGACAGACCAAACTCTCATACACCAAACTGAATTGATTTCAGGAACCGGGAGATGGAAAAAGCAGCTTGGTCGGTCCTCATACTCCCAAATTGGGGCACTGCGCGTGCACAGAGCAATGTGCTGTGACACCCTATATGAGTGGTGTCTTAACTAGTACTATTCCTATCAGCGGCGGGCGGGTGCGTGGTAACTTGAGAGCAGGTGACCAAAGCTGAGCTGGAGGAAGATGGTGCGCCAAGGTTCTTAGCGGAAGCTGTTGAAGATTGGGTGTCCTGTCTAAGCCAGTCAACTACGTCCTCAGAATTTTTCGGGTTCAGGGTACATGGCCTCTGAACACTAGGCATTATTCCAGGGACAGTGGAAATCACAGCACCACGACCACGACGGCTCCCTGCGGGTGGCCTGCCTCTGCCTGTCATTTTTTTCGATAAGTGGTACTGTGCCACCCTGTATCAGTGGTGGGCACTGGCAGTGGGCACACTACAGTCTGTGGAAGTGGGCCTGACACACACTGGCAGCAGGCAAGCAACTGAAATTAGACTAATGTGTAAAAATGAAATGCCTTATTTATCGTCAAGCTACTGTGCCACCCGGTATCAGTGGTTGGCACTGGCAGTGGGCACACTACAGTCTGTGGAGGTGGGCCTGACACACACTGGCAGGAGGCAAGCAACTGAAATTAGACTAATGTGTAAAAATGAAATGCCTTATTTATCGGCAAGCTACTGTGCCACCCGGTATCAGTGGTTGGCACTTGCAGTGGGCACACTACAGTCTGTGGAGGTGGGCCTGACACACACTGGCAGGAGGCAAGCAACTGAAATTAGACTAATGTGTAAAAATGAAATGCCTTATTTATCGGCAAGCTACTGTGCCACCCGGTATCAGTGGTTGGCACTGGCAGTGGGCACACTACAGTCTGTGGAGGTGGGCCTGACACACACTGGCAGGAGGCAAGCAACTGAAATTAGACTAATGTGTAAAAATGAAATGCCTTATTTATCGGCAAGCTACTGTGCCACCCGGTATCAGTGGTTGGCACTGGCAGTGGGCACACTACAGTCAGTGGAAGTGGGCCTGACACGCACTGGCAGCAGGCAAGCAACTGAAATTAGACTAATGTGTAAAAATTAAATGCCTTTTTTATGCAAAGTCCTGTGCCAGCCGGTATGAGTGGTAGGCACTGGCAGTGGGCACACTACAGTCACTGGAAGTCAGCCTGACACACACTGGCAGGCAACTAACCTTAGATTAAAGTGTAAAAATTAAATGCCTATTTTGATGCAAAGTCCTCTGCCAGCCGGTATGAGTGGTAGGCACTGGCAGTGGGCACACTACAGTCACTGGAAGTCAGCCTGACACACACTGGCAGCAGGCAACTAACCTTAGATTAAAGTGTAAAAATTAAATGCCTTTTTTGATGCAAAGTCCTGTGCCACACGGGATGACAGGGGTGGGCACTGGCAGTGGGCACACTACAGTCAGTGGAAGTCAGCCTGACACACACTGGCAGGCAACTAAACTTAGATTAAAGTGTAAAAATTAAATGCCTTTTTTTGATGCAAAGTCCTGTGCCACATGGGATGACAGGGGTGGAGCACTGGCAGTGGGCACACTACAGTCACTGGAAGTCAGCCTGACACACACTGGCAGGCAACTAAACTTAGATTAAAGTGTAAAAATGAAATTACTTTTTTTGATGCAAAGTCCTGTGCCACATGGGATGACAGGGGTGGGCACTGGCAGTGGGCACACTACAGTCACTGGAAGTCAGCCTGACACACACTGGCAGGCAACTAAACTTAGATTAAAGTGTAAAAATTAAATGACTTTTTTGATGCAAAGTCCTGTGCCACATGGGATGACAGGGGTGGGCACTGGCAGTGGGCACACTACAGTCAGTGGAAGTCGGCCTGACACACACTAGCAGCAGGCAAGCAGCTGAAATTACACTAAAGTGTAAAAATTAAATGCCTATTTTGATGCAAAGTCCTCTGCCAGCCGGTATGAGTGGTAGGCACTGGCAGTGGGCACACTACAGTCACTGGAAGTCAGCCTGACACACACTGGCAGGCAACTAACCTTAGATTAAAGTGTAAAAATTAAATGCCTTTTTTGATGCAAAGTCCTGTACCACACGGGATGACAGGGGTGGGCACTGGCAGTGGGCACACTACAGTCTGTGGGCCTGCAGCTCCTCACACACAGGCAGGCCATGCAACTGCAATATGCATATAAAGGAAAAAAAGCAGACTAATGTTGCAGCCCTAAAAGGGCTTTTTGGGGTGCTGTCAGGACGCTGTCCTTACAGCAGAGATCAGATGAGTCTTTCAGGACTGGAGTGGACACTGAATTCACTAGCCTAGCTATCAATTTCACAATTAAATCAGCAGCAATTACACTCTCCCTCCTCTCACTAAGACTGCAGCTTCAGAATGAATCTAAAATGGATGCTGTCCAGGAGATGGGAGGGTCTGGGAGGGAGGGTATGCTGCTGATTGGCTGGAATGTGTCTGCTGACTGTGAGGTACAGGGTCAAAGTTTGCTCAATGATGATGTATAGGGGGCGGACCGAACATCGCATATGTTCGCCCGGCAGAGGCGAACGCGAACAAGCTATGTTCGCCGGGAACTGTTCGCCGGCGAATAGTTCGGGCCATCTCTAGTAAGGAACAGAGATGCTTGGAAATGAACACGCCTCTGGCCATTACCTAAACAATTCTTAAGACTGAAGCAGAATCTGCAAACACTTCTGCTATGTGCGCGGGTATAACCCTGGGTTCACACCTGAGCGTTTCTGAAACGCGCGTCTTACAGCGCGTTTTTGCAAATAGGAAACACGCGTCATCCACACGCTTTGGGATTCTGGAGACCAATTAAAAAAGGCATATCTACACTTTAACGCGTGTTAAACGCGCGTTTTACGCGCGTTCCCATTGAAGTCTATGGGTGCAAACGCGCGAAAAAACACCCCAAAGAAGCTCAAGAACTTCTTTGAGGGTAGGGCGTTTTACAGCGCGTTCAAACGCGCTGTAAAACGCTCAGGTGAGAACCATGCCCAAAAGTTTTCTCCTGTTGAGCGTTTTACAGCGCGTTCGAACGCGCTGTAAAACGCGCAAGTGTGAACTGAGGGTAAGGGTAAGTTCATCAGATCCGGCATAGCTGGATACTGCCTTTCCTTGCCCCAGCCCATGACTATAATGGGAACCGGCAAGGGTCCGGTCTGTTAACAGCATTAGTGCTGGGATTCAACCAAAATAAAAACTGGTGTCAGCACAAGGGATGAGCAAATCGACTTCGGATGATACATCCAAAGTCGATTCGCTAAAAACTTCATTGTAATACTGTATGGGAATTAATTATTACTGTAAAAATACTATAATGTTCAGTCAATGGCTAGATCTATATAACATGCATACTGTTTTATTTGAAAAATATTTTAATAAAAATACCAATTATACAATCTAAAAAAGAAAATAATAATTAAAAACACACATACAATATATATCTCTTAATAGCATATCATTTAGCAATTGTAATCGCAGTCCCTCTTTTGGTTCCTATTGCAGAGCTCACGCAATTTTTGGAACCTTTGTTAATATGTATCGGTCTTATAAAAATAAATTGTCACCAATTATGATATTCCTCTATCATGTATCGGTTTTGTATTGATGCAATATAATCTTGTTGCCACTGTGTTTTACTTTTCCATATACAGCATACTTCATGCACACTTGGGCCAGATACAGTATTTATCTTGCTAACCCGTCTTCTGGTGTGTTTATTCGATGCTGGGAATAATGATTAGTACATACGTGGCTTTCTCCTGTATGGCTGTTCCCCTCCAAAAACACTGGATCTCGCAGTTAGTCCGCGCACTAGTGCCGGCACTTTCGTTTTAGCGCATGCGGATTAGGGAAATCAAGACGCCAACTTTGCTCCATGGCATGTGTTTTATTCTTTATAGAGGATCTTTATTTTTTTCTGTATTGACGCTATCTTGCTTTTGTATTTCTTTGCCAAGCGCGTTTTGAAACCTTCTTCAGTGGTCAGATATATGATATAAAATGAGGGACAAATCACTCCTTATATTGAGTCAGTATGATCCTTAAAGACCCGGACCAGACTATATCGGGCTAGTGTAGTAACTAAAAACTTGGACTGGACTACATTTGCTATTTATCTCTTATTCACATATCGCATTATCTTTACTTACTCATAGTGCTTTTCTCCATTATTTCATTGCTATACAATGGTAAAACATCTTCACAAATAACCATATATAAAAAATATAGTAAATAGTTATATATGGATATATAATATAACAAAGAAAAATGGTTTGATACTTTTAAAATGAGATATATATATACAGTATTCATGGATGTTTTGGAGCCAGTGGGAGGATGCAGGACATGTCGATGCGCTGGAAAACAGCCTGGCATCAACATGTCGTGCAAACCTGCCACCATAGGAAGCCAAAAATTTCCTATTCCGAATTAAGTCCCAGAGGTGCCAACGACCCAAATTCATAAATCATTCCAGACTCATACCTCGACATCTTAGAGATAAAGTCCTCTCCTCTCCAGTCCTTCTTCACTGATTGGATTGCTGCATATTTCAAACCTGATGGATTACTGGTGTGATGTATCTTAAAGTGATATGATTAAGTGTGTTTCTCATATCCTTTCTTAATATTATTAATATGCTCTGATATTCTGGTTTTAAACATTCTTCCTGTGCGGTCTAGGTACTGTTTAGCAACTCCCAGCATGCCCTAATACAGAGCTGGCCAACCTGCGGCTCCCCAGCTGTTGCAAAACTACAACTCCCAGCATGCCCAGTCTGCCTACAGCTATCAGCCTACATCAGGACATGGTGGGAGTTGTATTTTTACAACAGCTGGAGAGCCGCAGTTTTCTTACTTTTTTCAGACAAAAGAAAAAATAAGTGATGGAATAGGGGAGGCATTTAAATTAGTATTGCCTTTCAATGTAGAATATAAAAAATATCAGCCATTATAAATAAGTACTAGCATCTATCACAAGGGGACAAAAGCTTGGCAGCAATTCATCCCAAAAAACCACCCATAGTACATACAAAAGCTCCAAATCTAGGACTACAGGATGCTACTAGGGGCCCACCTTGCTCAGGGGCCCACCGGGCGATTCATCTGTACCCCTGTGGGCCAGTCGATGCCTGCATATGGAGGGCAAAAAACGGACACTTCACTGACATCTTCATGGATAAAACATTGACCATATTGTCACAGACGTCATCACTGAGATGGACATATGAAAGAGGCCTAAAAGATGCACACAATTTATCAAACATCCTGTGACATTTGATTAACTTGGCACAAATTACAGCAAAGCAAACTCCTGTAAAACTGATTTTAAAAGGAATCTGTCACCAGTGACCTGCCCATCAAAAAGTTTGCATAGACACATAGCTGTGGTTCCCCTGATTACAACGCTGTTTTTTTTTTTGTTTTCTGTTTTTATCCGAGGCTCTATTCCCGAATTATGATACTTTTTCGTAATATGCAAATTAGGCATTGGTACAAAGACGGCATCCCCATTGCTCTTCTTGCACCCAAGCTCCATTCATTTCTTTGGCCAGCCCCTCCCTTGCTGCTTTTATTGACAGGACCAGGCGGCAAAGCAGTGAGGAAGGGGCTGTCTAACCACAGACATGAGTGGTGCTTGGTTGCAACAAGAGCAACGGTGATGCCCTCATTGCACCAAACAACAAATTTGCATATTTTAAAAAAGTGTAACGTTCTAACTCAGGAATGGAGCCTCAGATCACCTGTTTTAATCAGGTGAACAACAGCTATGTGTCTATGCAAGGATTTGGATAGGGAGGACGCTGGTGACAGATTCCCTTTAAAATTCCCCCTATAGATAAGGGCGCATTCACACGACCGTAGTGTTTTGCTGATCTGCAAAACATGGGTACCAGCCCGTGTGCATTCCGAAATTTGCGGACCGTACATGGCAGGAACTCTAATAGAAAGTGCCTATTTTTGTCCGCGATTGCGGACAAAAGTAGGACATATTATACAAACCATTAGAAAACGTGGTGTGGTGTTTAACAAGCAGGATATGCTCAACCCACATGCAGTTGTGCATGTATATAGGAGAGCACATCCTGCACTTGTAGTCCGTTGCTAGGGGCAATCAACAGCAAAAAATGCATACAATGGAAGATGCCAGCAACGGACTATAAGTACCACAATAACCATCCTACATACGATAACGATAATGTGGATGTGGAGAACAATCAAAAACATAACCATAGCAAAGGCAGGTGCACTCTGCGGCAATACTAAACCCTCACACTGATAAAATTGAGGGGTTAGTTCGACATATTCTACTAGGAGGACATGTCTTAAGCTCGGACACCACGGCAAGGTCTCTCAAGTAGCCCGAGGCCCTACCACTCAACCTACCTGAGCCGTATGGGCGATACCAGGAGCCATTGGGCATTACGGGAGCGTAAGGCCTGACTCACAGACAGCTCACCAGTGACCTCCAGCATGTAACCATGCTTGCAATGGGAGGTGGGAGGTGCCTGTGAGCCCCACCCGAGACCGGCTGATATGGCCCAGAGCCTCCCAGGTGCACCTGAATGTAGCCTGTAGATGAAAAGCAGGCACATTTAAATCGGAGTTGATACACCTCCAAACATATTATACAAACCATTAGAAAACGTGGTGTGGTGTTTAACAAGCAGGATATGGTCAACCCACATGCAGTTGTGCATGTATATAGGGGAGCACATCCTGCACTTGTAGTCCGTTGCTAGGGGCAATCAACAGCAAAAAATGCATACAATGGAAGATGCCAGCAACGGACTACAAGTACCACAATAACCATCCTACATACGATAACAATAATGTGGATGTGGAGAACAATCAAAAACATAACCATAGCAAAGGCAGGTGCACTCTGCGGCAATACTAAACCCTCACACTGATAAAATTGAGAGGTTAGTTCGACATATTCTACTAGGAGGGCATGTCTTAAGCTCGGACACCAAGACAAGGTCTCTCAAGTAGCCCGAGTAGCCCATACGGCCCAGGGAAAATCCCCATGCAAAATCCCCCATGTGAACATGTCTTAAGAGTGATGAATGCCCTCCATGCTGGAGAAAGGCTCCGTGTTTAGCCGAGACGTCGCACACCAACCCATAGGAGCTGTACTGTCCACCTAATGTTGCTTCTTTTTATCTAGAAATTTTTATATTTTCAGTGCCAGGAAGCTAAATCATTAGTAACGTGCATACAGGAGATATGTGGAGGAGGGTGAAATCTACACAGCCTGCCATACATGGACCCTCAGAATGGAGGAATCTTATGTCAGTTATATCTTATGTTTGTACAGCTGGAGAAGAAGCTGACACTGAGGAATAAGAAGAGATAGATGATCCAATTCCTTTCTAATGATCACTTCTTACAGCCCAGGGAGACAAGTAATCCTCTCTTTCCCTGGAAGATAGTTCTTGGTAAAAGATCGTGTTTTATAGATCATATAAATATACAATGGCATAATTAATAAGAGTGAAGCACGAACTAGCTTGACGGTGCCAATAGGGATTAATCAGCTTCCATATACATGCTTTAGGGGAAGGAAGTCCTTATGGATTCCAGGCCTTGTTGGCATTCCCCAAAATGTATGCAGGGAGTGCAAGGAAGATGGAAGAGGTAGTTGCTATGAGGGTGTTAGTAGTGGTTAGGACTGGTGCAGTGACTGGAGGGTGCGCCCTTTCTTCCCTCTGGGCACTCCATGAAGTTGGAGCTCCTGCCCGATCGTAGTTGGAGTGCCCTTAGTGTTGGTTTTTTGTCTGGGTGCAAGACAGGAGAGTAGATGAAGTGGCCAACAGATGGTGGAGTCAGAAACCAGGCCGGTCGTTGCAATAAATAAAGGGGGTCATTTACTATGAGATATATGCCAGTTTTCTGGTGAATATATATCGAAGATTGGAGCGCAAAGGTTATCTGCGACTTTTCCCCACTCACAGCAGGTCTAAAAAAGGGGAGTAGCGTGGTCGGGGAACGGGGTGGACCAGCAGGCCCGTCTCATTTATGATTGCAAAATGTTCTAAATCTACCCCAGCAAGGAAGCTGGCATAGATTTAGACCAGTGGTGGATGCGCCGAAGTTATGTAGAGCCCAGCGCCTCCTCATAACTTCGGCGATCCACCACCAGCGCATGGGATTATTAAGACCAGCGTGTAAAACACCGGTCTTAAAAAATGACGCCCAAAGTCTCTCTTTACTGAAGTGCCAAATGGGAGTAGTACTTAATCTGATAATAACAAGGCACAATTCAAAAGCATGTAAAAGTGAAAGTCTTCCCAATGATAGCATATGGACAGCAGCAATAATGAGGGTTGTAGTATTTCTTCTTTGTGTCTCCAAAGGCTCTCCCTGCAGAACCTTGGGAATGCAATGAGGTTCTTTGTTTTAAATATTTGGGCAATTACCTGTCTGAAGGGTGCAGATTTAAGATACAGCTCATCAAACCATCTCAAAGTGTGGAAGGCTGCGTTAGCAATATTCCCTCTCACAGCAGTAAAGTCTATCTTTTTCCCGTAAATGTGTCAGAAAGAGAGCCAGAGTCTTCAGAAAACACACCTAAAGATTCTGGTATCTTTGGATACCATTCACACCTGAGAGGTTTATCATGCACTTATACTCACCAGATAAAACAAATACAACGTGTGAGAGATGGCAAATCCCACAGAATTGTTGATAATTATAACACCATCAATGTTGTATATTATATAACATGTATAACATGTAACCTGTCTTATATGGGTTGTACTAGTCGTTAACTTAAATGTAGAATTAGGGAACACCTAATGTTAAGTAAAGAATCCTTTTAAGGGTACTTTTACACTTGCGGCAGGACGGATCCGGCAGGCTATTCAGCCTGCCGGATCCGATCCTGCCTGCATCCGTGCACTGCCGTGCTGCCGCTCCATCCCCATTGACTATAATGGGGCGGGGGCGGAGCTACGGCGCAGCACGGCAGTGCACGGCAAAGATCGCCGGACTGAAAAGTCAGACATGCAGGACTTTTCAGTCCGGCAATCATTGCCGTGCACTGCCGTGCACTGCCATGCTGCGCCGTAGCTCCGCCCCCATCCCATTATTGTAAATGGGGACGGAGCGGTAGCACGGCAGTGCACGGGCACTTGCGGCAGGACGGATCCGGCAGGCTGAATAGAAAAAATTCCAACAATAGGTGGAGATATAGAAAGACATTTGTTGAATAGGGACGGTTACTGAGTTTTGATGTTAGATAGGACATTCCCAAAGGGGTTAAATCATAGGACTGACTGTATTTTAAACTATTAATATTTGTATTGTATCATGTGTTAATTTTGCTTTTTGCATTTTTATTTTTATTAATTGCACCTGACAACCGGAGGTTGCATCTATGTGAACATTTATATTCCTGACACTTGAACCCACACCTATCTATGATTAAGGAGCCGGAGGGGTCGGAAACGTGTCAGATTGGTGTGTTACCTCTGCTTAAGGACATGTAATTACATTTTAACAAGTATGGAATAATAAAGGCTACATTTTATTGGAGTGCCAGATTTCCTTCTTATGAATTGTTGACTCCTGCTTTGTAGGTTCTTGACTTTCTTTTCTTTGAAGCACTCAGAAGGTAAAGGTGCTTTCTCGGCTGTAGAAGTCTCAGACGTGGTGTTTCTCTAAATTTGGGCCTAGCTCTGGGGGTATCTGCAAATGTTTCATTATGTATTGTTATGTTGTGTATCTTCATATGTTTAGGCCATGTGTTCCAGCAGAAGAGGTATGGTTGGCAGTAATAGGGCTAAGCACCCTGTTCCTCCACTCTTGGTAGGAGTAGGCTGGTCCTTCTTCCTGCCAGGAGGGGGATTTCAAGACCAGACAGAGTGGAGGAAGCACACGCTAGAGCTCCTACTTCAAGGGACTGTATCCAGTTCTCCTGTGAAAACCTTACTTCAGGAAAATTGAGAACACTGCTTCCAAAAAGGATGAGTTTGTCTTGACAGCAGAGTGATCAGCAAAATCATCGCATTACAGAGCCTGCTGCAGGTAAGGGTACTTTCACACTAGCGTTCGTGCGGATCCGTCTGTTTATTTTCACAGACGGATCCGCACCTCTAATGCAAACGTTTGTATCCGTTCAGAACGGATCCGTTTGCATTAGGTTTAAAGAAAAATGACAAAGTCCAAAACGGATCCGTTTTGGATTACATTGAAAGTCAATGGGGAACGGATCCGTTTTCAAATGCACCATATTGTGTCACTGACAACTGATCCGTCCCCATTGACTTACATTGTAAAAAAAAACGGATCCGTTAGGCTCCGCCTCTTCAGACGGACACCAAAATGCTGCATGCTGCGTTTTGGTGTCCGCCTCCAAAACGTAATAGAGGCGGAACGGAGCCTAACTGATGCATTCTGAACGGATCCTTATCCATTCAGAATGCATTGGGACTTAACTGATCCGTTTTGGAACATTTGTGAGAGCCCTGTAACGGATCTCACAAACGGAATCCAAAACGCTAGTGTGAAAGTACCCTAATGGACTACGGTTTAGACACCCATCACCTAGAACAACCACCAGGACATAACTTCAAGCCTGTATCTCCCAATGGACACCTATATCCACAAGTGCCTGCTAGTGCCATTAAATTGCCACACAACCAGCCATCATATGTCCTTATCTGGTGCCAGAAACTGCACTTTGTACTTAATACTGCTGGATGTGCCACAAGTTATATTTTACACTAATTAAAGAGAGACTTCTATAGTTTTACTTCTGACCTGATTCTTCAAACTACCTTTCCACCGATCTACAAGGAGCAACATCCTGAGGGAGTACACTGTCACTTGCATATGTAGGTCCTCAGGCAGAACTAGAATCTCCACTAACTAATCAGGGGGTGGACCTAGGTCATTCTCCAGGCAATCTAACACAGTCAGCCAAGAAGTTAACCATTAATTGTTCATACAATGTGATTACCTATACAACTACATCAAATAACAAGATTTAACTTAGCAATATGACATTATAGCAAATGCCATTGTGTATACCAATCTATAGAGACCATTACAATATGTAAGTGTGACTGGTCGCAGGTGGCAGCTTATCCAAAGAGAACACTTATAATACAAGAACATTTACGCTGGGGCTACACAGCAACATGTGTTGAGCGACATAAATATTGCGACATTGCACCTAATAATCGTCAGTGGGGTTTGAGTGCATTTTTTTCCGTTTCCTTTTTAGAGTGCCTTTTCTTTATAGAGTAGGAGATAAAAAAAAAATCCTGAAAATACCATTGCTTCAACATACTGCATATTAAGAAAAAAATGCTAAAGAGACAAAAAACGACCCAATATGAAAAAAGAAAATGGCACTAGCAAAACCACGAAGCGCAAGGAAATTCGGATTCGCTTAGAATCAAAGTTTTCCTAAACTTCAGCCGAATTCCGCTTTGAATGCTTCGCTTCACTCAACACTAGATGGAACTGACCATGTGCTTCCATCTTAGCCATCAAAAGAATTTAAAAAACAAGTAGACAGCAGGTGGCGCTATACAGATACATTTTATTGAATAGCTCAGTGTCTATACTAAATGTTTAATTACGTGCAATTACTAAAGTATTTAGATCCAGGAGCTGGTTTAAAAAATGTAGAACATTTTTTGTGGGTCAGCCCCTTTAATATCAATATTAGTACAATGAGATCACATACATACTACCACACACGCTGCGCGGCGGCCATTGTTGCTTTGTTGCTGTGCTGGTGGGTTGGTTGGGCCCAGTGGCAGGGTGGCTTTGCCAGACAGCGGGGGTGCTGTTTGGCTGCTGGGTCCCACTGTCTGTTGGTGTGGTTCCACTGCAGCGGTGGTTGCCGCGCAGCGATGCGCCAAATTTAGAGTAGGTTCCCACTCAAGGAGGCAACCTTGTCGCGGTGAGTGGGCCTATGCTTTTTGATCAAATTGTATACTAATGCCTCATGTATAGCATGCAGTATAGGGGTAGGTATACGATAAATTGCGCTGAGAAGCCATGTTAATTATGCTGAGAAGCAGTTACTAGATAAAAGCATAGTATTGAGGATGTGCGATCCAGTTTCACTCTCTCATATTTTACATATACTACCATACACACACATATTTATATATATATGGTATATATACACTACCAGGCACTATATATATATATATATATATATATATATATATATATAATGGTAAAAATAGAGCAGCACTCCAATAGTGGATAAAAAGCAGAAGTGTTTCTTTATTCACCCAAAAGGCATGGCAACGTTTCAGCTCCTATACCGGAGCCTTTCTCAAGAAAGGCTCGGTATAGAAGCTGAACGCTATGCCTTTTGGGTGAATAAAGAAACACTTCTGCTTTTTATCCACTATTGGAGTGCTGCTCTATTTTTACCATTACATAATTTTTGGAACGGTTTGTCCTTTTTGGAGCTTTGCACCCAGCTACTTGCAGGTGGTGCTGCCTCATTTTTGCATATATATATATATATATATATATATATAAAAATTCTACTAATATTAGTATAAATAATTTTTTTTTATCATTTTAAATTTTTTTAACCCCATATTCCTAGCAGCACAACATCATTACCCCTTGTTTTCTAAATACTGTTACAAAAGAAGAAGGAGAAGGAGAGGCTGGCAGAAGAAGCAGGAGGAGCAAGGGTGCAGAGAAGGACTTGGGCCCGCCCTCGATGCACTTAAAGGGAATCTGTCATCTGGCTATCCACATATTTTTTTTTTCCTTTAGCCTAGGGCAATAAAGTACCTTATATCCGGATCTGTAGTTCTTTTTTCCGTGTGTCTTGTATTTTCTGTTAAAAACCGCTTTATCCATTATGTAAATTAGGCTGTAAGGAGCCCAGAGGGGCGTTTTTTCTCTTCCAAGGAGCCCAGGAACGCCCCCCCTGATGTGCCCAGACCGCCTAAATTTGAATCTTTGAATTTGATTCAGCAGCAGCTGAAATCTCGTCCCAGAGGCAAGGCTACGGCTCCGCCCCCCGGCTACATTCGCTCTCTGCCCGGAATACATCCCCGATCTTCTTCTCGGCGGCCGCTGGAAATCTCGCGCAGGCGCAGTGCCGGCGATTGCCTGCGCGATCTGACGGCAACTGAGGGCAACAGCCTCAATAGTGTCACTGGGCATGCGCCGAGCCCAGTGACGTTTTCAGAGCGCTGTTGCCCTCAGTTGCAATTGGATCGCGCAGGCGCAGGTAACCGCCAGCACTGCGCCTGCGTGAGATTTCCAGCGGCCGCCGAGAAGAAGATCGGGGATGTATTCCGGGCAGAGAGCGAATGTAGCCGGGGGGCAGAGCCGTAGCCTTGCCTCTGGGACGAGATTTCAGCTGCTGGAGGCGTTCTTTAGATTCAAATTTAGGCGGTCTGGGCACATCAGGGAGCGTTCCTGGGCTCCTTGTAAGAGAAAAAATGCCCCTCTGGGCTCCTTACAGCCTAATTTACATAATGGATAAAGCGGTTTTTAACAGAAAATACAAGACACACGGAAAAAAGAACAACAGATCCAGATATAAGGTACTTTATTGCCCTAGGCTAAAGGAAAAAAAAAAATTGTGGATAGCCAGATGACAGATTCCCTTTAACTGTTCATTTGCATATGGATTTAAAGTAGGTTTTCTCCAGACTGAAGCAATGGATTGCTAAGTGAATGTTATCATTACATTCAGCTGAGCTAGTCCTACACGATTTATTATCTCCCCTCTGCCTGAAACGTGGCGCTAATAAGTCGCAAACTATGCTTTTTAGCACTTTTCAACTGCGACTAGATCACCCCCATTGTGCCTGGTTTAACAGTGATTTTTCCTGGAGACAGACTCCCTTTACCATCTGGCAGATTTTTGTTGTTTGCATTTCTGGTGTAATTGAATCCATCTGACAGATGCATGAAGTCAGGAGGACCCAGAAACAATATGCAGGCTGCGGTTACAGGTGACTGGTACCTGAAGAATAGGACTGATTGTGTACTTGTCATAGTGACAGGATACAGCAGTGATTTCATCTGTAATAAATCTGTGCATGTTATGAAAGTATGTGACAACTGTTTTCTTGCAAATGTTCCTGTTTAAAACTCGCTCAAAAAGTAAAGATATATATTCTGCATTCTGGACAAATAAAGCTTATTAGATGATTTAAACAAATGCTGTTTCCAATACACTATGGCTCACAATTACTGATGTGAAAGCACCTAGATATTGTCATAAATTGCATCAAAATCTGGCAAAAATTGGTGTAATTTAGCACATTTTGGCACCATTTGGTGCATATAATTTACTTACTTAATGGAACAGCATGGTTTAGCGGCAAAAGGGTACATAAGATGCAAAATGTTGTGCCAACAAAAAATAAATACATTTTGTGTAACAAAACTAAAAGCTGATGTAGAGCTAAAGGGACTCATTTATTAAGATTGGCGATTTACACGCCCGTCTTAAGTGTCTTTGTACTACTGGAGGAAGTGCCAACGTTAAGTAAAGGCCTCCAGCAGGCCGTGCGACAAAGTTAAATCTATACCAGCTCCCTTGCTGGAGTAGATTTAAGCCATTTTCTATACTAAAAACTGGCATAGAAAATGATGAATGAGACAGGCGTGCCCATGCCACACTACCGCCTTTTCTTGACCTGACGGAAAGGTGGCGTGAGCGGGTAAAAGTCACAGATTTTGTCGCAAAATGGAGCAGCAAAATCTGTGACTGATATACACAACAAAGTGGCAAAAATAAGCCACAAAGCTTCTATCCCTGCACCACATATCATCTAGCCTGAGCCCCTGTGATCAGGGCTGAACTGGCCTACCGGGATACCGGGAAACCGGGAACATTTTTGTTAGGCCAGTAGCAATCACTGACGCTCTGCCGACCGTGCCACTGCCACACGCCGTGCCGAAGTTGAGCCCCGCTGGCTGGGGAATACTAATGAATCACTTCCATTTTGGAAGAGCTCATTAGTACTGGAGGACCAGGAAGTGGTGAACGCCCTGTACATACCGCTTCCTGGTCCTCGGCTGTCCAGGGCTGCGAACAGCATGACGCCGCTTTGTAACGTCACACTGTGCGCGCCAGTTCAGAGAGCACAGCCGAGGAGGGAAAAAATTGCGGGCGGCGAGCAGTGGCGGCGGGTCCAGGAGCAGGAGAGGTAAGTGGCTTTTGATTTTATAAAAAATTAGGCTGCTGGGGGCATAATATGAGAGGCATAATGGGGGCTAATGAGAGGCATATATTGGGGACTACTGAGAGGCATAATGAGGGCTAATAAGAGGCATATGGGGGCTAATAAGGCATATTGGGGTCTAATGAAGCATATGCGGGCTAATGAGGCATAATGGGGGCTAATGAGAGGCATAATGGAGGCTGATGAGAGGCATATGGGGGCTAATGAGGCATATGGGGGCTAATGAGGCATATGGGGGCTATGAGAGGCATATTGGGGGCTAATGAGGCTTAAGGGCTTATAATGGGGGCTAATGAGGCATAAGGGCTGATAATGGGGGCTAATGAGGCATTATGGCTGATAATGGGGGCTAATGAGGCATTAGGGCTGATAATGGGGGCTAATGAGGCATTAGGGCTGATAATGGGGGCTCATAAAGCATAAGGGCTGATATGGGGGCTAATGAGAGGCACGGGGCTGATACGGGGGTGATGAGAGGCATAATGGGGGCTAATGAGGCATATTGGGGCTAATGAGGCATATGGGGGCTAAAGAGAGGCATAATGCGGGCTATGAGAGGCATAATGGGGGCTAATTAGGCACAAGGGCTTATAATGGTGGCTAATGAGGCATAAGGGCAGATATGGGGGCTAATGAGGCATAAGGGCTGATATGGGGCTAATGAGAGGCATGGGGGCTGATATGGGGATGATGAGAGGTGATGATGGGATAATGGTCTACTGTAGTCCTTCCCTACCAGGATGCCTCCAGCTGTTGCAAAACTACATTTCCCAGAATGCCCTGACAGCCAAATGCTGTCTGGGCATGCTGAGAGTTGTAGTTTTGCAACAGCTGGAGACATCCTGGTTGGGAAAAGCTGGTCTACTGTGATAATATGAACAATGGGGGTTCTACAAAAGAGCTATTGTGGGGCAAAGTTCATATTCGTGTTTACACACGTGTTTTAAAATGAATGCTTTGCCCTTTTATAAACATGTAAATAATGACGTAATGCTGTGGGGCTGGTATGCAACTTTTTCCAGGGCTGCTTTTTATCCCCAGTCCGGCCCTGCCTGTAATAAATCTGGTGCAGGTCTGGACAGTCTGTCTAAGCTTACTCCATCTATAGGGCTAGTAAATCTGCCCTGTTGTGTATTATTTTCTCACGGTTTTCAAGATCTCTGCTTGTTGTCATTGAACAGAACCATCATTGTTTTTTTTTCCAGAGGAAGAATATCTGTACTGGTCATGTGATGAATACCATACATAGGTGAATAGCTCATTGCAAAGGAGGATTTCATCATTTGGAGCATGCTCTTCGGTCTCATGCACACTGCTACATTTGAACTGCGATGGAGCATGCCACAAATCCTATTTGCACAGAACCTGACATTAAAAAATGTTACTTATGCCTCCATATGAAATTGGAGGAATACGAAGGTGCAGTAGAGGGCACAAGCACCTCTATGGCTAACCCCATTACGTCTGTGGGCATGGGTGCTCAATCCTAAAATATTTCTTACAATACATGCGAATGGGGTTTTGCACATTCCAGTTCACATGCATTAAACTGTATTTTGTTTCTAAACTGTGGCCTTAAACTGTGTAATGATATGGCCAAGACTAATTCTTAAAGTGTAACTGCCGCTCTATTTTTATTTTTGTAATGTGTAGGGGCCGTGATGCTGACCATTTTTGTAATATACTTTAATTACTAAAATCATACATTTCTATTAGAAAAATAGCTGTAAAGTGGCCCATTTTGAGCCTTAGCAACGCTCCTCTGTCTTCTGTTTACATAACTGTGGAGACTTGCTAACACTGACTGTGTAATGTAAACAGAAGACAGAGGAGCGTTGCTAAGGCTCAAAATGGGCCACTTTACAGCTATTTTTCTAATAGAAATGTATGATTTTAGTAATTAAAGTATATTACAAAAATGGTCAGTATCACTGCCCCTATACATTACACAAATAAAAGTAGATCGGCAGTTACACTTGAAAGGGGTTGTCGGACAATCTCTACTTGTTAGAATTGTTACTTGACATTACACAGATCACAATGTGAATCCCTGTAGGGACCAGCTGTGGCTACAGGATAGAGGAAGCAGAAAAAAAAGCTAATTTTGCTTTATTTGACCACACCCCTTGTCACGCCCTTAAGTATGTAAACCATACATATCAACAGGAAAATTAAACGGTAACCTAGAAGCATCTAATCATATGGTCAAGGGCATACTTACACAACCACTATACAAGCACCAGCACAACCAACAATCCTGTCATGCAGGGAACATATAGTGGTCAGATACCAGGTGTATACAGGCGTTTGGAGTATTATCACTCTGCAAGCTACACACAAGAATGCAGCACTGATCAGAACAGTCACAGGGTGACTATGCAGTGTCCCACTTCTATGGCTGTGGTTCTTCTGCAAAAATGTTTTTTATGTACATTTTCTAGAAATACACTGCAAAAATATTGAAAATGGCATTTATGGTACCACTATGCATTTTCTGTGTAAAAGGCAGATAACAGTTCATGGGCCACCATAAGCAGCCACTAGGTTGGGCTGTATCCCTCTTCCCATCAGGAGGAGGAGTTAGAACGTTCTAGAGTCAGACAGTGTGTGGATACCAGAGTGACACCAGATTCAGTGAAGAGACAGTGGTTGTCTGGACACTGATGAGCATGTGGATGCAAAGATATTTTTTGGTAAGCATACTGGCTAAGCAGTGTATGGGAGAGTCAGGAGGGAGTTGAGACAGTTAGTCCTACCTCTATTGAATGCATATGGCCGGCCTTAGGCATGTCAATTTAGATAGCAAGGAAAGTGGACTAACCCACTGATCATGCCACATTTCTACAAATTATGGAAGTGGGTTGGTGGAAGATGCCTAAAGCCAACCATACACATGATATAGCATTCATCAACAGTAATGTCGCTTAATCCTCATCCCCCACCATACACATACATGTAAATGGAAGAGGGGAGAAAGCTAGAGATGAGCGAAGTTTTCAAAAATTCGGCTTGGACGCTTTGCCGAATTACAGTTACTGTGATAGACAGGTGGACACCCCAATAACAGTAGAATTAGACAGCTTATTCACCCCAATTTGAGAATCAAGGCCTAATAGAATTGCTTATCTATTAAACAAGGTGGACACCCCAATAACAGTTAAATGAGAAAGCTTATTCACCCAAATTTGAGAACCAGGGCCTAATGGAATTGTTTATCTATTAAAGAAGGTGGACACCCCAATAACAGTAGCATTAGACACCTTATTAACCCCCAATTTGAGGATCAAGGCCTAGTAGAATTGCTTATCTATTAAACAAGGAAGTCACCGATTGATGCAAATTGTGCTTTCTCCTATGAAACCCTTTAGCTTTAGATTACAGTCGCTGCACTGTCCCTGCAGTCTCCCTATGATCTCCCTACACTGTCCCTGCACTCTGCCTATCTAATATTCCACAATTAAAAGCTTTTAGCAAAAAAGCTTGTCACATCTCTCCCTATGCTTGTGGGATAAGGCATCTCTCCATGTGGGATAAGGCTTTTAAAGGGTTGTGACATCACAGGGGCTGGGTAGCTGACAATTGGCTGTCTGCATGGCATTAAGGGTGATCTTGAATTCCTGTCCTTCTTACCTTCACTTTGTAAAACGTGGAGCCACCATTTTAGGAAAGAAAATGATCTGTTACCATGAAACGGAAGGAAATTTGGATTCGTTGCCAATAGAATTTTTCCTTAACTTTGAATGCTTCAATTGGCTGAACACTAGAGAAAGCCACTGCAGAAAGCTCTACAAAAGGATCTAGCATGTTGAATTCCAACAGGTCCAACTTTACTTTCCCCTGTCAGTTGACATCAGGGAAGAGTCGGTACTCAGGAGGCCACAATTACCGATAGTTGGTTGACACATCTGGAGGGTTTGGCCAACGTCTACCTAATGTGTGTGGCCAACTATTGACAGGTTTTTCAGGGAAGCTACCACAGGGTTGGGCTTCAGCCAACAACAGGAAGAGTTCATTTTAGATTTATTTCATGGGACCTACTTTATGCATGCTCCTGCCCAATCTATAATAGGTTTTATCAGAAGGAGAAAAAAAATCACAGCATCTATTGCAGACAGATCCAACCAAAAATTCTTCCACATATCTATTTTCCTCTCTCAACATAAAAACCTGTTATCTACTGGCATAACACCTCTCTTATCATTCAACGCAGTGGATTCAATTAGCAGAAAAGAAGAGTTATCCGAAAGTTTAATGTCAAGCCGTTTCCATTGTACTGTATCTGGAACGCGGGAGATTAATGACTGAGATAAATTCTTGCTGTGCAGCACAAACCGATCTCCTGTCTTCTCCATTACCCTCTGATTTCTACTTTTGTTCTCTTTTCAGTTTGTTCTATTTTTCCTTCCCCTTGACAAGTTTTTAAGATTCAAAAGAAATGACCCAAGGCAAATGTTTCCTTGACGGCCCTTTAACAAACATAGACTCCGCTTGGAATAAATGTGAGGGGTGGAGTGACCACCCAGTGACACACAAGTCCTGGTGTAAATGAAATGACTGGGTGACTGTGTAAGGCACAGTCATGTACAGACAGGTGTGGTTCTCATTCAGCCAGTCCTCTTGAAATAAACAAGCAAATCTTTCTAGCTGTGTCAATAGTTTTTGGCGAACAGCATATAACGGCATCCTTTGTACTTTGGTCCGGCTTTTCCAGACGGGTTTTAACCTCTTAGGGTACGACCACACGGTCAGGTTTCCTGATTCAGTTTTGGATGCCAAAACCAAGAGTGAATAAAAAAAAAGTTTCTCACCTTTTATGATCCACTCCTGATTTTGGCTTCCAAAACTTCATCATCAGGAAACCTGACCTTATGATTAGTGTTGAGCAAAGAGAAGCATTCAAAGCGGAATTTGGTCCGAAGTTTAGGAAAACTTGAATTCAAAAGGAATCCGAATTTTATCGCTTTGTGTTAGGCTTTCCTAAAATGGTGGCTGTATGTGTTACAAAATAAAAGTAAGAAGCCCAGGAAATCAAGATCACCCATAATGCAGTGCTGCCAGCCAATCCACAGATAGCCAGCCCCTGTGATCCCACGCGGTTTCTGTCATTAAGCTGTCCTGTGAGCTAAGCATAGGGAGAAATGTGACAAGGGCTCATGCTCTAGGGACAGTGATGCTGAAAATGATTAACAGAATACTGGAGAGGGAGAGTGAGGGGAGAGTGCAAGGAGACTTATGCTACATCAGCAATTATTTACTCCTACATTTACTTATTCCTACATCAGCCACATATGTAATTCAAAACCAATAAAATAAAAGCCTTTATTATTCCAGTGCCAGCGTGCCAACCAATGCCACCCAGTTTGCACCCCTTAGGGGGGCCAGGTCTTAATGATGACTATCCTTATATTTTGCTGGCTTTACTTCTTCCAAATCAATGTTCTTGGTCTCCATGTCTTAGAAAGGTCAGCAAGTTGCAGAGAGAGGGGGAACTGGATATTCCTGATGACACATTCCCATCAATATTAGATTATGTGGAAAAGGAGAATAAGCAGATGGCAGAAGAGCTCCCACCGGTAGGGTAGGGGAGCGCTGGGGTTGCAGAAGTGGGTATGCTAGAGCTGATCAATATTCTGTGTTTACTGTCAAATAACCTGCGGAAAATTGCAGGCAAGAGCAGCAATAATATTGTCCTCCCCACCTAACCAGCCAAACGCCATACCAGCAACAGCCCCGCTTAAAGGCACATTAAAGGTACTGCAGGGCCATTACAATGAAGACGGACTATACAGTGCAGTCTTCATTAATAAATGAAAGGCAGCTTCGGGCTAATTGGCTGTGTGGTTCCTCACCGCAGCATGGCTGCAACCTGCCAGTAGCACGGATGCTCCGAGTGGCCGTACCCTAAGGCAGAGTGGCCTGGGTATACCTGATTTATAGTGATTCGTGAACACTTCGGGAAGATATCAGATTTCTTGGAGAACCTTTTTAAAACATTGCTTATCTCTACTTGTGATGCAAAAATATGCCGGAAAAGTAAAACCATTCCGCCTTTTAATCACATACCTAGAGCTGAGTTCAGACATGACTTTCCTTGGTCGATGTCCGCAAAAAACATGATTTATAAAGTCCGCCATGCAACTTGAAATTTGCCCCTAACCTTAGGGCCACTGTTACAAGAAATTGTGGCAAAATGCTGTGGCTTCGCTGTGATTTAGCAAAACTGCAGCATTTTACCACAGGTTTATGGTTAAAGCTACAATAAACCATGATTTGATCACATGTGAATATACCCTGCTTAGGCTTGCAGAGCACATGGAATACTGATGACACACGAAGGGCAAAAAACTGACCCTCCATGGACATTGTCACGGATAAAACACTGAGCAGGAGAAATGAGGATGTGTGAATAAACACATTAAATTCAATTAATACATGTGCAGTCAGTGGGGAATACAGACAGCACACATCTATGATTCACGTGTCAACAAGCCCTGAAGCTGATTTGACTGTTTTGCGTTTTTTTTACGCTATTTTTTTGAATTGGTGTTTTTTTTTTTTTGCAGAATTTAAAGTAAAAAAAAGACAGTTTTAAAATGTTACCTGGAAGTTTATGGGACATATTAAATGCAAGACAAACAGAACAGAAGCTTTTTTTTTACCCTCGATGTGCGCTTTTTGAGTCGCCTTCTTCTACAGAGACCAGCATGGGACAAGGGAAAGGAGCCAGGGAAGTGCAGGGTGAGGGGAATATGGGTCCTGATTTATCAAGGCCGCCATGTTCTACACTGGCCAGTATAAGGCCTGCGTTGCCAGAGCAGGCAGCTAATTTATGATGAGGCTCCTTTGGTTCTCCATGCACCGGAATTCAATCTACAGCTGCTTCGAGCGGCCATAAATTTCGGCTACTATTTTCTCCAGTTTCTTGCATAAATAATGATCAATTAGCCGAGGCCAATGGCCCAAGCCTTGCTGTGCCCTCACTATGCCCTTGCCATGCCCCCTTTTAGTAGACTTGGCGATGGTGCCATAAAATGCAGCTCGTGAAAAGTGACAAGTGAATTGAAAATTCTCAAAACCAGTGGATTCCCAGAAGAGGCATAAGGGGAATCATAAATTTCCCCTATATTTTTTTAAATTTAAATTAGAGAATTATTTCTAGGCCTTGCAGATTTTGCTGCAGATCCCCTTACATTACAGATCAAAATCCGCAATCCAATCTTCTTTAAGTTTGCTGAACATAGTCATCCTATTGAACTCAAGGGAGAATATTTGCATTAAAGGGGTATTCCCATCTGAGACAAAGGGGGCATATCACTAGGATATCTCCCTATTGTCTGATAGGTGCAGGTCCCACCACTGGAACCCGCACCTATATCAAGAATGGAGCAGGGAGAGTGGTGGCTGGAGGATCCCAGGTTTCCCCGGGTCCGGCCACCAACAAGCGCTCTCCCCATAGAAGTGGATAGGAGCGCACTGCGCATGCGCGGCCAAGACTTCCATTCACTTCTATGGGCCCGACGGAAATAGCCGAGCCAGCACTATTTTCAGTGACCTCATAGTAATGAATGGAGGGCAGTATGCTCCCATTTTCTGAGATGGGAAAATCACTTTAAATCTGTGATGGAACCACGACATAAATTGACATGTTCTGGATTTTAAAATCCACACCACAGGTCAATTTACACATGAAAAAATCTGAAAATGTAATTGACGTTAAAGCTATTTTATAACACTGCAGATTTGCCGCACAAAAAATATACATGGCAAATCTGCATACACAACAAGTGCATGCAGCCTGACAGAGGACAAAAAGTTGTTAAATATGCAATAATATCCTAACAAACACATGGGTATTTTAGATATACATTGTTGAACTCAGGGCGGACACAGACAGCAGAGGGCCCCTGTGGAAAGGATATGCCCCACATACACACACACACTTCCCTCAGTGCTTTGTGGCAAGGGGCAGAGGTACACCTAGCCTTTCTGCTGCCGGAGGGAAAAATTCCCCCCATGCCAAATTCTCAACCTAACCCCTTCCCTCTAACCCTAGAGTTGAAGAGATACTTGGAAACCATTACATACAGTGTTACAAATCATACAGGAGCAATACAGCGCATACACCTCTTAGATCCAGTGATGTCTTCTCTGATGAAGACATTCTCTTTTCTCATCTTCTTCATGCAGACCAGACCGCCATGATGAATTCTTTCACCTGTCTTTCGTCTCTGCAGAGTTTAACAAAAAGACACTAAATAAATAAAATACCAATAGCAAACTAACAAGATAAAAATAATGGCACCCAGGAGGAAATAGTATTTCTGACACTAATAGTGTATGCATCAAGTCCCCCAAAAATAATTACGCTAAGCTGATACTGTGATAGGAACCCCCCTTCCCCCCCCAGCAATAGTGTCCCCAAAGCCCCACCAATAGAAATAATATGCCAGAGTGCAGTGTTAACAGTGCCCCCAGTATTAATAATGTCCCTATCGTACCCCAAAAGTAATTATGCCCCTATAGTGCCCATAATAGTAATCATGTTCCCTGTAGTTCCCCAGTAGTAATAATTCTCCTTACAATGTGTGCCAGTGCAAAAAGTGCCCCTTATAATGTGCACCAGTACAAAAATACCCCCTATAGTGTGTGAGAATACAAAAAATACCCCCTTCCTTTCAGATCAGACCCCCATATCAGACCTCAAATCAAATCCTCAAATAAAACCGTCATATCAGATCCTCAAATTAAACTGCCATATCAGATCCTCAGACCCTCATATCCAGGCTCGGACTGGCCCACAGGGGTACAGGGGAATCCCCCGGTGGGCCCCTGAGCAAGGTGGGCCCCTACTCTCCCACCCCCTGCACAAGTGGCACATAACATAGTAGACTTACTGCACTACATACACATATTCAATGTAGAGCACCTCAGCCAGCCTATTTATATATAAAAAAAACTTGTTAGATTATTTATTACACTTGAATGTATCCGTATGGTGGGCCCCCAAAATAAATTTTACTGGTGGGCCCTAGGTACCTCAGTCCGACACTGCTCATATCAGATAATGGGACCCCCTTATCAGATGCTCAGACCCTAAAATCAGATGCTCAGGACCCCATATCAGATCCTCAGATCCCCATATCAGATCCTCAGACCCTCTTATCAGATCCTCAGACCCCCTTATCAGATCCTCAGACCCCCTTATTAGATGCTCAGACCCCCATACCAGATGTTCAGGCCTTATTTCAGATGCTCAGGGCCCCATTTCAGTTGCTCCGGTCTCCATATAGATGCTCAGACCCCCATATCAGACCCCTATATCAGATGCTCAGACCCCCATACCAGATGTTCAGGCCCCATTTCAGATGCTCAGGTCCCCATTTCAGATGCTCAGGTCTCCATATCGATGCTCAGACCCCCATATCAGATGCTCAGGCTCCCATATTGATGCTCAGGCCCCCATATTGATGCTCAGACCCCCATATCAGATGCTCAGGCTCCTATATTGATGCTCAGGCCCCCATATCGATGCTCAGACCCCCATATCAGATGCTTAGACTCCCATATCAGATGCTCAGGCTCCCATCAGACTCAAAATAAAATACCTCTCCTGCTCCACTGCTGCTCTCCATATTCAGTGTCCTCTCTTGCGGTCCCCACTCGTTGGCCCCAGCTGCACTGTCACCTGACTGGGTACAGCGTCAGGTCATAATGCGCGCTGTACGTCCTGACATTGTTTGCAGTCAGGACAGTGCAGTGTTCATGGGAGGGGTGAGTATGGCACTCACATCGCCTCACTTCCCTGCCTTCTTCAGACTAGTGAGCGCTCACTAGTATTCAAGAATGGGCCCCCCCCCATACTGAGCCCCTGTGCATGCAGTGGTGAGGTCCGATTACACACTGGGTCTTGCTGCCCTATAAAATGCTCTCAGAGGCTACTTTTGGGTACTGTACCTCTTAGTGAAAGATCATTGACTGTGTTAATGTAACAGACGCCACCCTGTCCTGAACATACTTTTCCAAACTTTTTAAGAGCATTCCAAACACAGGATGTTGGGAGAGAGGTGGTGGATTCCAAGACCTGGGGTTGCCTGGGGCTGAGAGTAAGCAGACCCTGTTCACGCATAGCACTATAGATTGCACTGTTCTGACATGAGGCTATTATGCATTGTTTCTTCAGTCTCATTGGATCGGTGTCCTTAATAGTACCTTGATTTTCTATGTTTTTTCTTCTTTATGTATAAATACTGAGAAAGGGAAGCCTGGACTCTACTGTACACCAACTGTGTGTGTGCTACTGTCCCCCAGCCAGGGAATATCTTCATTTTTGACAACTTTGCTTTGTGATAAGTAAGCTACATTAACAACTTTTACACATGCCTCTAAGATGCACTTTAAGACATTTTGCCCAATTGAAAGACTTTGAGAGGAGCTCATCCAGGGGTACACTTAGCCTTTCTGCTGCCTGAGGCGAAAACTGAAACGGCACCCCAACCCCCCATGCCAATTTCTTAACCTAACATCTTTCCCTACTGTGAAATACATACCGTATTTTTCGCCCTATAAGACGCACCTGCCTATAAGACGCACCTAGGTTTTTGAGGAGGAAAATAAGAAAAAAAATATTTTGAACCAAAAGGTGTACTTTTGGTGGGTTTTTTACTAATGGTGTTCTGTGCATGACACTATTATAATGCACTGTTATGGGGGATCTGTGGATGACGCACTGTTATGGGGGATCTGTGGATGACGCACTGTTATGGGGGACCTGTGGATGACGCACTGTTATGTGGGGATCTCTGGTTAACCGCTGTTATGTGGGGGAGCTGGGGATGGCACTGGTATGGGGGCATCTGGGGATGGCACTGTATGGGGGCATCTGGGGATGGCACTGTATGGGGGCATCTGGGGATGGCACTGTATGGGGGCATCTGGGGATGGCACTGTATGGGGGAATCTGTGGATGGCACTGCTATGGGGGGAATCTGTGGATGACTCATAGCATCTTATGCTATGTGTCATCCACAGATCCCCCCCCCCATAACAGTGGCTGCGATGACCCCCAATACAGGGGCTGTGGGCGGCATCTTGTTTGCTAATGACAGCGTGCCCGTGCAGTAACTGTATTCTACTACACCGGGGCCGCTGTAGTAATGTTATAGGCAATGTTTAAAACTATCATCTTGATTAAACTTAATGCTGGCAGTAGTACCCTACCTCCTATAATCTACGATCGCAGGCAGGACTGGAGTCAGGAGGCCGGACGTGCAGCAGACGGCAGCATGACGTCATGCGCCTGTGCCGTCTGCTTCATTCATAAAGTGGGCGGAGCAGGCGCGTGACGTTACGCTGCAGCCTCCTGCCCGTCCGGCCTCCTGATTCCAGTCCTGCCTGCGATCGTAGATTATAGGAGGTAGGGTACTACTGCCAGCATTAAGTTTAATGAAGATAATAGTTTTAAACATCGCCTATAACATTACTACAGCGGGCCGGTGTAGTAGAATACAGTTACTGCACGGGCCCGCTGTCATTAGCAAACAAGATGCCGCCCACAGCCCCTCCTCATTGATACACATGCCGGCTGCGCTCTTCAGCAGCGCAGCGGTGCATCAGTGTTTGCTGCATTCGCCCCATAAGACGCGGCACTATTTTTCCCCCACTTTTGGGGGGGGGAAAGTGCGTCTTATAGGGCGAAAAATACGGTACTTGGAAAACATTACATACAGAGCTACAAAACATACTGGGTACTACAGCACCACATACTGTGCCCACTGTGCTTCCCAACACTATACTGCAGAAACAGATAATCCCCCTTCCGCTGCCCCCCTCTTGCCCCCGCCTGATGCTGCCTGAGGCAATCACCTCACCTTGCCTCATTGCTGGTGCACCCCTGAGCTCATCATTGGACTAAGAGAAGCAGGATGGTTGTTATGATGAATATAATGTACTATAATGTTGTGTTAGGTTATGCCATATATTACTCCCAGCAAAGTTCTGTAGGGTAGTGATGGAGTTAAAGGGAACCTGTGACCTCAATAAATTGTCCCAAGCCGCCGGCAACACCATAGAGTATCCAGCATCGTGTTTCTAATCATCCTTTTGTTTCAGCTGTCCGATCCGGTAAAAGCGCCGAAAATGATCTTTTATTCCCGGCCGGCGCGCACCTCGAGTCAGGCTTGAAGTCAAGGGAGCAGCGGCCTCCTTGCCTCAAGCCGCAGTAACCACGCCCCCTTTCCTGCCCCTTCGCTGTGACTGACAACCGGCTGTTCGGTAAAACCAGCCAGCTGTCGGTACAACACAACAGTTTACAATCTTACTGTGCTCTATAGCATTCCCGCTCCCATAACTAGTCCGGTGGTGCATGCCTGAGTATTACTCCTGAGTAGAGATGAGCGAACTTTAAAAAAAAGTCCGGTGTTCGGCGTTCGGGTTGTGGTAAGTCGCGCATCCCGTTATGGATTCCACTATAGCGGCATATGGAATCCATAAGGGGCGGTTGCCACCAACCCGAACTGTTGAACAGCCGAAGGACCTGGGGTGACGTCACTGTCATGTGATCAGTGCAGGGGGCGTGGCTCAGCACTGGATTTGATCCCGTGCTGAGCCACGCCCCCTGCACTGATCACATGACAGTGACGTCACCCCAGGTCCTTCGGCTGTTCAACAGTTTGGGTTGGTGGCAGCCACCCCTTATGGATTCCATATGCCGCTATAGTGGAATCCATAACGGGATGCGCGACTTACCACAACCCGAACGCTGAACACCGGACTTTTTTTTAAAGTTCGCTCATCTCTACTCCTGAGCAAACGCTGAACTGAATTGAGTTTGTGGAGGTGTTTATCAGCTCTCAAATGTGCAATGCACCTTTAAGTAATGGAGTCCTTGTAGTAACAATAACAACACTTTAGGCCTGACACAAAGCATGGACCCTAACTACAGAACTGGTCTCAGTCTCTAGGCGCCAACACTGCAGTAAGTTGTGTGCACGATCTTACTGACCCGGGTCTGCTCTTTATCCACTGATGACTCTGAACCAAACAACCAGTCTCTCCAGCAAACATAAGGTCCCACAGAGTATGTAGTTTTGTTCCTTAGCTCTTGTCAGCCTTCCTGGAAACAATACTTCTTTCCCTGGACAGGATCTGGGTCTTGCACAACGATCTGCTTCACTCAGCTGCAGCTGTGGTGACTGAGGGGTCTTCTCATTACTGGATCCATCAGATTCTCTGCTCACACAGCTCCTCAGTCTCTCTGCTCCTTAAGATGGCTGCCTCTTCCTCTTCTTGCTCTGAGAAAACTACACCTCTTATGAATATGGAAATATATATGCAGTCAGTCAGCTGTGCCTAGGAAATAGCAGCATCTTGTGGCCAAACAGCAAAACGTCAGTCCAAAACATTTAATTTAATCCACACACAAACAGTGTTCAAACAATGGAAGCTGCTTCTTAATCTCACAGGGCCAGGCAGGATAACGTGAGTGCGAGTGAAATCCCATGTCTACACCGTGCCGTTTAGTATTTGGCACAGGCGTTGTGTTGTGAAGGAAGGACGCTCGCCGGCTGCCCACTTACTTACTGCACCTGCGCTGAATACGTCACAGTACAGCTAGAAGAAGACACTCTCTGCAAAGCGATGCCGGCAGAAGGACGCGAACGCTGCCTGGCCCTGTCAATCAAGTCCAGGACGGTGTGGACGGAGGTAGGAGCCTCTAGGAGCAGGAGCAAAAGTTATTTTTCTGCAGTAATGGGGGCATGTAGTAAACCTACACTGGGCTATTTAGGTTCAGCTGACATTAGCACATCAGTAATGTCAGCCAGGTTAATACTGTTATTTCTGCTGACAAAAGCCCTTTAACTAACTCTGTAACAGACCTTAGCAGTAAGTTGCTAGGTGGTGGCTTGCTCCAGAGTGTTCTAGGGGAGTCTGAGGAGGGAGCAGAGAGAGGAAGGAAGCTGTGCTTAAGGCCTCATGCACGCGACCGTATGTTTCGTCCGCGTCCAAGCCGCATATTTTGCGACTCGGGCGCGGACCCATTCACCCATTCACCTGTGCTGTCCGCATCCGTTGCTCCATTCCGTGCCCCTGCAAAAAAATAGAGCATGTCCTATTCTTGTCTGTTTTGCGGACAAGAATAGGCATTTCTACAATGGGCCGCATTCCGTTCCGCAAATTGCGGAACGGAACGTGGAGCAGCTTCTGTGTTTTGCGGATCCGCGGTTTGCGGACCGCAAAACACATACGGTCGTGTGCATGAGGCCTTATGCCTTATTTACACAGTCAGTGGTCAGTCAGTGACTTCCATCAGTGATTATGAGCTAAAACCAGACTGGAGCCTACACAAAGTTAAGGTATAAGGGAAAGATCTGCTTCTGTTCTGTGTTTAGGGCCGAACCTGGTTTTTGGCTTAAAATTACTGCTGGAAATCACTTAGCCCTCAGGACTCAGAGATTGGCAGATCTTTGTGTCAATTCATGCAGGATCTACAGCAAGAAAGTAACAGAGAAAGAAAGAACTTAGAATCTGCATGGACAAGCTCAGAAGTCAGCAAGGTAACCTGCGACTACAGCTAGCCAGACTTTGCTGCGTTGCTCCTGGCCAGACATGCCTCTAAAGACCTGTCTCTTACAGTAAAGACTACAGCCATAATTGCCAGATTACAGTTACCAGCCAGGGATTCTGGAGAGTGCGCTTTTAGCAAGATAGCATACCAAGAATACCATTATCTGCCACTTTGTCAACCTCCATAACTTGCTATCTGGGGAAAGAATCTGCACTGTGTACAGATTATTGTTGGATGTACTACAACTCCTATTTTGTACTACAGTAAAGAGAGATGATTATTCTTCTACCTCTGGCCTGGTTTTCGGATTCCTAGCACTGGCGATTGCACTCTACACACCCTGCCGTGCACCCATCCAAACAGCTAACATCACGGGTACCCCATCTACCATCAGGCAGGATTCCATAACCAGGGTGTACCCCGAGGGAAGAAAGGGTGCCCTCATCTTGCGCTGTACTGTCCCTAGGGAGCAACAGTGAGAGGACAGCCACAGAATGGGTGTTGTGACGAGTTTTTGCAACCTGTCTGCGTTTATGGTGCGTTTTCTTCCAGCAAAAACAAAACACGTGTCAAAACTTAATTACGTTAATTACAAACAAGAGTTAGATTATTGTAATTTAGGTCTGCCCTGTGTTTTCCCTTGCTGTTAGAAAATGCACCATAAGCACAGGTATGTTGTTACAAAAACCGCATGCGTTTTTTAATGCAGTTCTTTGTCAAAGACAAAACGCTGCACAGCCGTAACGTGACCACACCCTATAGACTGTGTTATAGCAGGGGCCACTACCACTCCCATCTTCTGCTCTGACTCCCCAAGGGCTCATTTCATAATCACTTACATATATCATCATGACATTAACACGTACAACATTTCATTCCATTTCAACAGGTACTTCTTGGTGCATTATTGTTTCTTCTCAATGAGATAATATACAATAATAATCAGGGGGAAAGTCACAATATTTTTACTACTTGCATTCCCCATGTAATATCTATTCTGTAGCATTTACTCTTATGACAATGTTCCATTCCTTTATTATTCCTGCTAGAAGTTTACAAATAAATTGGCAGCAGCCTGCAGTAAAGGTACTGTTGGGTGTCACCAGTAAGTGGTGTGTCTCACTCTATCCAATCAGTGCTGCTGGTGTGAGACTGTGAAAGGACACACCCCCAACTGGTAACACCCAGCTTTACATTTGCTGCATACCTCCCAATTTTTGTAATTCGCAAAGAGGGAAAATATGTGCTGAGCGCAGTTTTTTTCATACTAGGCCGCACCTCTAACTCTGCCCAAAGCATAATTACTTGGTTAGGTGAGTATAATACGTTTTATTATTTTTTACAGCATGTGGAGCCCCTGGGACAATTTTTTTCTAGTGCTTAATATCCATTTAAACATTAGCAATAAATCAGTGGATTATAGATATTTTAAGATCCAAATTTCACCAAGTAATGAAGTTATGGTTTATTGTACAGGTAGAAACCATACAGACACTCTAGTAAAGGACAATTTAGTACATTTATTAATTAATTATTTATGCATTAATTCCCCAGATCAAAAAAAAAGGAACATTTAGGCCTCTTTCACACGGGCGTCATGTTTGACGCCCGAATAAGAGGTGGGTGCGTTGCGGGAAAAAGCGCGATTTTCCTGTGTGAGTGCAAAGCGGTTTAATGCGTTTTGCATGCGTGTGGGAAAAATCGGCATGTTTGGTACCCAGACCCGAACCTGGACTTCATCACTGAAGTCCAGTTTTCGGTTGAGTATTCTGTAGTTTTTATTATTTTCCCTTATAACATAGTTATAAGGGAAAATAATAGCATTCTCAATACAGAATGCTTAGTAAAATGTGGATGGAGGGGTTAAAAATAAAAAACTTAACTCACCTTAGCCACTTGATAGCGTAGTTGCGATCTCTTCTTCATTCATTAGCTGTTGGCTAAAGGACCTGTGATGACGTCACTGAGCTCATCACATGGTCCAATCACATGGTCCATCACCATTGATGGACGATGTGATTAGACCATGTGATGTGACGTCATCACAGGTCCTTTAGACCAGTGGTCCCCAACCTTTTTTGCACCAAGGACCAGTTTCACGAAAGACAATTTTCCCAGAGCCCGGGTGGGGTGGGGGGTTCTGGGGTGGGGCTTAGCGGTGCTCTTCGGCACTGACTCATTCACGTGCATAACAAAACACAAGGTGCATAAATATATAACCCCCAGTGCCTCAGATCAACCTTCAGCCAGCCATCAGCCCCCCCATGTCAGCCAGCCAACAGCCAACAGCCCCCCATGTCAGCAGTTATCACTCCCCCCATGTCATCCAGCCATCACTGTCCCCATGTCAGCCAGCCATCACTCCCCCCATGTCAGCCAGCCATCACTGCCCCCCATAAAATAAAATGAAAAAACACTTACCTCTCCTGCTCCTGGACTCCACCGCTTCTCACCATCCCGATCCTCTTCATCCTGCTGTCGGCTGTGTATCGCGGGCGCGGCGCACAGTGTAAGGTCACAGTGCGCAGCCCTGCATAGCCGACAGCCGAGCCGAGGACCAGAAAGCGGTGAGTACAGATCCTTCACCGCTTCCGGGTCCTCCAGTACTAATGAAGCTCTTCCATAATGGAAGCGCTTCATTAGTACAGCGTTAAAGACGGCCCTGATTGCCGCGGCCCGGCAAACCATCTTCCAGGGCCCGGTCCTGGGCCGCGGCCCGGCGGTTGCGGACCGCTGCTTTAGACTACAGCTAATGCTTGAAGAAGACAGAAGAGATCACAACTACGCGATCAAGTGGCTAAGGTGAGTTAATTTTTTTATTTTTAACCCCTTAATCCACATTTTACTATGCATTCTTTAATGAGAATGCTATTATTTTCCCTTATAACCATGTTATAAGGGAAAATAATAAAGATCGGGTCCCCTCTCTTAGCAACTATGCGGGAAAATCGCACTGCATCCGCACTTGCTTGCGGATGATTGCGATTTTCCCGCAGCCCCATTCACTTCTATGGGGCCTGCGTTGCGTAAAAACGCACAATATAGAACATGCTGCGATTTTCACGCAACGCAGAAGTGATGCGTTAAAATCACCGCTCATGTGCACAGCCCCATAGAAATGAATGGGTCCGGATTCAGTGCGGGTGCAATGCGTCCACCTCACGCATTGCACCCGCGTGGAAATCACGCCCGTGTGAAAGGGGCCTTAAGGATTAAAGAGGGACAGAGGGACTTGGGTCAAAAAGAGGGACTGTCTCTCCAAAAGAGGGACACATGGGAGGCATGTTACTGCAAGCTGCTGACAATTCTTCATAACCTTCTAGTATTATTATTATTTATTATTAAAGCGCCATTCATTCCATGCTGTACATATGATTAGCGGTGCACATACATAATCCAGACTATTGCACTAAGCATGAACGAGACAAGTTACAGACTGGTACAGAAGGATAGAGGGCCCTGCCCGTGAGGGCTCACAATCTACATGGCATGGGGGAAGGACACAGTAGGAGATGGTAGAGCTGGTCATGGCGGTTTAGAGGCAGCAGGGTCACTGGTTGTAGACTTGTCTGAAGAGGTGGGTTTTTAGGTTTCTTTTGAAGGATTCCACTGTAGGTGAGTCTGATATGCTGGGGTAGCGAGTTGCAGAGTGTGGGGGATGCACGGGAGAAATCTTGGAGGCGAATGTGGGAAGAGGTGATAAGAGAAGAGGAGAGAAGGAGGTCCTGTGAGGATCGGAGATTGCGCGTGGGGATGTATCGGGAAAGAAGCTAGTAGGAATAATACAGGAATAGCACAGCATTGAGTCATAGATTCTCCAAAATTGTTATTAGATTGGAGAAGCAAGTAGTTACTAAAACAGACATGTCTGGAGAGGAGACAGCTCCTCTTTATACTCTATATAATTGATCAATATTAAAACTTCTTGCATAGTTCCAGTAATCCTCTCCTCGTACCCTACAATCCACTACGACACTCCCAGGTAAAATTTCTGCGACGGGCGACTCCGTAAGGCAGGACCTGCTAGTGGTACATATTTTGGCTCACGGTCCTATTACAAAGCACCATTTTACAGGCATCAGTCCCTGCCAAGAAATGTTCCCCCTGCGCCTGCCTGCTTAGATGTACATTCCAGTTCAGCACATAATATCTTTTGGAAATATAGTTTTAAAAATATTCAACGTCCCAAATTCAAAGCCTTGGGATAGAGAGCTGTGCTTCTGGGCACTGAATGAGTTAATAAACTACCCCCCCTTCCTTTGTAAAGTGTCACCCTCAGCCAGGGCTGTGAGTAAAGTTCTCCCTGTGAGAACCACCCCAGGGGTGTGTGCAGGAGACTCTGTATAAAAACTGCTCGCTATAGATAGGATATACTCTTAGTACTGGAAGGGAGGTCAGTGCGGGACCCGGACCATGGCAGAAGGTACTGTACTGAGTGCTGTAGAGCCGCAGGGTGCGCGCCATTGTGACTTTATTTGGTTAGAATTGTAGCTGAGCTGGTCACACTGTACGTTGCAGAATTGACTTTGTCATTTGGCACCGCACGCTTTTGGGATCTGTTGAGGAAGGTACTGCATTATGTTAGCTCCAAGAGTTAGCTTAAAGATTTGTCCCAAGGTATACATCATCTGCCCGTGGGCTATTAATAATGAAATGACGTGACTCGGCGCCGTCTACTTCAGGTCTCAGAGGTTTTCCAGGTTTATGCTTCAGTTTTACCACTGTGTAAAGTTTATGAAAAGTTCTGCAACTTTCTAAAATATATTTATCAAGCCCCGCACTCCAGAATTCTGGCTTTAAAATATAGCAAGATAGGGATTTGCAATTTTTGGGGCTTATTTGCAATTTAATTTTTTTTTTTAAATTGCAGCATTTTGTGCTTTTACGCCACTCACTCCCAGTTGTGAAAGAAGTTGGAGGGAAAGCTGTCGTGGTTAGGCTGTCAGGCGGATTGAAGGTTTAAAAAAGTCAGAAAAATTGTCCCAGTCTTATTCCAGTAAAAGGTGGCGTAGAACGTGGAGTAACATCGCAAGCCAGAAGTGTTAGGCTTATTGCACACGACCGTATGGTTTTGTGGTTCGTTTTTTACGGATCCGTTATTCCATTTTTGTTATCCGTTGTGTTTCCGTTTCCGTTCCATTTTTCCGTTCCGTTTTTCCGTATGGCATATACAGTATACAGTAATTACATAGAAAAAATTGGGCTGGGCTTAAAATTCTCAATAGATGGTTCCGCAAAAACGGAACGGATACGGAAGACATACGGATGCATTTCCGTATGCGTTCCGGTTTTTTTGCGGACCCATTGACTTGAATGGAGCCACGGACTGTGATTTGCGGGCAATAATAGGACATGTTCTATCTTTTAACGGAACGGAAAAACGGAAACACGGAAACGGAATGCACACAGACCGTATACGGAACTCATAAAAGCGGCCCGTACACCCGCAAAAAAAACGTTCGTGTGCATAAGGCCTAAGGGTACGTTCACACGACGACATTTGTCGCACGACACATAGGGCACAACTTTACTGCAACGCGACATTTTGTGGCACCAATGTCGCGCGACAATTTTTATATTGGGAGTCTATGGTGTCGCATCGCGACATGCGACATCCTGCGACTGCAACGCGACAGTCGTAAAAAATCCATTCAAGATGGATTTTTCTGCGACTGTCGTGTCGCAGTTGCACCATGTCGCATGTCGCAATGCGACACCCTAGACTCCCATTATAAAAATTGTCGTGCGACAAAATGTCGCCCGACAAATGTTGCAGTAAAGTTGTGCCCTATGTGTCGTGCGACAAATGTCGTCGTGTGAACGTACCCTAAGGGCTCATGCACACGACTGTATGTATTTTGCGGTCTGCAAAACACGGATCCATAAAAAGATGGATGACATCCATGTGTCATCTGTTTTTTTTTTTTTGTGGATTTATTGTAACAATGACTGTCTGCAAAACGGACAAGAATAGGACATGTTCTACTTTTTTGCGGAACGGACTTGCAGACATACGGAAACGGAATGCACACTTATTTCCGTTTTTTTGTTTGTGGACCCATCGAAGTGACTGGTTCCACATACGGGCTGCAAATAAAATGGAAGGGACACAGAAAGAAAATACGGGCGTGTGCATGAGCCCTAAAGGTGCATTCATATGACCGTGTGACAGATGTGCCCGTTTTCGGGATCGCAAACTGCAGTTCCGCAAAACATGGCCACCAGCCTGTAGACTTTAATGGGTCCATGATCCGCAAGATGTGACCATAGATAGGACATGTCCTCTCGGGGCAGAGGCACGCACCCGGAAGCAGACGGACTTCGGTGTGCTTTCTGGTCCTATGTTTGGCCACATCTTGTGGACCAGTTGAAGTCAGCGGAGCCCTTGTTTTGCGGAACTGTGGTTTGCTGTCCACAACAGGCACGGCCATCACATGGTCGTGTGAATGCGGCCTTAAAGGGGTTGTTCACCCCAAAACTCGCTAGCGTTACCGAACCTGTAGAGGGAATCATACATACCTAATCCCTACTGGTCTCCCCACTAATCACTGGTCTTCCCACTTGAACATTCGGTTTGAGGCTGGTCAAGTGCCATTGGCCACAGCGGTGACCTGTCGCCTTTGGTCATGTCACGATGGGTCACGTGATGCATGGGGCACACATCACCACTGAGGTCAGTCACTGGCTGCAGCGGCCTTTTGACCCCCGTCAAACTGGGTAGAGAATGACTGGAGAGGCAGTGGGCATCCTCGACACAGGGTCCCCGTTCTTATGATCAGTGTGGGGAAGGGGGTCTCAGCGGTTGGACCCCACTTATTCAAATACTTGTCTGCGAACCTATATGTTTATATCTTGTTGAGGAAGCCTCTTTAATATCTCATCAGCTGTAATATAGTTGTTTGCTGTCAGTGAATGAGCACACTGTTTACATTCACATGCTGTGTAGTATAGAAACCTAGTCCTGCAGTCAGCAGTATTCAGTCTGGGCAGTGAGGTGCAAACTACATACATCAGCTGGAGCCATGCAGAGCTCTATCAGTTTGCTACAGTGTATCAGCGGAGTCTGAGCTGTTCCTAGAGCATTGTCCACACTGGATACAATTGTGTCTGAGATCCAGGGCTGGGATCAGGACCAGCTGTGTACTGTGTCTGAATGTAACCAAGAGCGTTCTCGTTCACTGACAGCAAATTAATATCTTGAAAATGGTGAAGTACATTAGAAGGCGGGATCCCCCTTTACTTATACAGGGATCATTCTTCATTTCAGCTTTTATTGTAGGAATACAATAGATAGAATAAGGCTACTTTCACACTAGCGGCAGGACGGATCCGACAGGCTATTCACCCGACAGAAGAGCCTGTCGGATCCGTCCTGCCGCAAGTGAACATGTCCCCCTGGACTACCGCTCCGGCCCCATTGACTATAATGGGGGTGGGGTGGAGTTTCGGTGGGGGCAACGCAACGCACGCCGAGAGGCTGCCGGAATAAATGTTGGACATGTCGTGGTTTTATAGTCAATGGGGCCGGAGCAGTAGTCCGGGAGCACACGTTCACTAGCGGCAGGACGGATCCGACAGGCTGTTACGTCAGGGTGAACAGCCTGTCGGATCCGTCCTGCCGCTAATGTGAAAGTAGCCTAAATGTAATCCTCTGATTTGACAGTATTTCGAAATGTCGACCTGTAGTCCACAAGTGAGTGAAAATATTTATTAAGTACTTTCCTCACTTATATAGTGCTGACATACTCCGTAGTGCTTGTCGTTACTTGCTTGGAGCTCACAATCAATACAGAAAAGATCCACTGTGTTTTTTGCTGCATTTCTACAGCAAAAAATGCTACAGAAACATGTATTACAACCTAATGCCTCATGCACACGTCAGTGTCAGTTTTGGATCAGTGGTAACACGGACAGTGTTCAATCCGTGTTTCCTCCCGTTACAGATCCGTGTTGGGTCCGTGGGTCCGTTTTTTGCTGACCGTGCGCCATCCGTTTTTCACTGACACTGAGCAACTGGAAAATAACTTTCAAACAATCTCTTTTTAATGATCCGTGAAACACTGATGCAACACGGATGGCATCCGTGTTGCATCCGTGGTTTTCACGGACTCATTGATAATAATGGGCGTGAGGGATTCGGGAACACGGACAAGATAAGACATGCATCCGTGCTGAAAACCCAGAGCCACGGACCGTGCTAAAACACTGATGTGTGAATACACACATTCAAATGAATGGGGACGTGTGCTGTCCGCGGAGAACACGTACAGCACACGTCCGGGAAACACTGATGTGTGCATGAGGCATAAGGCCTCATTCACATTTCCATTTTTCCTACAGACACGTACCCATTGATTTTAATGTGCTTGTTCAGACATCAGTAGTTTTCCACCGTGGGTCAGTGAAAAAATCACTTTGACCCATTATGTAGACCGAACAAGCCTATTGAATCCGTGTTCTTTCAGTGATTTTTCACGGACCACCAGTAGGAGAAGCTCTGCAAATAAATTTTACATGAGCAGTGTCCACAGAATACGGATGACACACAGAGGGCAAAAAACGGACACACGGACCAAACACGGATCCTTCGCAGACATCTTCACAGTTAAACCACTGACCATCTTGTTAAGGATGTCATCACGGACACATAAATGAATCTCGAGTTTTCGTGTGGCAAATCTGTAGCGTCTTACTGTACCAGCAAAGTGGATGAGATTTAGGGCTCATGCACACGACCGTGTGCTGGCCGGGCCCCTGCTACGGAAAACAAATTGTGGTCCTCAATGCACAGGCACCGACCATGGGGTAGCCACATGCGGATCGCGGACCTATTCACTTGAATGAGGTCTGCGATCCGCATCTGACGGTCCGCACTGCAAAAAAGTATTGCATGCACTACTTTTTTGCGGTGCGGAGGCACGGACAGAAAACCCTCGGAAGCACTCTGTAGTGCTTCTGTGGGCTTTCGATCCATGCCTCCGTTCCACACCGCATCTCCCAGATGGCGAACCTATTAAAGTGAATGGGTCTGCATCCGTGATGCGGGGTGCACGCGGCTGTTTCCCGTGTAATGCGGACCTGCTGAATGTGGGACGCAATACTGCCACAGCAGGGCAACGGCCGTGTACATGAGCCCTTAAGGAAATCTTATCCATACAAAAAAACGACAAAACCTGAGTGTAAATTGACCTGCGGTGAAGATCTGAAATCTGCAGCATGTCACTTTATGCTGCAGATCTCCCCAGTGGATTTCACCCCTTGCAATGGAGAGATTGAAGTCTGTGGGCTTTTCCACTGAAAAAAAACGCATATAGTACATGCAGCTTTAATTGTGGTCTTGAAGCAGTTTTTGCTGCGGAAACAGAGTAAAAACCCCAGTGGATTTTTCTGCTGTATTTTCAGTCATGTATGAACTTAACCTTAAAAACATTGTGACTTGTATTTATGAATCTGGGAAGTCACGAGTGATAATCAGACATTGGCATAATGGCTGTGGACTTAAAGGGGTTTTCTTTGGGATAGGCCAACAGTATTTCTTACTTAAAGAGGACCTTTCACCAAAAAAAAAAAAGTGTAATAGTTATATTACCTTTTAGGGGACCTGCCCCTGAAGTCTTCATCATATTTATTTTTTTTAAATGACCCCCCGTTTGGCCGCCTTTGTCCCCGATATGTTCTGCGCCTCATATGCAAATGAGGCACAGAAAGTTCTAGTAGGCGTCTCCTCGGATGTTCTGGTGGGCGTGCCTGGGCGTTTCTCCTCTGCCCCTGGCTGCGAGCGCATCCAATAGCAGCGCTTGGCTCTTAGCCAGGGAGAAGGAGCTCAAGTTCTCGCGAGAACCGCGAGAACTTGAGCTTGCCGAGTCCCGGAACCCGCTACGCTCCTCTTCTGCGCTGGGGAATCCAAGATGGCGTGGGTTCCGGGACACGGCAAGCTCAAGCTCGGTTCTCGCGAGAACTTGAGCTCCTTCTCCCTGGCTAAGAGCCGAGCGCTGCTATTGGATGCGCTCGCAGCCAGGGGGAGAGGAGAAACGCCCAGGCACGCCCACCAGAACATCCGAGGAGACGCCTACTAGAACTTTCTGTGCCTCATTTGCATATGAGGCGCAGAACATATCGGGGACAAAGGCGACCGAACGGGGGGGCATTTAAAAAAAAAAAATATGGTGAAGACTTCAGGGGCAGGTCCCCTAAAAGGTAATATAACTATTACACATTTTTTTTTTTTTTGGTGAAAGGTCCTCTTTAAGGGCACGGCCACACGGTCAGGTTTCCTGATGCAGTTTTGGAAGCCAAAAACCAGGAGCAAATGAAAAAAAGAGGAGAAGTTGTATCCGTCCTTTATACTTATAGTCCCTGATATAGGCTTCCAAAACCGCATCAGGAATCCTGATCGTGTAGCCGTACCTTAAAGGGGTTCCCAGGTCTACAGACATCAATGAGCTTTCCTCAGGATAGTTCATCATTGTCCGATCGGCGGGCGTCCAACACCCACACCCCAAGTGATCAGCTGTTAAGGGCAGCCTCGGAACCAGAAACTAACAGCGTACGGAGTGGATGCAGAAGGCTCAGTACACTGTTAGTTACCGGCACCGCTGTAGCCCAAAACAGCTGATCGGTAGGGGTAGGTGTCGGAGCCCCGTATATCTGACATTGATAAACATCTTGAGGATAGGTCTAGAGTACTTCAAATTTCCATTTAGCTGCTTTGCCGAATTTTACAAAAAAATTCGCTTTGGGACAAAGAAGTGCATTTCTTTATAAGTAGTGGGTGCAATGACAGGGAGCTGCGATTGCGCCGCTCCCCGTCATTGTGCCCCTCAGATGCTGCAATCCAGTGTAAGATTTACAGAAAAAAAGATGAAATCATACTCCATTGGCTTGCTACAGTCCAGCCGCCGCCATCTTGCTTGAGGATCTGGCGCAAAATCTCACGCGGCCAGAGGCGACGTCATCATGCCGGCCGGCCGGCACCACGCACAGGTTTTCGGCCGAGATCTTCAATCAAGATGGCGGCTGCCGACCCGTCGCGGGCAAATGGAGGAGGTAGGTATGATTATTGGGGGTTTTTTTTACACTATTTCCGGGTAAATCGATTCGCTACCATGAAGCACGAGGAAATTCTGTTTCACGGTGAATTGAATTTATCCGGAAATTCAGGTCAAATTCCACTTAGTCAGATTTGATTCGCTGAACACTAGATAGGTGATCAATGTCTTTTGCGTGGAGTGCCCCTTTAAGATGAGCCAAAAAAAACAATCCGTTTCAAGGATTAAAATAGGCGATTGTAGGGAGAGCACTCCATTTAGATGATGGATGTAATCCTTTCACAAGTAGGAAGATTGTTCATGGCGCCATACAGGCAGCTTGGAATTTCAAGGTTATGAGGGCAGATCATTGACACAGAGGAGGCTGCTGTATGAAGCACTTATATGGAGTGCGGGTTATTGCGCCATTGCTGCATATATAAAAGGAGAGATTCCCAGCATAACAAAGTCGCCAGGAGCTTCAAAGGGGAAAATGAATGAAAACCGTATTATAACGGCATGACCTACATGATGATGCCGCTCACAACCCCACCAATTTATTTATAAGGTATATGGGTCCCTTTAAGGCTAATCTTACCGCTCTGATATCTGAAGTCTTACTCAATTCTCACCTCCCTGCGACTTTGATCTCAGTTGGCAGGAGCCTGAGCTCCCACAGTGACTGATAGCATTTTCCTACTTTATGCCACTGAGAGATAACATAATTTAAGGGTGAATTCGCACCTAGGGTTTAGTTGCATTTTTTCCGCACTTTTGCATTTTTGTTAGTTGTATTTTTGGGTAAGATGTAACCACCTACATCTGGTAAAAAAAAAAACATAGTAATCCCGGGTAAGGTGGATAGTGTGTTTTTATATGCATGCGGTTCAGTTCTTTAATATCTACATTTTGTGTGTTCTTTTCATTCTCAGTGACTTGCGTGTGCTATTTGTGTGTTTACACCGCCAGCAAGTTTATAGCTTTATTAGATTTCCCATAATAACAATGAGAGCGATGGGGAATGCAGTTACAGATATGCCCAGAGGGAACATAACATGTGCAAAACAAGATTCTTTGATGTCCCCTATAAAATAAACATATGGAAATCTGCGCATTAAAATTCCATTCAGTGGAAAACCTATCAACCATCTTAGCACCATAGAGGAATGTGACATTTGATCGAACCGAGTCCCAAGAGACAAGAGAGGGCATCATGCGGCAAGGAGGCAGACCTTACAAACGAGGGTTTAGTTGAGCTTCACAAATCCCGCAGCTTACTACTACTCGGTTTTGCTTATTTTCTATGAAAAATTGTGATATCTAAGAACAGCTGTAGTCTAGATAAGTGGCATTTATGACCTCTGAGTGGAGGTCATGGGGACATGACTGGTTTTGCTTATTTTCTATGGAAAATTGTGATATCTATGGACAGCTGTAGTCTAGATAAGTGGCATTCATGACCTCTGGATGGAGGGCCATGGCTGGCCTGAAGCTTCAAACAGCTAGGGTCATAGTTCGGAGTTGTTAGACATACCATACAGCATTGTTTTAATTTACTATTGGCCTGCGCTGTTTGAGGGGAAGCTTCTCAGGGCTTGGTGTTGCTCATTTTCTATTCTATCCCCATGATTTGGTGTTGGCTCCTGGGCTAAGCACATACTTCTGAACCGTTCAAAGAATGAAGAATTGATCTCCTTTTGAATCAAATCTATCAGCATGCATAGATTGAATTGGAGTGGCCCTCCTCTCCCAGCCTGGCACACCCCATGATCATCCTGAGGTGGGTTCCCCCATCCTGCCCTTGAGGCCGCTCACCTCCAAATGGCAACAACAATCTGTCCATTAGCAGGCTCAGCCCATGCCTCGTTCGCCCTCCTGCCTGGAACAAAGTTCTTCCACACTGGCTCACTGGCCTAGGTCTCCATCGGATTCCCCTCCAAAATATCTATGGACAGCTATTGTCTAGATAAGGTTGTGGTGGATAGAATCCAAGGCCAGAGCAGAAAAAGCTGCAGAAGACAATACTCTGTACCTAGTTCTTCTTTGCTCCTCAGTTATTTATTGCTTTTAGGGGCATATAATTTGATTTGTCAGAGGATTTTTGTAATCTGTAAATAAAAAATGATTGCACATGCCTCAAAAGTGTAGCTTTCACATAAAGAACCTGCAAAGAGGTATCTCCCAAGAAAGAGAACCATCTTGCCAGAGCCACCTATTGAAAGTGGCTCCCGATGAGTCAAGATCCAATATGGTCCTCTTTCTTGGAAGATACCTCTTTGCATGGTCGGTTCCAATAAAGCATTGCCAGTAAGTCTCCATACCATGGAGTACTTCAAGTAAGTCTCCATACAGGACTGGTCTCTTTAAGATCTATCACCCCACCTAACATACAGAACAGCAAGACTTCATCTCTCTGTTACTTGTTGTAGATCCTGCCCAGATTGGAACAAACTAAGATTCAAATATCAAGACCCTGGGCTGGATCCACAGCCTAGGATTCTTAAGTCAGCGGGAATGATGATTAATTATAAAATATGTTGCTCAGTGACTGGTTCTTTCAAAATTGCCCTCTTGGACCACCTGTATGGTTATTGTAAACCCACCGATACCCTCTTACTCATTACTACATTTTGAGAGCTACCGCCCATCCATGTTAGAAAAGCAGTCACATATGGACAATTTTTAAGCTTCATCCACAGGATAGGTCATCAATATCATATTGATAGGGTACCTGCACATATCAGCTGTTTTGGGCTGCCGCCTGTCCTGAAAACTATACAGTGGAAGGAACCAGAAGCACGAGCTTCCATCCACTGTGTGGTGGCCGTGCCATGGTACTGCTGCTCAATTCTCACTCATGTAGATGGGAGCTGAGCTGCAGTACACAGGCACCAGAAACTATAATTTGGGGCCAGTATAATTTGGGGCAGTGGCTGTCTGCAAGAGCTTTTTGGTGGGGGTGATGGACCCTCACCATTCTGATATTAATGGCCTATCCTGGGGATAGGTCATCAGTATCCAAGTACAGGGGCGTAGCTAAAGGGTGTATAATGTGCCACTATATGGTATTGCTGGCCCTGCCTTCCATCAATTTGGACCCAACTACAAAACAGGCCACTTTAAGTATTTTTTCCAGGGCCACTTTAAGTTCCCAGTCCGTCCCTGATTGGGTGATTAAATTGTTTGTGCAGGCACCTAAATCACCATTTGCCAGCAGTAGATCATGCAGTCTAATGACGCTCTGCTACTGGCAAACAACGAGTCTGTATGGGGACAAGCAAAGGCATTAGCGATTGTTCCTTCCCATACTTTGGGGGAGATCACTGCATATAAATGTGGTCTCCTACACTGACGAGCAGGCGAGTGGCGGGAAGGAGACCTTAAAGAGGACCTTTCACCAGTTTAAAAGCTAAAAACTAACTATATCTGCGATTGCGATTGTGCGCTGCGATTGGCCAGCGCTGCAGCAAGGGACACGCCTAATACAAAAACTCCGCCCAGTACAACAGAGGTAGCTGCAGACACCGGAGCCTATACTGGGCGAACGGAGCGGCGCCCAGACATACTAGTAAGTGCAGGGGGACCCCTGGGCGCCGCTCTGCCCACAGATATAGTTAGTTTTTAGCTTTTAAATTGGTGAAAGGTCCTCTTTAAAGGGCATCTGTCAGCAGATTTGTACCTATGACACTGGCTGACCTGTTACATGTGCACTTGGCAGCTGAAGGCATCTGTGTTGGTCCCATGTTCATATGTGTCCGCATTACTGAGAAAAATGATGGTTTAATATATGCAAACGATTCTCTAGGAGCAACAGGGGCGTTGCCACTCAGCTCTCTCTGCAACTGCTGCGCCCTCTGCACTTTGGTTGACAGGACAAGGCAGTGAAAATGTCATCCTGTCAAAGCGCATAAGACACAGCAGTTGCACACATGAACATGGGACCAACATACAGTAGATGCCTTCAGCTGGCAAGCGCACATTGTGAGCTCCCACTTCTCCCCTGACAAATGATGTTAGAGGAGAAAAGGATCGGGCAAGCTGAATTTTTTCACCAGATCCTTTTGTTCTCCCAGGAGTATTCAAATAGGTACTGTATCTCCCAAGGAAGAGAACCATCTTGCCAGCACCACTTCTTGGAAGTGGCTTCCTCCTTGGGAGATTTATCTTTGCATATTCATTTCCCATGGAGTATTGCCAATAAGGCTAGGCCTACACTGCAACTTTTTGTAGCGCGACTGATTGATTTTAACTATTGAACCGCAGTCCAAATCAATGTATTTAGTTGAATGTAATCTTGTAGACTGTAGCTGTCATTCAATAGTTAAAATCAATCAGTCGCGCTAAGAAAGGCGCAGGGTAGCCCAGGTCTAACCCTCAGTTCACACTTGCGCGTTTTACAGCGCGTTCGAACGCGCTGTAAAACGCATAACCGATGCAAACCAATGCTTCGCTATGGGACTGGTTCACATTTTCGCGTTTTACAGCGCGTTCGAACGTGCTGAAAAATGCCCGACGCATAAACAAGTACTTGAGCTTTTTTTGGAGCGTTTTTCGCGCGTTTTGGCCCATAGACTTCAATGGGAACGCGCAACGCTTGTATTTTGCGCGTTTTTGACACTGAAAATGCGCGTTCGAACGCGCGTTTATGAATTTGCAACATGCTGGAAAGGCCAAACTTCATATAGACAGGGATATTTGGTCATTGGACAACACTGCCGTCAATCACACAAACGCACGTAAAACGCGCGTTTACTATTGCCAAAAACGCGCACAAAAACGCGCGGAAAACGTGCGTCTCAGAAACGCTCAGGTCTGAACCCAGCGTAAGTCTCCCTACCATGGAGTACTTCCAGTAAGTCTCCATACAGGACTGGTCTCTTTAAAGAGATTTAGCACCCTGACTAAGTTCTCCCAGAAGTGTCTGGCAGCGGATTTCTCCATGTACATGAACAGAACGTGTGTGTGAATGGGGGAGTCAGGAGAGATGGTCATTTTTAGGGAACAGAAGAAGTCAGGGGCTACTGGCCATGGTGCACCTCGTTTAGTACATGTTAAGGAGGTTCCTAATGGGAATGCATTATGTTCGATGAGTGCCGTACTCATTACTTCCTCCACCACTTTGAATATTGTGATGTTTTTATGCCTTGGAGGTACATTGATCACCACCGTGATGGTAATACAAGTCACAGCAGTGTTTGGCGTGACCACACGCTTGTGTGAAAGGAGTAGTGTTGATTGATCTATCGGATTACAAGCCTCATTACTCCTTACATACTCTATCACGCTATCAGGTTTTTACAGTATAGGCTGTGAGTTGCAGACGGACATGTCTGATTAACTGGACGGGATGTTTGTCTGTGGGTGATAGATGCCACGATGAATGTTTCTTCTACAAAGCAAACATTAAATGAGTACGAATGTTTGCACAGCATAAAAAATGTGCTGAGAAGAGCGCCACTGAACTAGTCCCTGCGTATGTGGCAATGCAGGGGAACAAAAGGCGATTGAGAAGGCGACTTAAAAGGGGTTTTCCAGAAACAAAATACTGTGACCTATCATCAGGATAGGTCATCAGTACCTGATCAGTGGGGGGCCCACAACAATCAGCTGTTTGAAGAGGCCAAAGTGATGTTACATTCATCGGTCTCATGGCCTATATGCAGCTCAGTCCCTTTCAAGTGAATGGCCATGGGTTGCAATACCAAGCACAGCCACCATACAATGTAAGGCGCTGTGCATAGTATATTGCAAGGAGGCAGCAGCACTCGTCCCTTTCAAACAGCTGGTCGGCAGGGGTACCGGGAGTCAGACCCCTACCAATCTGAGATTGACGACATATCCAGAAAATAAGTGATCAATAACATATATCAATAAATCTAGTTTATTGATATAGTAGGGGACAAACACAATGGTCTAAGGAGCATAATGGGCAAAAATAATAGTCCCCAGTAAACATGGAGCTGCCATATATCTAAAAGCTCCAGGATGAACACTCATTCGGCCAACAGATTCGGCTGCAGGAACAGCTTGTTGAGATCCAGCATGTCCGATCCTTCTTCTCCTAATATCTGCTATTAGTAGACAGTTAGGTGGCCCCTGTATGAATTAGTTTTATCTGTTTCACCCCTTTCTACGACAACTGGTAAAGGCTGTGTACAATTACAATTTCAAAACAGGTTGTCACCCAGCTATGAGATTCTTGAAGGACAAATGTGTGACCTGAGGGCGAGCTGATGAGGATGTTTGCCTGCATTATTAGGCACATTTGTCAGTCTGGAATGTAGTTGTGTGGCGCCTGTTCGAGCTTGAATGCCAGCCATATCACCATATCACCAAACCTTCCCTGAAGCAGAAGAAAATTCGGTCACTTTGAGACATCCATAACATGGAAGCATTTTAGAGTTTGTTTTATAGGCCCAATGCCTGGACTTCCCTGTTGGAGTCTATGGTCACCTGATGGTGGCCATACACATTAGAGAGAAGTAGGTGGATGAGTGGACAACCACTGAACGAATGATCATCTGTTGAAAGATCGCTATGCAAAGGCAGCCATATATATATATTTTAATCCATATTGTCAATTATAGTCATCCAGACTGGCCAGACATGCTCAATGCCACTGGGTGAAGGACAAACAATCTTTCTGTGAAAGTTCTTTCATGGAAGATCATTTTTGGAATAGCGACTATCTATCATATGAAAAATTTAAACATGGCTGACTTCATTCCTGCCAATGATAGTCTGTCATCAGTCGGCAAAATTAATTGTTGTTAATTTTCACATGATGAAGGTTGACATGGTCTGTTTTGTTCAACTTTAGACTAATGTGTATGGCCACGGTGTTGGACTGGCCCACCAGAAGAACCTCTGGTACTCTGGTGGGCCAGTCCAACACTGTGGCGATACACATTTGTCTAAAGTTGATCAAAACAGACCATGGCTCTAATATCATAGTCGGCCCCAAAGATCCAGGACAAAGAAACCATTTGAATGCCTTTGAAACCAATCACTTGCCACTAGGGTCTATTTTTGTGATGCAAAGTCTATTAACCCCTTAGTAGCCACCCATACGTATTTTTACGGCGGTCACTAAGGGGCCTTTGGCTGGGCCGCTGTAAAAACGCGCAGCCTTGGCCCTGCTCTAACAGCCCGGACTGGCAGGAGTGCAGATCCGGGCTGTGTAACACTTTACATGCCGCTGGCATGTAAAGCCCCTCTGTCTTCCATTGGCACCCCAAAAATGTGATCGCGGGGTGCCGTTGTGTGTGACGGCTTGCAGGGGCCTGATGTAGGTCCCAGATCAGCCTTCAGTAATTTCCAGCAGGCTGCGCCTCTCTGGCTCAGCCTGCTGCTTAATGTTAGAATAGCATTTCCATTAAAATGCAATGCACAATAGGGGTAGGGAATTGCATTTTAAAAGCAATCAAACTACTGTCTGTTATAGTCCCCTTGTGGGACTATTAAGTGGTAAAAAAAAAAAAGAAAAATAAACACATTTATTAAATAAAAAAATTCAATTAAAAAATTACGCTTTTTTTTCCATTGAAAATATGCATTTCATTGAAAAGAAAATTGCAAAAAAAAAAATTGCCCCCATATGTTTTGTATTGCTGCATCCGTAATGACCCAGACTACATAAATATCATGTAAATTATCCCCTACGGTGAACACCGTAAAAAAAAAAAAAGACAGAATTGCTAATTTATTCTTAGTTGCCACCGAAGAAACGTAATAACAAGCGATCAAAAAGCGCCATTTACTCCAAAATGATACTAATGAAAAACACAAGTAGTCCCGCAAAAATCAAGCCCTCACACAACTCCATTAATAGAAAAATAAAAAAGTTAAGTGTCTTGGGAATCGGCAATGCAAAAACATTTTTTCTTTTAAAAAAGGGGGTTTTATTGCAAAAAAGTAGTAAAACATTAAAAACAAATATGTATAAGATATTATGTTATTTATACCGAAAAATTAACGCTGTAAAATTTATAACGTAAAAACGCAGTGGCAGTATTGCTGTTTTTCTCATCTCCCTCCCAGAAAGAGTTAATAAAAGTTAATCAGAAAGTTATGTGTACCCCAAAATGATGCAATTAAAAACTACAACTTGTCCCGCAAAAAACAAGCCCTCATAAAGCTATATAGACGGAAAAATAAAAAAGTTATAGCTCTTGGAAAGCGTCGATGAAAAAAGGAAGAAAAACGCTTGGTCAGTAAGGCCCAAAACAGGCTGGTCACTAAGGTGTTAAAGTTTACTGATGTTATAAGAGTCAGGCCTTGAGAACCCCAGTCCGACATTGTATGGCCACCTTACATCTGGTTCAGTAGAACCTCGGGGGAGGTCAAAGTGGTGTGTCCGTTTTACTGTCATCTGAAAAGGACCTAAACATCAACTCAAAAGCTGTGATACATTTACTAAAAATAATAAGGACAATGTGTCGACAGCGAATAATGACAACTCCAGAAATAGCACAAAAAAGACGTGGAGACTGTGAGATCACATGCCGCTGTGTGTGTACAGTTTTGTGATGTCTGAATTAGCAGAACATGCAAATAACAGACATAATTACAGCAAAATTACTTCATAAATACACTTAATTATACCAAAGTGATGCAGCTGCACCGTTAGGTACAGTTCAAATAGGAACGTTATGTGCTGTCATTTCGAGACAGTCAGTGACTAAAAAGTGACTGACTGTAAAATGTATATGTTTACCTTGGGTTCATCCGTTTTGCCAGTGTATGGAGACATGGTGCTGAGAGTTCAGGAGGCTTCTACAGTATTACTATGCCTGTCCTTCCCGCTGAAAGATGACATACTGGAAAATTATATTACCGTAACGTGCACTAATCCAATATTCTGTGTCCAAGTCTTATGGGATTTGGGCGTCTACGGCAGTGAAAACGAGCATTTGACTATAGATGCTGCACCAGAGGCTCTCTCTGTATTTAAAGACAGAGGTCCAGGAACCGTGTTTGAAATCTCTTTAAGGTTTTTAACCCTCAAAACTACGCATTCACTACTACTGCAAATCTATGAATTCACACTGCTGTATAGTGTTTACTGTGGTTTAGCAGGGGACTGTGGAATCCACCATCTCGGGCATTCTTGTGGTCCTTCTTCTGTTCTGATTTTGCTGGTGGAAACCACACGTAGAACCCAGACTACATGTGTAGTTTTACCAGAAGGACCACAAATATCTTGTAGAACTGTTTCTTTAAAAAAATAAATCTATAAAGGGTGGCGGTGATGATAATGAGGGTGAGGCCTCTTGCACACGACCGTATGGCTTTTTCAGTATTTTGCGGTCCGTTTTTAACAGATCCTTTGTTACGGTTTCCGTTGTGTTTCCATTTCCATTCCGTAGTTCCACTAAAAATCTCTGTATGGTTTCCGTATGCGTTCCGTTGTTTGCGGATCGCAAACAGAAACATAACATTTTTAATCATTAATGTAATGTACAGTAATCTGTTTTAACAGTAAACACATGGGCAAAGTGGGCATGGATCTGCAAAAAATGGAAGACATGGATGTGTTCCGTATGCATTCCGTATTTTTTGCGGAGCCATTGACTTGAATGGAGCCACGGATCGATATTTGCAGGCAATAATAGGACAAGTTCTAGCTTTCAGAGGAACGGATATACAGAAATACAGAAACGGAATGCATACGGAGTACATTCTGTTTTTTTGGCAGAACCATTGAAATGAATGGTTCCGCATACGGACTGCAAACGGAATCCACAATAATGGTACGGAAAAAAAAAAGTTCTTAAGTGGAATTTACAAGGACCTATATGAAGGTGAGGGATCCCCCCTATTGCCTAGCAGCATTTTGCTCAAGGGTGCATGACACTTTTGGCCGAGCATTGCCACGGTTTTGTGATGTCATTTTCTTTTATAAATTAGTGTGCATCACTGGGTATACATCTTCATTTTTAGGCAGATCTGGGGCAATGTAACGCATAGGTAGTGCCCCGGAGGTCCTTGGCTTAAATATGACCTGGACACCCAGGTCTGCATTTAGTTATATGGGTGTTCTCCTTTAAGTGCTATATGTTTCTTTAAACTTTAAGATAGCCTAGAACTGTGATGGTTAACCTCCGCCACTCCAGCTGTGATAAAACTACAACTCCCAAGTTGCACACTTGCTTGGCTGTTCTTAGAACTCCGTAGAAATGAATGGAGCATTCTGGGAGTCTTAGTTTCACCACAGCTGGAGTGCCAGAGGTTAGCCATCACTGGTATAGAAGCTCCATTGATGGTGTAAGCTGGTACTATTCAAAGTTTTGAACCCTTTGTTGACACTAACTGAATAAATGTACTGTCTAGACCAGGGCTGGCCAACCTGCAGCTCTCCAGCTTTTGCAAAACTACAACTCCCAGCATGCCCAGTCTGCCTACAGCAGGGCATGGTGGGAGTTGTAGTTTTACAACAGCTGGAGAGCCGCAGGTTGGCCAGCCCTTGTCTAGATCATGTTTGGTTTCTTATGGGCTATACTTGTCTGTGATTGATTGTGTGGCTAAAGAAAGTTGGACATCTCCCTTTACCCATCAAAAATTCTGGTTATTTTTTGGGGCAAAATACCCATATAAGTCTAAATGCTCTTGTATCTTCCCTTGCAGCTCTGATACTAGAGAACTGTGACTTTGACTGCGGCACCAATAATCGGAACCACCACACTGCGGATGCCGGGTGTACGAAACTAATCGTCCGAAGAGGCCAGGCTTTTGAAATCAAGCTACAGTTTTCTCCACGGGGTTATGAAGAAGGAGTAGATCAGTTGGCTCTTATTGCTCAAACAGGTACCTGGCCTAGATACGTTGTTCTATTAAAGGGCAGATGTCAACAGGATCAACCCTATTCAACCAGGCGAACTGTGTGATAGGGTTGATCTGCTGATTACATTGATAACTCTCTTGTGAAAATTGGTTGTGGTGTTCCTAAGAAAAAAGACGTTTATTCATTATGCACATAAGGGCTTCAGTGCACCGAGGGCTTTCACGCACCCCCTGTGCTCCGAAGCCCTCATTTGCATAAAGAATAAAAGTCCTTTTTCTCAGTAGTATGCCTGGTTTGCCTTTGAAGTAAAATAAACAATAAACTTAAAATGACTCGGTGTTCAAACAGTCAGAAATGAGATTATCTGGGAAGAGGTTCAGACTGCTCCTTCATTCTAAAAAACTATTGCTCCAAATTTTGTAAGTTGATCTAGAAGAGAAAAAAATGAGGATATATACAAGATAATTTTATTATAATTTAGAAGATAAATATATTCCCATGTTTAAAGGGATCTTCCAAGATATTGGAGGCCTATCCTTTTCACAAGGTCACAGGCCTCCTCGCAACTTACCCAGAACAGCACTGTCCATTGTATAGCCCCTGTGCTTGGTGTTGCAGATCGGCCCATTTACTTGGGTGTGACTGAGCTGTACCTAAACCAAACAATAGTTGATCTCAGGGAGACCAGCCACAAAAACACCACGGAGCCTCAGTTAAGAGTCTCAACACAGCAATCCGAAGTGCAAAGCTCCCTGGGAAACAGTAATATTCAAAATAAATGTGGAGCCCCAGTATTGGGTCTACAACACAATGAAAGACAGATATCCCTCAAAGGAAGGAAAACCAAGCAAAGGGGTGTCTCCATTACAGAAATCACTAAATCCATCATATTAAGTGGCCCCTATGTCAAGATTCCACTTTTTTACAAGCTTTAAGGATGTGACTGGGAAAACCTAAGCCAGTTAGCCATCCACAGACAGCTGTTTCGGGGTGTTGCCCCTCATCAGTGCGGAGTAGGATTCTGGCTAACCAGGAGCAATGCCTCGGAGACTACTGGTGGATTTGGTGATCTCTGTAATGGAGACACCCCTTTGCTCGGTTTTCCTTCCTTTGAGGGATATTTGGCTTTCGTTGTGTTGTAGACCCAATACTGGGGCTCCACATTTATTTTGAATATTACTGTTTCCCAGGGAGCTTTGCACTTCGGATTGCTGTGTTGAGACTCTTAAATGAGGCTCCGCGGTGTTTTCTGTAGCTGGTCTCCCTGAGATCAGCTATTGTTTGGTTTGACTAGTCTCCGAGGCATTGCTCCCGGTTAGCCAGAATCCTACTCCACACTGATGAGGGGCAACACCCCGAAACAGTTGTCTGTGGATGGATAACTGGCTTAGGTTTTCCCCGTCACATCCTTAAAGCTTGTAAGAAAGCGTGATCTTGACATAGGGGCCACTTAATATGGTGGATTTGGTGATCTCTGTAATGGAGACACCCCTTTGCTCGGTTTTCCTTCCTTTGAGGGATATTTGGCTTTCATTGTGTTGTAGACCCAATACTGGGGCTCCTCATTTATTCTGCATATTACTGAGCTGAACCTAAGCCATGTGACACATGAAAATGAAGTCACTGGCCTAGGAAGACGCCTCAGAATAGGTCATCAACGTCAGATCCCAGCATCCTCACCAATCAACAGTTTGAAGAGGCCACGGTGCTCTGCTGAGAGTTGTGGGTTCTCTAAACAGCTCATTGTATCTGGGGAGGTTTGTTGTTGTACCTTCTTATTATTAAAAATTCCAATAAAAACATCTGATTTAAAAAAAAAAAAAACAGCTCATTGTCGGGATTGCCAGGAGTCAGACCCCGCCATCCCCATCTGAGGATAGGCTATCAATATCAGCATCTCAGGAAGGATAAACTGGTAATGTCATCCACATGGGCTGCACGGGCGCTGAACCATCAGACGTTATCAGTAGATGTTGAGGTGACCTCTCTTTCAGTCATTGAGAGGTTTGTTACTATGGAACCTGAATTATGCATCAGTTTGCACCCACTTATTTTGCCATCTGCTGTAATCCGGCTGGTATAAATTCATTTTTTTTTAAATAGTAACATCATTTTTTAGCACAAGTTAACACATTCAGCCCGGATAGACAGTAAGAAGTGGCATACTGCTGGGGGTTAACCACGTGTTGCTCTCAGCGGCAGTGAATTCCACGTCATTTGGGGGTCACCCCTCATGATTCATGGTTCCTGATTGCTTTAGCTGATGTAGCTGTGTACATGTGTCTTAAGAAGAGGAGGAGGGAGGGCGGTTTATGACCTTGCTGTTTCCATTGCATAGTTCAGTTCCCAGTCCCTACAATGTCAGGAAATAGAAAGACGCATTGTACTGTCCTGTGAGTCAAACACTACATAGCACGTAGCTATCTAGGCGCGGGTTATTCATATGACTCCGTTTCCTTTCTGCCACCTGCATCCATGCCGCAGGCCTTTCATCAGACGGCCTGTTGTTTTCTGGCAGGGAAGCCTCCGGGCCTAAATTTCTCGGCTGCCTGGCCATATTATCCACAAGGAGTCATTATAATAATATATAATGAGATTGCTGCCAGAAGAGGTAAACCTACATGCTAAGCATGCATTTAATATCCATTTAAAAATGGCATTTCTAAAAGATCTTGAAATGCCTGTTTACTGCCCCAGATTCTGATTTCTCATAGTCTGAGCAGAGCTGCTGTGAAAAACGACAACTGACAACCACTCTATTATATGTCCATTCCAGATCTCATGTTATTACGCTTCCTCTTAAGGGGACCACTTGTTTTAGATGAATAGGATGAATGAGAGCAATACTTACCCGTCTATGTTACGCCCTCTCATTCACATGTATGCTCGAGTCACATGTAGGCCCCATTCACACAACCATATCCGTGTTGCATCCGCATTTTCTGTGGACCCATTGAATTCAATGGTTCCGTGGTCTGCATTTTGAGGACAAGTATAGGACATGTTCCATCTTTTTACAGAATGGACTTGCCGCGTCTGTACCGTTCTGCAAAAAGAATATGTCGGCAAAATGTGAACCATAGACCCATTGAAGTTAATGGTTCCACAAAAAAGTGGGGACGGCAAAATGGGCACGGTCATGTTCATGGGGCTAGAGGTGAGTAATCTGCTGTCAGGCACCTTTTGGTGTTAGCAAATCATGCAAGAGAACATGGGATTAGACATTACAATACGGAATAAAAGTAGGCAACTCACTTGGAAAACCGAGGATATACTCTGTATATGACAAAGTTGGAAATATATTCGATAGATTCAGTGCAAACATAGTTTAAATATTGTTTCTCAGATGGATGACAAGTTTCGGCCATTTTTCAAGTATCGTCAATAGGTATTAAGTTGGGACATGCCGCTGAGACGAGGGGGATATTAAAATATAAACCGAGGACTCTGACGTCTCTGGCACCAACAAAAAGGAAAATTCAATATAATATTTAAAAATAGTGAGGTCCTACAGGAATTAATTTTATAATAGTTTTATTGGTAAGGAATATTTGGTAATAAAATATAGTATTTTTGTATTTTTTTATTTTGTTATTTATTTTCATTTTTCACTTTTAATTTTGTATATTCCTAACCAATAAATATACTATATACGGTAATATATTCTTGTAGGACCTTACTATTTTTGAATGGGATTAGACATGTTGAAGTCAAACACGCTTGATCCTTCTTTTCCTTTGGAAGAGACTACTCCATACACATTGGATCGTTGGCCAGTTCGGCCAACATTCAGCTAATGTGTATGGCCACTGTTAGACGCTTTAAACATGGATTACAGTATGTCCGCTAGATTTTCATTGCCTTTTTTAATAGTTAAAAACAATTTAAAAGTGAAATAAAAATTTGACAAAACCATTTTATGTCAATAAGGGAAAAAAAACGAATGAACCATGAAGAATTGCAGCAGATGGCCAATAAATAACTATAAGGGATATCAGTTGTAAACGTGGAAGCCATAACATAGTGTGAACAGAGTCAGAGGGCTTCATATTAGTTCTTAGTTGTAGAGAGCTGTGATATAATACCCATTAAAGTCTACAGGGACATAATGAACCTCTGTATGCTTTAGTTCCAAACAGTTTTTTCTGTCCGATAAATACGGAATCCAACTTCTTTGATTTGAATTTGTCCTTCTTTAGGTCCATGTCCCTCTGAAGACTTTGGCACAGAAGCTCACTTTAAGGTGACAGACTCCTTGCAGGAAGGTGAATGGAGCGCCACCATAAGCAGTGTTGATGGGGAAAACCTTGTTCTGTCTGTCATCTCTCCTCCTGATGCCCGAATTGGAAAGTACGCCCTCTCCCTGGAGACTTCTACAGAAACTACAGAAGAAAGCTGCAACCTTGGGGAATTCTTCCTGCTCTTTAACCCCTGGTGTCCAGGTATGTGAGTGAGAATATTACTTTTGTAGAATTATAAAATAGTCACTAATGTGCAGCCAAACCTACAAGGTGTCATATCCATCATTCCTTCAAGACTCCTACGTGCTTCCACTGTACCTCTCAGGGTGGTCTCAGATCCAGGCCAACCGAAGCAGATGCCTATTTCCACTTGGCTTGGTGGTCATGGCTTTATCTGATGGTGGTGTAGACATGGGGTTTACTGTGACTCTGTCCCTCAGGAGTCTACCTGGAGCCAGCCCAGATACCTGTCCATTTTTTCATTGCAGTTCAACAGGCCACACGTGAATCGTTGTAGTGCTGGAGGTAGTAACAATCTCAATCTTGCCCCAAGTCGCAGAAGTTTGAAAATGTGAAATCCTTGTGCTCTTCGTGAGAGCTAACTCTTACAGGGGTTATCCCCAAAAAATATTACTATGCAATGAATCGAGCATGTTAGATAAAGTTTTATTGCAATATAGCTGATATTTTCTGGTAGCGACCCCTGCTGTTTATCCTTCTGGTCCACCTACTCCTGCATTCAATGGTGGACTAACATGCTCAGTAGCTTGTTTGCACCCCTAAGGGCTGTCATGGTGATCTGATAGAGAAGCGGTCCAGACACCATTCATTTATTCTAAATTCATCGAATTATACTGTATAGCTGCTATACATCCCTCTGGACCAGTGGTCCATAACCAGTAGCTTACAACCCCTGTTGTGTGGCTCACCACGGGAGTCCTAAGTTATGACCATATGTACTGGCCATTGACATTGTTGCAGACCTACCCTAGATTTACCAATCTGGATGGTATAATACTAGAGTTAAATTTCCCACTGGGACAATTATCAGCAAGTGTTTGCAATTTCATGTTTTTTGTTTCTCCTCAAAATTTCTCTCCTCTGCTTTTGAATTGCCTGTTGCTCCCGACCATCAAGGAAAGTTGTGTGGCTACAACATACAAAAGGCTGAGGACCTCCGTTCTAGACAGTGGAGGAGGAAACTGAGGGGGCTTTTCATGTCATATGTATCTCTGGGTTATATGTGAGGGGCTGTTTTCTATGCAAAAGAGGAAGGGGTTAACAGAAGCTATTTGCAGTGAATCCTGGGAGGTGCAGGTGCTTGAGCTGCTGGCCACCCACAGAAAAGGAAGCAAGTCTTACAGATAAGTGAGTAAAAACAGTTTTAAATGTGGGATATAACATACATCTCCTGCATAAACCAACAAGTCCTAACAAAGAAGGAACATCTTAGATGTGTCCCTCGCAGTCTGTTAGCTCAGTGCAGACCCCAGGCTAGAACAGCATCTATGTTCCACACATCTAGCTCTATTTCCTCTATGCATCTTAAAGGGTTGTCTCACTTCCACACGTGACATTTATCATGTAGAGAAAGTTAATACCAGGCACTTAACTAATGTACTGTGATTCTCCATCTTGCCTCCTTCGCTGACTTGATTCATTTTTCCATCACATTATACACTGCTTCTTTCCATGGTTTGCGACCACCCTGCAATCGATCGGCGGTGGTCATGCTTGCACACTATAGGAAAAAGCTCCGGCCTCTCCAGTGGCCAGGACCGTGGGAGCTTTTTTTTCTATAGTGTGCAAGCATGACCACCGCTGATGGATTGCATGGTGGTCATAACCATGGATACAAGCAGTGTATAATGTGCTGGAAAAATGAATCCAGCCAGCAAAGGAAGCAATATGTGTCTTGTATTAAGGGGTTGTCCCATGAAAAATATTCTACACTTTTCTACACTGTAGCAGAGCAATGAATGGGGAGATCTCTGGATCCATGTGAGGTACAGGGCTGGTTCTGGCTTTGTTAGAAAGAGGTTGTCATGTACTATATGATGTCTGACTTTCATTTTTTACATTAGTCATGGGATAACCCCTTTAACTTCCTCTACATGATAAAGGCCACTTGTGGAAGTGAGACAACCCCTTTAATTGTGTTAATTATCTCCCAATGCACAAACCTCCATACACCGTGTAACTATCTCATTTCCTCAGAGGATTCGGTATACATGGAGGATGATGAACAGCGGACTGAGTACGTTGTAACACAGCATGGGATCATCTTCCAGGGAACCAATGACTCGATCACCACACTTCCTTGGAACTTTGGACAGGTAATTTTCCTCCTCATTTTACTACTTCATTTAGGTTATCTCCATAGTCACAACCATTTATTTTACTCTAGTCCCAATGCACCTAAAGTGAAAGGTGGAGATCTATGTGTCTCCACGGTAACAGACTGCAAACTGTGTAGTCAGATCCTAGTCATTCTCGTTTTCAGGTGTCTCCTTGTGCTTGCTGACCTAATATATCTTAGTATGAAGGACTACATGATGAAACTACACTGGGTTTGTTTGTAGTCTGTTGCCATGTAGACACATACGTCTGCATAGGAGCTGTATAGACATTAAAACAATAAAAGAGTGGAAGGATGAATGTTGTTCCCAACTGTATTAAATGGTTGTTCAGACACTCATAGCTGGCATCAGAATACTCATCTTATGTGGTGCCCAGAGGTGTTTACAGAAACAACCATGCCGGTTTTGCTATGCCGTTTTAGTAACTCCTATTCACTTGTATGGGAGTTACCGAAATGGTGCAGCACATCCAGGGGCGCATTGGCCATAGACCTTACAGGGAAATTTCCCAGGGGGCCGTCTGAGCCCTCCTTACAACTGGCCAATGGAAGTTTTTGGGGATGCATTTTGTGCTGCTGGCAGTATTTTGTGATGGACTGGGGTATTTGGCTCTGTTGGGGTGGTATAATGTGCCACAATATGGTATTGATAGCCCTGCCTTCCATCAATTGGGACTCAACTACAAAACAGGGCCACTTTTACTATTTTTTTCCAGTCCCTCTTTGAATTCCCAGTCTGCCCCTGAGAACATCCACCTTAACTGTTTCCACAACCCTGACCACCTCGGGTCATCACATACAATGAGTATTCCTATATCAGCCTTGAATGTTTGAGCATGGAATAGCCTTTTGAATGATGGCATGTCACTAGGTGAACAGAACCCTATCTGATCAGTAAGGGTCCAACAGCTTGGACTCTTATGGTCCCTAGAAGGAAGGAACTATAGCACCAGGCAATGTATGGCAATTCTTTCAGATTTGCTCTACACATTCCTACTCTTGACCTAGAACTGTATAAAAACTGCAGTTCATCAGAATTTTTTGTCATTGGGTTTTAGTTTGGAATGGTACATGCAAAGAGAAACTGCCGAAGGCCCTAGGCCCTTTGTTTTAAAGGTGGAAGGTGGTGTCCGCATTTGGACATCTGCTAGGCATATGCCATGGCTTACTGTGGCCGGAAATCCTCTTTAAGTGGTTCCATAGATTATCTACAACAGCTGTAAAATGGTAATTGAAAGCTTGTGTTTGCCCGTAAGTGTAATTTGGTTTACATCCTGGTTTTGAAAATAAGATTTCCAATGATATTTCATGGATCTCAACTGAAATGGCTAATTGTCTCAAGAATCCTTGGTTCTTTGTGTTGTCTGGTAGCGCACTGGAATCATCTTGGTGTATTTGGAGAATTATTATGAGGCTTTCTATGGAACAGTAATATGTGTGATGTATGATTCTACACTAAATTATGGCTCCTCAGTTTTTTCTATGGTGGCCATGAAACCTTTACCTCTATTTATGAGGATATCCAAGAAAATGAAAAAAGCAGATATTTTGTAGATCCAAAGAAACTGTGAATATATTCAAAATATTCTTGCTTTCACACTCAGTAATTGTCATCACGTCTTTATAACGAGCAAAAATAAGTTGCCTTAATGTTACCCGGTGTCCGCATATGACATATGAGCCTCCAGGAGGCCCTCAATACATTGTTGTCAGGTCTCATTGGCGTGTAGTAGGGAGGTTGCATCACGATGACACTAAGCAGATATTCTGTGTAAGCTTTAGGACCAAAGTCTGTTCTGTCTCGGACTTATCACCAGTGCCTCAGCTGTTCCCACTCCCCAGGCATCTTATCTGCTGTACACATGCAGCCACATTCCATTTCTGCCCCTCTCTATGTGCTCAACGTTTTCTAAGGACAAGCATCATCACTTTGCTCAATTGCAGGACGGACACCGAACGTTGGTGGCTTGCCATGTTAAGACAAGACTTTTATTCCATAAAAGGTCTTGGACAGATAGCGGAGTCACAGGGAGATTATTCAGCCTCATCATAAGGTCTCTCTGATGAAATGTATATTTTAAGTGTCAGGGTGCACTGTGCAGTCATTTTCACGCAAGTTCACACAAACCTTCAGTAGCCTAAAATTTCTTAGAACAGTCATATAAGGGAAAGCTGCTTATTGCTTGTAGCAGGACATAGCGTATGTAGAAACCTCACTGATGAGAAATGACTTGGACTGTGTTGTAGACACGGTGACTATTTTCAGACGATTATAAAAACTACTGTCTACTTTCTTCCAGAAACAGCACTGCACTTGTCAGGGGGCTGTATCTGTTATATGTATCAGAAGTGAATGGGATTGAGCTGCAATACCAGACATAGCCCACGGACAACAGTGGAGCTGCTTCTAGAAGAAAGTACACGTTTTCTAATCTCATACTACTACAGTATTACATTTAATACTTTCACACTTGCGTTGGTGCGGATCCGTCTGTTTATTTGCACAGACGGATCCGCACCTATAATGCAAACGTTTATATCCATTCAGAACGGATCCGTTTGTATTACTTTTAAAGAAAAATGACAAAGTCCAAAACGGATCCGTTTTGAATTACATTGAAAGTCAATGGGGAACGGATCCGTTTTCAAATGCACCATATTGTGTCATTGAAAACGGATCCGTCCCCATTGACTTACATTGTAATTCAAAATGGATCTTTTAGGCTCCGCCTCATCAGACGGACACCAAAATGCTGCATGCTGCGTTTTGGTGTCCGTCTCCAAAACAGAATAGAGGTGGAACGGAGCCGAACTGATGCATTCTGAACGAATCCTTATCCAGAATGCATTGGGGCTTAACTGATCCGATTTGGACCGTTTGTGAGAGCCCTGAAACGGATCTCACAAACGGAATCCAAAACGCCAGTGTGAAAGTACCCTAAGTCCTACAAGAACATCCCTACTTAGAGCTCTTTCACATTTGCGTTTAGCTTTCCTTTCTTCTGATCCATCTTATTTTGAGCATCAGTTGTGATCAGTTTGTAAAAAGTCCTGCATGAACCTACAGGCTGGGTTCACATTTGTGTGGAGGAGGAACAGACTGCCGCAGTTCACCATATCGGGCATAGCGGGATACCACCGTGCACCTCCAGATCCCCATTCATGTTGCGTGTAGCATTTTTTTGTCCAGCTGAAAGCCAGCATGTACACCAAATACGGTTACCAGATTACAGTGCCAGAGTTCACAACGCAGATGTAAACACCGCCTTAGTCTGCAGATGTTCATTTACTTCTATGAAAGAGTGTTGTGGCCATGTTCAGCTTTACAGCAGCCACATGGACCATAGTAACCTTTAGTCTGGAGGAGATATTCATTTACTACAACAAGAGACTGTTGAGGACATGCTCTGTGACCTATGCATCGGTTATTGTACAGGGAGGGGGAGGAGGTGTTCCTGCCTGTGATGATAATGACATAACTTCTAAGGCGTGATCTCTACAGAACAGAAAGTGTTAGCCTATTATTATAAGGCTTAGTAGCCAGAGTGAAAACTGCAAGTTTTTTTTTTAAATATCAATAGTGACTTTAAAATATAGAGAGTGGCATTTTCAAAAAATGTTTAACATAAAAAAAACTTGATATACAAAAAGAAATTGATATATTAGCCCTTTAAAGTGTTACTGAACTTTGCAAAACGTTATAGGGAAATATGAAATGTTTTGATCAGTGGAGGTCTGAGTGCTGAGACCACCACCCATTGCTGGAACGAGGAGAGAGAAGCAGTCACATACTGAACTCTCTCTCCTCGTTGCAGTAGACCGAATCGAGACTTGCACATAGAGTTCTATTGAGCCAATCTCATGCAGACAAACGAGAGAGCGTGATATGTGAGCACTTCTCTAACTTCATTCTAGAGATAGGTGGGGGTCTCAGCACTCAAACCCTACCAATCAAAACCTTTTACATGTCACCATGAAGTTTGATATGTCACTTTGGAAAGCTCAGTAACCCTTTAAATGTTAACCTAATTACCAAACAATGAGAGCAGATGTGGAGAGATAACTCCCTAAAATACAACCGTTATGAAAGTTACAATAAAATGTATGAATGCTCATGAGATATAAACTTTGTCAGATAAAAGAAAGTAAAAAAAAAAACATAAGATCATAGTGAATTTTCATAGCTAATGAGCCTTAGCCCACTTTTTATGTGGTATGTTCCTTTGTTCTTACTAGTTTGAGGATGGTATACTGGAAGCATCTCTTGACGTGTTAGACAACAACCCCAGGTTCGTGGAAGATTCCACCACTGACTGCACTCAGCGAAATGACCCCGTGTACATTAGCCGTGTCGTCAGTGCAATGGTGAGTTTATAAATCCTGCAAATCATTAAACTGACATACTGTACATTTAAGAACTGTTAGAATTTAGAACATTTGGACAATAAAAGGAAAATCTTTTTGTGCCCACATCTCTTAACCTTTGTTTAACCTGATCAATCCTGGAATGGGATTTCAATGTGCTGCACTTTTCATGATATAGGGTATAATTTGGCAATTCCATCATGTTGATACCTTTGAGATTCATCCATGATCCTACAGGTGAATTGTAACGATGACAATGGGATCCTGTATGGGCGTTGGGACAACGTCTATGGCGATGGAATAAGCCCCATGTTCTGGATGGGCAGTGTGGACATCCTGAGACGTTGGAAGAAGCGAAGTTGTCAAGCAGTGCGATACGGGCAGTGTTGGGTTTTTGCAGCAGTTGCCTGTTCAGGTGAGAAGAACGACAATAAAAGATGAGAGGAAAGTCTTTCAATGGGCAACAGATTAATTTATGTTGTATTTCAGTTCTAAGAAGTCTGGGGATCCCAGCCCGGGTTATTACCAACTACTATTCCGCACATGATACTAACAGTAATTTGGTGATTGAACAGTACCTGGATGATCAAGGGAAAAAACAGAAGAAGCAAAAAGACATGATCTGGTAAATATTGGGTTGGCAATTAGAAAAAGCACTATAGCCTTTAGATTTATTGCCAACTGTCTCGTTGGCAGTCATGTCGGTAGATTTAATTCAGGACAAAAGTTTTGCAGCATTGACAAGAGATTTTTCAAACTCTTCTATGAAGGAACTTCCACTGTTGGGTTGAAGCCTGGATGAACCGTCTTGATCTTCCTGAAGGATACGATGGCTGGCAGGTTGTTGATCCAACTCCTCAAGAGAAAAGTGATGGTAGGAATTTGAATCTTTTCTCCTAGTTCATTCCAACACACATGCCCATTTTCAGACTGGAGTGAATGGTGCTTGCTTTTCGTAAAAAAAAAATAACTAAATACGGCTGGTCGTTCCACATTTTGTTTGCTAAGATTTTGGTGCCTGCAGAGAGTGAGAGCCACCGGCAGATACATGCTGTTTAGAAGGGTTCAGGGCAAGCCTAACTCAACCTTGGGTCCGCTTCTATGACAGATACACCCTTTGAACATGACTTCATGAATTCTTACATATACTATTTAGAAGCTCTAGTCAGTGGCTTACATAAAACAGTTAGCTTCATATTAAAAATAGGCAAATATGGTCCTTAATTATAGTGCCGGTTTTTGCCACCCAGAGGTATGTTCCACACCATTTATGCAACCTTAGGGCCAATTCCACTTACCCCGTTTTTAAAAATAATGCAGTTCTTCTGTAGAAGAGAGATCTGCACAGGTTCTGGCCACCTAATGAAGAAGGGAATGAAACCAACCAGGATTGGAGCCCCTCTTTTCAAGGGCTATATGGGTTGACTCTATGACTTATACACTTTTGGATCCAAGTAACCAAATTCTTACGAGAAATAAATATTGAGTGGAGATACTCCAAGTAGACTATTATGGATGTTTACTCCATCTCAGCTGTAACTATACCACTTGTTTAGACCTTCTCTTCTCTTACAGGTGTGTACTGTTGTGGCCCCGCTCCTGTTCTCGCTATCAAGGAAGGTGACCTTGCTATAAACTATGATGTCCCATTTGTGTTTGCTGAGGTGAATGCAGATGTGATTTACTATATAGAGCAGAAAGATGGTACTGTCAGACAGACAAAATACACTGCGAAGGTTGGACAGAAGATCAGCACTAAAGCAGTGGGAAAAGACTCTCGGGAGGACATTACACACAACTACAAGTACCCAGAGGGTGAGTGAAAAAACCATAAGTTGTATTCTGTTTAAAGGGGACTTATTTGCATGGCAGATTTACAATGAAGTAATAGGAAATGTAATATTCCTTCTAACAGAAAAATGCCAATTTCTCTTTACTCTCTAGTAAATGTTCTGCAATCCTTTCAGTTAGGTGGAATTTAGATGACCGTATTAAAAATGATCTGTGGTGCACAGTGAAGTCTGTATGTTCTTGTAAGACATGGACCTGGTTACCACCAAAGGCAATTGTCTCCAAGCCCATCCCTTGGGTTTCTCCACATGGAACAGAGATGTGAATTGCATCAGTGACTTCCATGGGTCTATGTGCAGTCCAAAAATACTACTGACTGAATCAGGCCTTACATTTAGTGCATATGCCCACAACTATATATTATGACTTCATACAACCTTGTACAGAGCTGTGACATGGCACCCATAGAAGTTTTCGGGGGCTTTTTTTTTTAAAGTCACCATCGAACACCATATTACAGCAATGCTTCCATAATGCAGTACTATACAGTGGCACACAGAGTGCCTACAACTCCATAGTACAGGAAGTCCTTGTGCAACTCTCCAGGCTCAGCGCAAAAAGCTCTGTTGTGTGTATGGAGCCTTATATCATTACTAATATAGTAATATAATATACTGTATAATTACAACTAATGGAGAGTAGATAATGTCTACTGATGTGCTATTTCCAGACACTGGATATACATCTTGGCAGTTCCTTAATTATATTTTATGAAAGACACATTACAAAGGAGCCCACTATTTTCTCACATGTCTCAGCTTCCAGGTGCCAATGTAGTAGCCCAGGAGCAAATAAAAAATGGGAGTGATAGTGGCTCTGGAAGTGGCAGCTGTACTCACAAATAACAGTGGAAATCCTCACACTGGCACTCTCTAGAGCCATGCAGTGACAGGAGGGCGCACACTTTCTTCCATTGGGGCACACCCTTTGGGGCTCCTGTCTAGTGGTAGTTATGGTGTCCTTGGTGTTAGGTGTTGGTCTGGCTGCAAGGCAGTAGAACAGCTGAAGTGTCTGGCGTCTGGTAGAGTCAGTAACCAGGCCAGTTGGTGTAAATAAATGTCTCTTTTTATTAAAGTGCAGAATGGGAGTAGTAGTACATCCAACAGTACAATTCCAAGTAGATGACAGTAAAATTCCTCCCAATAGCAACATATAGACAGCAGCAATGATTGAGGTTGTAGTACTCCATCTTTCTGTCTCTCTCTTTCTCTAAAGTCTTTCAACAGAAACATAGGCGGCAATGAGGTTCTTCTTATCTGTTTCTGCAATCCTAAGCCGAGAGGTAGAGATTAAAGGTGTTTTCTAAGACTGAATAATGATTTCCTATCCTTTTTGCTGCTTTCCCTAGGCCAAGTGACACATGACCTAGGCGCAGCTCAGCCCCAATAGAAGGAAATGGGACTGAGCTGTGATACCAAGCACAGCCACTATACAATATATGGCGCTGTGCTTTGTGAGCACGGAGAAGGCTGCGGCCCTCACAGGAACACCAATGCATTCTCAAGCATTTCCGGGTTCCCAGTTTTCTGACCCCCATCCATCAGATACTGGACCAGAGGATAGGTCATCAGTAAAGTCTAGGAAAACCCTTTTAACATACGGTTAGCCAAACCATCTCCAAATGGGGAAGGGTGCATTAGCAATGTTCCCTCTCACAGCACAATACCTTACTGTCTGACTACAATGCATGGCCTTATAACTTCTGGACCATCTGATTTTCTTCTCTCTGGTTGTAGCTTGTCTCCGAGATGAATATACTCTGAGCTCAGGCCTAGCTCTGAGGAACTTGCACATGTAGGTACCTCAGGCAGAACAATACTTTCTACTGACTAACCAGAGAGCAGACCCAGGTCCATCTCCTGGCAACCTAAGAGGATGAGCCAATGTGCCAAGCTATACAATAAAATATACAAATAAAATAAATCAGAACTTTTCACTTAAAAACATAACATCACAGTAATAACCCAGAACAGGGTTACTGCTAGAGGGTATTTTACTCTTATATGCATTGTCAGCTGTGAGACCTTATAGACAGGGCTGTGGCTTTACAAATCATGTTCAATCAAGTGAATTTACCACGAGTGGACTCCAATTAATGTGTAGAAACATCTCAAAGATGATCAAGAGAAGTGGAAGGCCCCCAGAACTAAATTTCAAGTTTTCCTTTTTAATAAATTTGCAAATGTTCCTAAAATTCTGTTTTCACTTTCACATTATGAGGTGTTGAGTGCAGATTGATGGAGGGGAACTTTTTTAATTTTAGAACAAGGCTGCAACATAACAAAATGTGAAAAAAGTGAAAAGGTCGGAAGGCTTTCCAAATGCATTTATTAGTAAGTGGTATATTCAGACAGAATCGACGAACTTTAGCTGCGGGGCATCTGGTAGATTTGATGTGATGAGTACATACAAGCTGAGTAGCTCCGCGGCTCTGCTTACGCTATTGCTGTGTGCTGTTCTCTTGTGAATTTGACAGAAAGGATAACAGCCTGAAGCTCTACTCATTTTGTCAAAAACATCAGAAATCCAAAACAATGCATTGTAAGTCAATGGAATCCATTGGAATCTGTTATAACTAGTACCGCCCTGCTAGGAGCAGAAGCCATGATGATAGTGTGACATTTCTAATTAGAGGGATTTGCACTCAATCTGAAATTATTACCACCATTCAGGTTATCTTGTTGCCACATAAACATTTATAAGGAGTTGTTGATTGATTTTTTTAATCTACCTTTTCTGGTACATAGGTTCTGAAGATGAAAGACGGGTCTTTGAAAAAGCAAATGAGCATGCTGCAGTTCCTCGAGCACAGAAGGAGCAAGTCCCATATGCAGTTGACATGAAGATTAAAGTATCCGAAAAGATGGAGAAGGGTAGTGATTTCGATGTGTTTGCCGTTATAAGCAACAATACAGAGGAGGACAAGGAGGGCAGGTTTATGATTTGTGCACGTCCTACCAGCTACACGGGTGATGTGGGGCCAGAATGTGGAATGAAGGATCTTCTCAACCTCAGCTTACAGGCAAATTCAGGTAATAGAACCAGTTTCTTTCCTTTTATTGTTATTGTTTTAACTGGTAATCATACAGTATTAGAAGAAACCTATTTAAAGGGGGGGAGGAATTCAGAACCAAAAATAAATATTATCATATAGCTCTGTTATAATCTATATACTAGCCAGATATACAGGACCACGTGCCATTAAGGTAAATAGGATTAAAGAGCAGCAAGGGCTAGCACAGTAAAGGTTATTGCCTACATCCCTGGTGGCTTTAAGCAATGAGTTTTTTTTTGCCTGTTTCCCTGGGGTTTTAGAGCATTTAGAGCAATGGGTTAATGTCTGCAATGCCTGGTGGCCAAGGGCAGTGATGGTCCCTGGTGGTCTTTGAAAGTAAAATGATAAAATTTAAGATCCCTAGTGGATTGCAGTAAAAGAATTAACATCAATATTCCTGATGGTCTGGTGGAGTTAAGTAGTTAATGACTGCATCCCTGCTGGACCAGGGCAGAAAAGGAGTTAATATCAGTATATCTCATGGTCTAGAACAGTCAGGGTGTTTACTCCAGTAATTCTTGTGGTATTGGGCTGTTATTCAGTTCATGTCTGCTTGCCTGGTGGTCTAGGGCACTGAATTGATTGATGTAAGAATCTATAACAGCCAGATGGTTACATTTTAGTTTAATGCTGCATACTTGGGGTCCAATGGTTACTCACTTCTCCAGGCTCTAGCATTGTCCTGGTTCTAACCTCCTGTTTCCTCCCTGCATTGATTGAGGAAACTGGGATAGAGAGAACTGTGCAGCTGTAAATGTACATCTGAACAGTTCTCTCTATGATCAGGCAGAGTGATTCAGGAGTGGTCTACAAACCATTAAAGGGAGCAACTGAATCCAGTCTGCATTGGAGAAAACATTGGAGACATGTCAGCACTGCCACACACTTAGAGGAAACCTTGCTCACCTCACCAGTCTCCCCAGGTTTTCTGTTGGTTTCTAAATCCTGTTCCCTCCTGACACAGGAAATGTGATGGCTCGGCCAAATGGTTATTGCATTGATCTACCTCAGCCATTAATTGGTTGATAACAGTTCCATGTCAAGAGTAACTAGTGCAGTACCCCAGAGGACCACAGCGATGTTTTATTATTGCAAAAAGGGTTAATGCCATTTATTTCATGCACTTTGTAGCCTACATTTGCTGGGTATAAGGCAAGCCAGCAGTTAACTCTGGCAGTTCTAGCAAGGTTACCACAATGATCTGCTAGTCATGCCTCTGTCTGGTTAGTTTTTTGTAGTTTAGAATGCAGCCTGGTTTGGGCTGTGGACAGCTTGAAAGCAAAGCAGAAGCTGATAGCAAGCAAAGTACATTTTTCTCCAGTAAAAACACAATTTCTATGGAGAGACAGGATGCCAAGCAAAGTAATTGTGCCAGGAGACTAGCCCTGAGGGAAAGCAGGATACATAACCACAGTCACATTTGTAATAGCAAATGTAATGCTGGTTTATGGCTATGGACTTTGCTGCCTGTGGTGATGGTATATAGCTTCATTGCCCCTGCGTATACACAGCCATTGAGAAAAGCAAGCTCTGTGAAATACAGCAGAATTGCCCCTGATATATGCTTGTGCTGAATCACTCAACATCTGAAGTAAAAAGACTGTTCATTGTTATCACTAAACTGGGCCTGGTCATTGACTCCCCCATCCATCCGCCGGTCTCTGCTTCCAACCTCCGACATGGGATCGGTGAGGCGCGTATGAGTCACCCCATAAAGTAAATGCAGTCCATTTTGTGCATTCCCTGTACTTAGTTTATTTTCCTAATTGAGTACTATGGGTGGTGGAGCTTTGTTGATGTTAAGTGTTCCTTCTGTGGTCTGTGCTATATTCACAAGTAAGCAAACTGTAAAAATGAAATATTTCCATTTTACGGTACTGTAAAAAATGAAAACTGTTCAGGAACATTCTGGAAATAACATAAATGGGTGTATGTTCAGGATATGGGGTGTGCAAGGAAAAATATGTTTCTTCAGATATGACACATTTCTTTCCTACCTCTTTGTAGACCAACCATTCCCAGAAATACTAGATCAGTGCTCAATTCATGCTCGGGTGAAAATGTACTGCACTTTCAAATTCCCATGTACAGTAGCATTAGTAGAGCATTGCCTTCATTCCTTGTATGGTTGCATAGTAGAGGAATTTAGATAACTAATTGCTTTCTTCTTTTTTCGTATTCAATCTCTGGCTTCAGAATAGTTTTTTTATGGTTTATCAATCATATTCTCTTTTTTGGCTCACAGAGAGTTGGATGAAGTTTATGCAGTGCGCATTTTTGCACACAGAGGTTGTGTTGAGGTTTATGCAGTGCTCACTGATGGCTTCCTTCTACCTAGTATGGTTATAAGTTCAGGAAAGGAACAGTCATCTCATCCTAGTGGTTATTAAGAGTATTTCTCCCTCTGGAGGACCTGCTCAGTCCTGCATTATACCCACTCATTAAAATGAATGGGAAGTGTGTAATACCGTATTTCTCCTAGGGTGGCACTGCAGAGAAATTGAACACTGACTGCCAGGTTTCCCCCACAGATTGCAGACGATCACTAGAGTTTCCAGCAGGGCAACACTTTGTAAGCAAATTACTGGCAAGGGACCCTTCTAACAAGTAGGGATTGTCCAAAGTGGAGAACATCATTAAGAAAAGTTCTCATTGCAAAACTTGTGGGGATGAAGGCCCAACAAATAAAGAAGATCTACTGGTCTTCTCTGGCATAACATCTAAACAGTGTTGGACTGTACACTTAGTACTTTATCACTATCTTTGAAGATCATCTATATATAGGTACTGTATAGATATTAAATTGGAAATTTAGATTTGACATTATTATTCTCTAAATACAGTTACATTTCGGTATTCTGTTATGCTATGCATGGCCACATATTATCACAGACTGTCGATGAAAATACAGATAATACTACCATTAGAGATGAACGAATCAATTCTACCAAATAGGAATTTGTCCCGTATTTCCCAGAAGAATTTTAATTCTAACAAACTCAAATTTTTCGTGATTCATTTTGGGAGAATCAAAAACAGAGAGAAAGACCCACATGTAATACTCATCTGGAAATGAGAGATGCAAACTAGTACTCCTTCCAAAATGACAAGAGTACTGGATGTCCTACTATTATGCTTCTCTGAATAAGGGCTCACCCATACAACCGTATGTATTTTGCGGTCCGCAAAAAATATGGATGATGTCTGTATGCATTCCGTATTTTGCGGAACGGAACACCTGGCACCTAAAAGAACAGTCCTATCCTTGTCAGTAATGCGGACAATAATAGGACATTTTCTATCTTTTTGCGGAACAGAAATACGGACATGTGGAAATGGAATGCATACAGAGTACCTTCCTTTTTTGCGGACCCATTGAAATGAAAGGTTCAGCATACGGTCCGAAAAAAAAACTGAACGGATACGGAAAGTAAATACGTTCGTGTGCATGAGCCCTAAGACGTGCAAGCCAGTTTTCCTTCCAAAAGGACAAGAGTCAAAAGTTGCCCTGGTTATCTAAGTGGCTTTGGGGGTGCTCTTTCTTATAAGGGAGACCACAAGTATGCAGGAGGTGTATTATAGTCCAGGCAATGCTGCCCTTTCTTTCTGGGAAACCTACATGCAAACATGAGTATCTTACATCTGCTGGCAACATATAGGCTTAGTGTTCTTTTCTTTTTGGAAGGAAAGTTAATTTGCATACCTTTGGGTTTCTGGGAAAGATATGATTTGAATATTCATTCTCTAAATCCTCAGAGACCAAACACTGTTATATACCAACTTTGAGAGCAATTGGAGCACATTTGATTCGGGTAGAATCTTTTTTTTTTTTTTTTTTTTTTTTTCGCCAAATCGTACACAAAATTAACTTCAAGAAATTTGCTCATCTAAATAATACCTCCATACAGTATCCAAAGAATACTATCATATAGTGCCCCATAGTATTGCCATATCTATTTCACAGAATGTAACCATCCAGTGCTATAATGAGTTAGTACCTTTACGCTCTCAGGTTGCTTTTGGGGAAACTAGTCCCCAGTGGGCCTCCTAATAAGCGGACGCCTGATCCAAGGAATTTAATTTGTCCTGTACACAATATGGACAGCTACCTAGTACCCAATATAGCATACAGGGAGCAATATAAAAGTCATCTGAGGGGCAAATAAGGCCCCAGCGCAGCCTTCAGAAGACATTTATATTGTAACCGCCCCAGTAATCATTCACAAGGCTCTCTCCGAAATATCTACGAAAGTCATAGCGGAGCAGATTTGGAAAAAGATGGACAAAGCTAAGAAAACCGTACGTTGAAAAGCCCCTGTCTGGCATTACTTCCTCCGGAGAGAAGACGACTATAGCCCCAGTTACAAATTGTTTGTTACAGAATTTGGCTCAGCAATGCCTCTAAAATATATTAATGTCAAATATTGGCGTTTTCTGTTGTGTTAGTGTCAGTGCTGTGGGAACATTGTATTTCTCCTGTGTTGCGGTGTCAATAAATCGATAATAAGCTTTTACTGCAGTTGTGCTGCATTATACTGTGGTGCTGTGAGCCTCTGATATGAAGTGAGCAAGAGGCTTTAATAGAGCAATTGATGGAGGTTCTTCAGAGGTTCCCCGCAGATCGGAGAAGGTCCGTGTTCTTTGTGTATATCACCTCTATTGAATAAATCGGTGTTAATAGTCTTTTTATGTTGCTGTTTCCTCCGCATATACATTTCTTTGTAGTTCTGTGTTCTAAAAAGTGCAGCCTTTTAAATTTATAAACAGGGAGAATTTATCATCTCCCGACGCCACTTTTGAGGCATAAAAAAGCCGCAAACATTGCATTTTCAATCATTTAAATGCCACTTTATGAAAGGGGACGTGGTGAGGACAGGGAGGGTCGGGACCAGTGGGTCCAACAAATTTATCTTCATTTGTGCTTGTTTTCAAAATTGCAAGAATAAAGAAAAATGCCCCCAAAGGTGTTCATAGCCTTACATTTTTACAAATTGTCATTACAAAACAATTCTTTCATCAATGGGGTGTTAACTGTGAACCTGAGGGCAAAATCAATGATCTTGGAAGCTGTGCAGAGAAGTAACACCAATAGAGCCCTTCTCCCAACTATCAGCTGTATTAAAAGGGAATGTGTCATCAGAAAATGACCTTTTGTTTAAATCACCTTTTGGCCTCATGCACACGACCGTTGTTTGTTTCCGCGTCCGTTCCGTTTTTTTTCATGGATAGGATGCTCCCCCATTCATTTCAATGGGTCCGTCAAAAAATGCGGATGGTCAACCGTTTTTGTTCCGCATCCGTGATCCGTGTTTTCATTCCGTCAAAAAAATAGTGCATGTCCTATTTTTTTCACGTTTGCGGACAAGGAAGGGCATTTTTACAATGGATCTGCCATAAAAATCGGATCCGTCAAAAACAACGGTCCATCATCCGTTTTTTTTGACGGACGCAAAATCTCCAGGAGGAGCGGACGCGGAGGCAGGCAACGGTCGTGTGCATGTAGCCTTTATCTTAGGGTACTTTCACACTAGCGTTGCCGGTACTGCCTGCCGGATCCGTAAATCAGTGTGCAGATGGATACCATTTGTTTCCAGATGGGGATGCGGATCCATCTGACAAATGAATTGAAATACCGGATCCGTCTCTCCAGTGTCATCCGGAGAAACGGATCCGGTATTTTTCTTTTTCACATTTTTAAAGGTCTGGTACCAGATCCGGCATTAATAGATTTCAATGGAAAATAATGCTGGATCCGGCATTCCGTAAAAGTGACTGAACTGAAGACATCCTGATGCATACTGAACAGATTGCTATCCGTTCAGAATGCATTAGGACAAAACTGAAGCGTTTTTTTCTGGTATTAAAGGGAACCTGTCATGAAAAAACAGCATGTAAATCTGTTCACAGTACCTCCTAGTGCCCTCCAAGTGTCTCCAGAGGGAACTTTTCTTCCGAATGTCACATTTTTTGTCTTTGAGAAAATGTAGTTTTATTCAGCCGCTGCCCCGTGCTTCAAGTCAGGCTTGAAGTCATGGGGGCAGCGGCCTAGGCGTCTTCACTGGTCCTCTCCGCCCCTGCTTTCTTGAGTGACAGCCCAGATCGTTTGCCGGGACCGCGCTCTACGGCCGCATGCGCAGTAAAGGGCGGCTGGAGCGCGGTCCCGGCTGCCGCGTGCATCGCGCCGTCTTTTTGCCGTCAGCGCATGCGCCCGACAGGCTGTAGCAGCGCGCCTGCGCCGGCATCTGTGCACAGCCGACGTGATCTCCTCTGCGGCGTGCGTGCAGGAGATCACGTCGGCTGTGCACAGATGCCGGGCGCAGGCGCGTTTGCTACAGCCTGTCGGGCGCATGCGTTGTACGGCAAAAAAAAAGACGGCGCTCCAGCCGCCCTTTACTGCGCATGCGGCCGTAGAGCGCGGTCCCGGCAAACGATCTGGGCTGTCACTCAAGAAAGCAGGGGGCGGGGAGAGGACCAGTGAAGACGCCTAGGCCGCTGCCCCCATGACTTCAAGCCTGACTTGAAGCACGGGGCAGCGGCTGAATAAAACTACATTTTCTCAAAGACAAAAAATGTGACATTCGGAAGGAAAGGTCCCTCTGGAGACACTTGGAGGGCACTAGGAGGTACTGTGAACAGATTTACATGCTGTTTTTTCATGACAGGTTCCCTTTAAAGCCCCTAGGAAGGAACTAAATACCGGAAAACTTTAACACTAGTGTGAAAGTACCCTTACCCTGGGTTCACACCTGAGCGTTTCTGAGACGCGCGTTTTATGCGCGTTTTTGTCACGCGTATTACAGCGCGTTTTTTCAAATAGGAAACGCGCGTCATACGCGCGTTCGTGACTCTGGAGACCAATTAAAAAAAGGCATATCTACACTTAACGCGCGTTTTACGCACGTTCTCATTGAAGTCTATGGGTGCAAACGCGCGACAAAACGCCCCAAAGAAGCTCAAGAACTTTTTTGAGCGTAGGGCGCTTTACAGCGCGTTCAAACGCGCTGTAAAACGCTTAAGTGAGAACCAGGGCCATAGGGAAGCATTGGTTTTCATGTATTGAGCGTTTTACAGCGCGTTTGAACGCGCTGTAAAACTCTCAGGTGTGAACTGAGGGTTAAACATATTTTTAAAGAATTTTTGGCGAGTTTGGTTTGTTTTTTTACTTTATTTTTCCATGTCAACATCTATAATTTAAAGGGAAACTGTCACCTGGAACATGGCGTCTGGCACATGTTATAGAGCAGGAGGAGCTGAGCAGAATTATGTATAGTTTTATAGGAAAAGATTCAGTAAAACTTGTAATTTATTTATTTAAATTCCTGCTCATTTTTGGCTTTCATTTCAAAGAGGCGGTCCTGTCAGTGATAATTTACAGCCTTCTCCCCATGACTGTGAACATGGAGATAGCTGTCAATTTGCTCAGCTCCTCCTATTCTATAGCATGTTGTCTTCAGGTAAATTGCATTTTCATGGTGCATTTTTCACACCGGCCACTAGGTCTAAAATATGTTAACACATTCTGATGTTTGAGAGCAGCTACACGGACCATAAACACAATGGACAGGACAAGACCCCACTGGTTTCAATGGGAGAGTCTTCTAGGCATGTTCTGTCAACTGTTCAGAGGTCAGGAGGGAGCAGATAAGCTGTGATATCACTACTGTGAATGGTGGATCCTGTGTTATCTATATAGAGGTGTTACTTGTCATTGCATATCTGCCTGTGATAATAATGATAATGGAAAAGTTACCTGTACAGAACAGGAAATCATGACCTTTTAGCCAGAGTGAAAATTGCAAGGTTATATACATGTTTCTAATATAGATATATTGACATGGTAAATTTAAGAAAACACTATATATATATATATATATATATATTAATAAACACATGATTTAAACGTTAGGTCATTGTATAATGACACAATCCCTTTAAAAGTATTGTTCTGGGGGACCTTTTGGACCCAGGTGTAACTTCTACATCTGCCCCCCCTATAGTTACACATACAATGCTATGAGAATAAAAAAATAAAAAACAAATGTAGTTAATACTCTACTACTACTACACTATATAAGTTATTACATTGGTATTAGAGTTTTTATAGCTTCGCTCTGTAATATACAATTTAGAACTACTTTGTTATTATTGTTTTGGGATGTTTCCCTCAAAAAGCAGATGTTCCTCCTTGGTTCCAATTACAATACACAAAGGACGCAAAATTTATTTATTAGTGTTTCCAAAGAATCACTTCCAAAAAAGATTGGCAGAATGACATCATATTTCCTTTCTGCTTGTGAAGAACCAAGGGCCAAACCTGCTGCTGTGCGGTGCATGTACAACATAATGAATGATAGTCATTTAGTACATTGGTAACCTTACAAAATTTTTGACCGCTTTAGCATTTCCATTGGCAGAACATCCTATAATCTGACTACCAATATTACTGAATATGAAGAAGTAATAGAGGATGGGGCACTCTTACACAAGGGATAGCAGGGATAAAATGTAAAACAATATTTAATACATTAATACATAGTAGAGATAAAAAGATACATATAATGTCAAATATAATAAAGTAGTAAAGTGCACGTGCAGTAGTAGCGGGAGCCTAATCGGTAAATAGGGTCCAAACAACTTTCTAATAGAGAAAATCTCCGAGAGTGTACAGTAGCCGAAGGAGACTTAGAATGTGCCAGTATTGGTAGATGTCGCCTACAGAATTAATAACTGTTCCTCATCTCTAGTGGGTAACTGTCCCACCCCGGTAAGATCCACCCAGTGGATAACTACATTTTCGAATCGCGATTCTTAACCACATTTTTAGCGGGACGCCGCACTATTTATTTATTTGAAGAACGGGACGCAGTCCGAGTTTTTAATGGTTCATGTGGATTATTTTGGACAGTTACCCACTAGAGATGAGGAACAGTTATTAATTCTGTAGGCGACATCTACCAATACTGGCACATTCTCAGTCTCCTTCGGCTACTGTACACTCTCGGAGAGTTTCTCTATTAGAAAGTTGTTTGGACCCTATTTACCGATTAGGCTCCCGCTACTACTGCACGTGCACTTTACTACTTTATTATATTTGACATTATATGTATCTTTTTATCTCTACTATGTATTAATGTATTAAATATTGTTTTACATTTTATCCCTGCTATCCCTTGTGTAAGAGTGCCCCATCCTCTATTACTTCTTCATATTCAGCCTCTCTGTAGATCCGTGGTGAATCTACTGGTTGGGTGCACCTTATCAGGTGTTTTTCCATTCTAGTGCGACATTGCAATCAATTTTACCAATATTACTGACTATAATACTGCACATTTTTGGGAGACTCATCAAAAGCCAGTTGGCGCCTACAGAATCCTGAATGAACACAAAGGGATACAAAGCAATAGTTTTGCACTGCACATAGAAATAAAGATAATCACAAAGGCTTCACTCGTGAGGGAAGGGCCCATAGGTCTTAACATATGTTATGATGGGATCTATTTGACATCATTGGAACTATAATTCCCTTGTATTGCCCTACAATGTAAATCTTTGGGTGATAATTAAGGAGGTATTCCAGCCATCTACATTTCCCACCAGTCCATGAAGGAGCGTGCTGGGCTATACTTCTCACAAAGTGGTATGTAGAGTGTATGCTTGACCACCACTCCTTACAACGACTCCACTTGGCAGCTATCCTGCTGGAGAGGGATAGAGCACTGGGCCCCGCCATTTTAGGTATTATTGGAAGTTCCAGACTTTGGACCCTACTGATCGATCATTCATGACTATACTTGCCAGTTCTCTTAGAACGTCTGAAAGGCTCCTGAAAAAGGTGAGACCTCCTGGACATCCAAAAAAGTTGTCAGATTTCCCAGGCACAGTATGGAAGGCTGCTTTCTCGCACAAAGCAGCCCTCCATGCACTTTGACCATATGTGGCAGCAGGAAACTGCACCATTAGACCTAGCCCTGGTGCCCAAAATGCATTGGAAGAGTATTGTATGGAAAGGGGCAGAGTGACATGAAAGGGGGCATGATTATGGTATAAAAGGGCATAACGTGGTAAAAAAGTAGGCTGGTCCTTGCCCCAAAAAAGATTCAATCAATCACTGCACGCGCCGTACCCACCAGTCTCCATGAAGCTTCATTTCAATGTGGTCATCTATGTTTATGATTTTTTTATTAAAATGATGGCAGCTAGATTCCCCCTTAGACCCTAGGCATAGCACTAGCTGTCATTTTTGCAGAAAGTTCCTTTAAACTTTTTCCTAAGCAACTTTTACACTTGGCTGACAGGTTTATGAACATGTGTGTTGCAGGAGACTGTAGGCCGACATCTCTGAGGTGTCAGACGTTGGAGGAACCAAAAAAAGCAAATGTATAAAGTAAAAAAATGTATATTTCACTCTTTTTTGGATCGGGTCCTAGTTTTGGCATACAACCAATTAAACCTGTGCCAAAAAAGCTAGTGTACTCTAACAGTTCATATAAATGTGTCCCTATTATGGATTATTCCACCTCATATTACACATAGCGGTTTTTCAACTCCGGGGCTCACTTCACATTTTCTAGTTACACTGTCTATTTTATCTGTTACACAAAGTTAGGTGACATTTTATGTCAAGTTTTGATTGAAGGTGCAGCCTGGTAATTATCAGTAATCCACATCTGGTTACCACATCCTGGCTGCATACCTTGTATATTATGGGTTAGCAAAAAAACAAAAACAAAAAAAAAAACACTTGTGTGTGCTCCATTTCATATCTTCCATAGAACTGCAACAAAAACGCTGCAAAAAACTTCAGAAAAATACCATAAAAAAACGAAGTGTGAAATCATCCTAAATTTTATCCTCTTGTATCTAATTGTTAGATAAATGAAAATGTCTTGTAAAGCAATGGCAACTAATATGGCCACAATTATGTATTACCGACTGGAGAGTTAATAGCTCTGTCTTGTATATAAAACACTTATTACCTCCAGGGGCTTTACTGTGGATGTGTAGAAATTTGCGCTCAGTTCCTGGAGCCTTAGGGGTCCAAAAAGTCCTCTTGCCTCATGTGAAGGGACCATTTCTATTAAATACGGGTAATAGCTGGAGCTCACCCCAACAGCTGGCCTGTTTACATGGGGTTATTCCTCTTTGGTTCTTCAACTTTCATGACCATAGGTAAAATACTGATCACTCTTGTTTACTTTATTCCCAACCTCTTTATCATGTAATTTCTTCCCCCTCTTGGAGCGGCAGCACGCATATGTCACCACCTCTCCATTCAAACCAGGGAGCACGAACCCCATTCTCATGAAAGGCAGGAGCCCCAGCAGTCAAAAGCCCTTCATCTATCCTATATCTAATATGTTCTTGTTTCCTAACATGGATTAAAGAACTACCGGATCAGAACCACAGTCCTGGATATATAAGGATATAGGTACCTGGGGGTATCAACATAGGGAGTATAGTTCCCTAAAGAAGTTATCCTTAGTGTACCTGCATCACAATGGATCCCATAGCTTTTAACCATGTTGGTATAAACTCCAAGCAAATATGATATGGGGGAAGGAATACTTTTATGGAAGAAGAGACCATTTTTTATCCTATTTTGTGAGCAGCAGGGTTCATCTGTCACCACCTCTCCATTCAAACCAGGGAGCACGAACCCCATTCTCATGATCAGGAGGGCCCCCAGCAGTCAGATCCCCAGTGATCAGACACCTATACCCTATCCATGTTTTTCTATTCGTGGACAGCCCTGGGATGCTCTGTTAATATTTCGGCTGAGTGCCTCACTCATTGTAGTGGGAAAAAAAATGCTAAAACCACTGTGCAAGGAAATCAATATCTATCATTACATTGTATAATTTAGTTCTTGTTCACATGGCCAACTGTGGCTGCCTAAAGTACACTGATACCTCAGGCGTATAGAGTATAGGGACTATTTAGCTTTGATTTGCACTCATTCCCTGGTGCGTCATGTGACATTGATGCTCGTCGTCATGCTCACCATGGAGTGCTTGTTAACCAGTGTGGCAGGACTAAGCCATTGAGGGGTTAACCAGGCTGTCTACTTTCTGCTTAAATTTCTTAGATGCTGTACACTGACTTGTACATGAAATGTTAAAAAAGTTCATTGATTACATCAGCATGCCAGTAGAAGCCTCCATGTTACCCATGGGTTCCATATATAAACCGACTACTACATCCAAGATGGCGACAGTGATTTATCCACATGACCACCTACCTGGCTCCTTCTTCTACGCTAGGCACAGATAGAGGCATCAGAATGTCCCATATCTGTACCTGTGCTAGACACTTTCCAGTTACACCGGTTTCAGTCTCTTAAACCGTTGAACCTAGGGCCACCATTCTTTACTTACCTGATCCTCTTACTGCAATTCAGGTTTTTACTGGTCTTGACTCTAGGGTGTATGGTGCCTTGTGTATTACTTTTTATTGACACTCCTCATCCCGTTATGACTTACCATAGAGTGCCCAAATAACATCACTGAAAGGCTCGGGATAGGCCATCAATATAAAATTGGTGGGAGTCCGACAGTAAAACACCACCACCACTGATCAGCTGCTCTACAGTAGCTTCGGACCAGAAACTGAACAATGGACGGAGCTGGTTACTGCAGTGCTGTTCCTATTTAAGTGAATGCTGCAGTTAGCAGCTCCATCCACTACACTTGGAAACTTAAAGTGGCCCTGGAAAAAAACGAAAAGTGGCCCCAAAAGTTGTAGGCAAGCCCATATTGACAGAAGATGGGACAGCAGAAGTAGGTGGGACCAGCAACACCATAGTGCAGCACAAAATACCACAGTGCAGCACAATATACTGCCCCAGCAGAACCAAATACCACAGTGCAGCACAATATACTGCCCCAGCAGAACCAAATACCACAGTGCAGCACAATATACTGCCCCAGCAGAACCAAATACCAAAGTGCAGCACAATATACTGCCCCAGCAGAACCAAATACCAAAGTGCAGCACAATATACCACCCCAGCAGAACCAAATACCACAGTGCAGCACAGTATACTGCCCCAGCAGAACCAAATACCACAGTGCAGCACAATATACTGCCCCAGCAGAACCAAATACCACAGTGCAGCACAATAAACTGCCCCAGCAGAACCAGATACCACAGTGCAGCACAATATACTGCCCCAGCAGAACCAAATACCACAGTGCAGCACAATATACTGCCCCAGCAGAACCAAATACCGCAGTGCAGCACAATATACTACCCCAGCAGAACCAGATACCACAGTGCAGCACAATATACTGCCTCCCACGCCACAGTATGAAACTATATCATCATCCTCCTGAGGATAGCAATACAATTGAATTTAGGAGGGTACCTGCTGAGAGCATCAGATCTTTATGTACCTGGCTGATAGGCATCTGTGCATCAACCCACTGGGCCAGTCCACCCATGGACAGCTGTGTAGTTCTGGTTCCGACTTCCAGTGCCAGAGCTACCAAGAAACAGCTGATCTGCTTGGGTGTGGGGTGTTAAGGATAGGCCATCAGTACCAGAATCCTGGAAATGCTGTCAAGGCGGGCACTGTTTGATCACTTCACTCAGTTTATCAGCCTTTGTTACTAGATTTATATGTCTATTTTTCAATATTTGATGGATTCGACAGGGGAAGCATGCTGTTGGGTTTACCAAGAAACACTGTCCATCAAGATTGTATATGTGTTACACTTCACTTTCAGTTTTCCTTCTATTTGTCTCATTCCTTACGGTAGTTTTTCGTGGTATTAATAAATAGCTCATGTAGTCGTATTATTCTATGTTCTGGCGGTGGAGGTTCTGCAAGGCTGCATCCATATTGATTGTAAATCTACAGAAGAGTGAACCTATTATCTAATATATCATTATCTCCTGCCATCATTCATACAGAAATTCTTGTTTCTTTTTCTACTGCTGGAAGAAATCACTTACAGACTCGGGTTTAACAGCTTCCAATTCAGCTTTGATCTCATTGTAGGGCGTTCATTGTGAAACGTGTGTCCGGACTTGTTACTGTGTTGTGTCTGGAACAAAAGAAGGAAATTGGGCATGTCGCTGTACTGAAAACGGAGCGGTATACTTAGTCATGTGAGGCTTAGGGCGGCCATACACATTCAATAGCTCTCGGCTGAACGATTGTTTAGCACACAGTTACCGCTTCCAACTCGCTTGCGGCTTCCCCATACACATACAAGTTTGGCTCAGCTGAGACGTGTATATGTATTTGATGGGGAGCGGGGAGAAAGCCGATGCCAGATGCTTCTGGTGCTGGCTTATCTTCTAGGAGAACAAAAGGATGAGGAGAAAATATTCACTTCGCCCAATCCTTGTCTCCCTCGACATCATCTGTTGGGGAAATGTTGGGAGCTCTTCAGACACAATAAACTGTTGGCCGAACCCACCATTCCTGGTGAGTTTGGCTGACAATACACTAATGTGGTACACTAATTTGGCCTTTAGTGGTTCTCAACTGCCCATGTCATGTGGCTGTCACAGGGATTATAGGGATCTACTTATTCTTCTTCACCACATGAGGGCCAGTGAGATGACTATGCAGGAACCTGGTCTTGGCAATCAAGAGGAAGAGGAAGCAGGAGGAGCAAGGGTGCACAGAGTGGCTTGGACCTGGCCTCGGTACACTTAATTGCTCATTTGCATATAGATTAAAAGTATATTTTTTCCAGAATGAAGCAAAGAATCGCTAGGAGAAAGCTATCACTATATTCAGTTGAGCTAGACCTAAACGACATAGTGCCTGGTTTAATAATGATTTTCCCTCTCCGGTAATGCTCCTGATGATGCGTCACAGTCCAGATGTTCATGCATAATTCCTTTTTTCAGTGTTTTTTTTTTTATATCGGTTCACTGACTATTGATGTAATGCTCATCTTTACTGTTCCTGCAGAGAAGACTGTGCCGCTGAAGGTTCTCTATGAGAAGTATGGCAGCAGTCTGACCCAGGATAACATGATCAAAGTGGTGGCTATGCTCCGTGACTCTTCTTCAAATGATATTCTCCTTGCTATGAGAGACATCCAAGTGAAGAACCCTGACATCAAAGTGCGGGTGAGTCTGTCTGAAGTACAATAACAGTGGATGCATCATTATCGCTGTGTACCATCAGTTTGACATAAAAAATAGGGCTCACAGGGGGAGATTTACTAATCGGCATATACGCCGAGCACCACATTTATTGTTTTCTTTTTTGCCGCATTCAACAAGGAGTCATGGCTTAGAGGGACAGGAGGTACTTTGATGTGGCTCAAGACGCAACAATGTGCACCAAATTTTTGCCACAAAGGGAGTCAACTAATAGATGGTATAAACTTCAACTAGACAGCCTAAAGATGCACCAAATGTATCATCCAGCATTAGACACTATGATAAATCTGGCACATCAGTGGGGAACGCACCTAAGCACTTGCAAGTCATTAGCATATAAATCAAACTTTGGGCTCATGCACACAACTGTATGTATTTTGCAGGCCGCAAAAAATGGACCCGCAAGAAATATGGCTGATGTCCATGTGCATTCCGTATTTTGCGGAACGGAACAGCCGGCCTCTAATAGAACAGTACTATCCTTGTCTGTAATGTGGACAATAATAGGACATGTTCAATTTTTTTGCGGAACAGAAATACGGACATACGGAAACGGAATGCACACGGAGTAACTTCTGTTTTTTTTGCAGACCCATTGAAATAAATGGTTTCGCATACGGTCTGTAAAAAAAAAACGTAACGGACACTGAAAGAAAATATGTTTGTGTGCATGAGCCCCTAGTTTTTTGAACATCAGATACACAGAAAACAGAAAGAAAGATGTTAACTGTTTATACTACTTACAGACCAATGATGACAGTTTAATATGTGTAAAGTAGGTGACCGACTCCCATTAACTTGAAATATGCAAAGGTGATCACCAATAAAAATAGGATGAGTCCTCAAAAGCAAAAATTAGGTTTAATACACACAAATATAGAACAGAAAAAGTGGGCAGAGCAAGAAAAACTATGATACAAAGGAAAATGCTTACAGAAAAGTGAGATGTGTTCTTCATATGTTTCACACAGAATGGTGACTTATTCTTGGAGCGTTAAGACAGGTGGGGAAAGTTGGTTCGACTCCCAGTCTAATGTGACGGCTTATATACTATACGTTCCCATAGAATCCCATGGCAACCTAATTTTAACTTTTTCATGTCCGAAAGATTCAATTTGCTCCCTTAATGTCCATATGACTGAGCTCAGAAGAAATTACATAATGTAATGTCATACTGTATAACTTGACTGTCTTCCTAAAATGTTCTTGTCATGAGTTTAGCATGATGTAGAGCTTGCTTAGATGCCATTTCCACCCTCTCCATAGTCATTAGATCTGTCAAGAATGACATGTCAGACAGCTGCAACATGGTCTAACCCTTCTTCTTCTAGATCAGTGAAGGATGTTAGTAAAGTAGTAGAGTTTTTAGTATTATAAAACAAAAGCAATTTTACAACATTGATACATTCTGCCTTAATAGCACGACTGATGATTCGGCCCTCATGGGGATAAAGCTAAGGCTATAATTTGAGTAGTGTTGTTGAGAAATGTATTCCTGCTGTAGAGTAATAAGACATTTATCAAGGAGTTCTGCCAGAAGTGCAGATAGGTGAGATAGTAACAGGTGACTACAGCTTTATCTTCTGTACCCAGAACCTAGGGTGTGTGATAACAGGCAGTGCCACTTACTGAACAGCCCAATGGGCCTTTGTTAGACTAGGACAGTGATGGCTAACCTCTAGCACTCCATCTGTGGTGAGCCTACGACTCCCAGTATGTTCCATTTATTTCTATGGAGTTCTGAGAACAGCCAAGCAAATATACTTCTTGGGAGTCGTAGTTTTACCACAGCTGGAGTGCCGGAAGTTAGCCATCACAGTTCTAGGCTATCAGTATAAAATAAAAATGGTGGCTTGACAGCGAGCTATGGTGCTTTAGTGCATAAGGACGGCTGCAGCCACCCTACTACTCTGCCCGAGTAATCACCTCCATGAATATTTCTGTCAAAGGTTATTACAACTTTTTAAACCTCTGCTGTAATTCTGAATGACCATTTTTTGTGGGGAGGGATTCAGATCTTCAGGAGGACACGCTCAGTCTGTTCTTACAGAACATATTTGTACACGTGTAGACTTAACGTGTAAGATTTCCTGCTCCTTCATGACATCACTTACCAGTGTAATGACCCAAATCCAGCTGCGTATTTGCTCTGCAGGGACTGAACCGAGCAAATTCAGATGTTCTGTTGAGCGAACTTGACAGATCCATGTAATTACAGAAGAGTTACATCATTTCTTTAGGCTGATTTTCTTAGATTTGACCCATGTCTGCCATTAAGTGGAGGAAAATTATTTAAACCGCCATCAACACCCTGGTTCTACAGTATAAACAAAAGCCTTGGAACACATCTCAACCAAAGCCACAATTATGTCTGCGTCTCTGATGAAGAGTTGTGTTTTAGGACACAGCTTTACTTTCATAATTGTCACACAAATGGTCCTCATAAAAGGGGTTACTATTAGGGTCAAACTTTACATTTACAGTTGTAGCTAGTGCTGGATACCCCTAGCCCTGAAACTAAATACCCTAGCCAAGGCAGAAAGGCCTGCTGGAGCACCCAATGTCACCTTCCACCCAAGGAACATGATCCTCCAAGCACCTCTGAGGAAGCAATCTATCAAAAGTTGAGTCCATTTTGGCATTTTTTTTTTTCTGGTCACACATTTTTAAAAGCTTTTTTTTCTTTAGAGTAAAATATGAGAAAATCCCTTAAAAATGCTATACCTACAGTAAAAAAATATGGACCCAAAAAGTGAGAAACAATCGGCATAAGAAACCACAATCTTTGTAGTGCATTGTAGTTCCCTATTGGACTGTGTTTTTGTTGGAAAAAAAGCATGTGTGACAACACCCTTCCTAATGGGTCATCAAATTATTTTTCTTTTATTCAGGTACTGGGCGAGCCCAAACAACAAAGGAAGCTGGTCGCTGAGATTTCCTTAACAAATCCTCTGTCGGAGCCCCTGGTTGGATGCAGCTTCACTGTGGAGGGAGCCGGCCTGACTGAGGGGCTTGTGGTTAAGGACCTGTAAGTAGAATCAGAACAACCATCCCAACCGTTTACAGGACTTGTTCATGTTCAATAATCCCGGCCAACTGCTTCAGATGTTAATCTTACCTTACTTTCAGTATATATTGTAATAAACCCTTGTTTATATGGTTACAGAGACTGCCCTGTAGAACCAGGACAAGAAGCCAAAGTACGGGTGGACCTGATGCCTCAGTTATCTGGACTTCGCAAGCTAGTGGTGAATTTTGACAGTGATCGCTTGCAAGGGGTGAAAGGTTATAAGAACGTAATCATAGCTCCTCTTCCAAAGTGAAAGATGTAGTGAGCCGCCCTGCACCTGAGAAACAGAGTCCTCACTGACAGCAAATCTTACATACCAGTCCTGTAATGTGAGCAGCCATATTTAGCTTCTCGGCTCTGAAGCCTGAGACATGCACTGTGCTTTATAAGCCGTTTGCCCGAGGAGCCAGGACTTTAAGGCAATGCAGCGTCCAGAGCTCCTGCACCTCTTTGTAACCTGCCGCCTGCCTGCTTGCCAGCTCTATGAATATTCTGATTTATATTGTTGGGGGTACAGATTTGATACTGTAAATAACGCATTGTATCCAGACATTAAAAGATCATTTATACAGAAATGACAAGGAAATGGTCACGTCGTCTTGTTTTCCTTAATCCCTGTTCCTGGAAGAAGTGTAGTAACAGGAGACATCTCTGGGATGCAGACCATTTGGACTCGCTTGCTACCAGAAGACTTGGCTCCTCTAAAACACCAGCATGCTTTTTGGAAGGCCTTGTCTACTGGAACTAGCATTACCATCGATCCTTCGCCAGAATAAATTATCTCCAACTCCAGATCTTTAATAACATTTCCATTCATCACTAATGCACAATGTCAAGTGTGATATAATCACAGAGAGATGGATTCACCAGCAATAAAGGGGTAGTTTGGTTTAAAGAACCCATTTGCAAATATGCTTATAGGGTATTCTGCATAATTAGTGGGGAATTGCTTCTCTGGGAGTGTCTGTGTAGACCTGGCACATCCATGCTTTACCCTGACCACACAACGATTTCCATGCAATGCTTTGTTTCCCCTGCGGGGGCACTGCAGTGGAATTGAATACCTCCAGTCAACTTCCCTCACAGATTGCAGCTGATCACTGGGCAGAGACATGAATGTGACCAGCTGACTTTAGGGGACCCTTCTAAGAAAAAGAAATTATCAAAATTATCTACATCTTTAATTTAGTCTATCATATAATGCATCCGACCTGTTCTCCCTTTCATAATGCCATTACGCCTTACATAAATATTTCTTCACTTCTATCAATAGCTGGTACTTTTATGAACTATGACAAAATATTATAAATATTAAAAACTACGCTTAAAGGCTATGTGCACCTTCGGAGTCCATTTTTTTATGATGGCATGTTACTCATTTTTGGCTAAAAATCTTTTTTTCAATTGGCCTTTATTAATAATATTGAGCTGTTCTGTCACACAGGGTAACTGTTTTTCTAGCTGTGTACTATAGCAGGTACTTTAACTTTGTGCTAGTCCCTTAACTCTAAACTACAGAGAGGTTATTTAAGCCACATTCTTATCAGTAACATAATTTCTGAGCTATAATGAGTGTTTATAATGGCAGAGAGCAGAGATAAGGAGCCCATCTGCTCCTAGTCTGACGGAAAAGACAGACAATCCAAAGAGTGCTACTAGAGCATGTCAGCTCTGTACAGAAAAAAAGGATTCAATATTTTTAATAAAGACCCATTTATAAAATTGTTTTTATCTCAAAATGAGTACAAGGCAATAATAAAATAAGTTTCCCGAAATGTGTACATGGCCTTGAAAGCGTCACTAACCTTCCAACAAACTTTGCATTAATCAATAGTACAGTGTGTGTACATGAGGAATAATACTATTGCTGGCCATTATATCACTATCATTATATCTGGTATTTTCTAGCAGTTTTCCTCTGTGCATAGTAAATGTCTAGTTTGCAGTTTTCTCAGACATAGTGGTTGGAGGTTAGTTGCCATTCACTGCAGACAGAGAGCTACTTAAAAGCAGTCCTAGGATTGTGGAGGGCAATAAAGATAGGTACTGACCTGTATGCTTGTGAATAAAGCACCTATGAAGTTTATATTTTAGCCCATGTAGCTGCAGTAGTCTGGTTGTCTGTGTGTGTCTCAACCAGCTACTGCTCATTCCTCCCTCCTCCCCTCTCCACAGACTTGAATTGGCAGGTGTAATATGATCCTCCTGTGGAGTTGCTCCCATCTAGGATAGGAATAAGACATTTTTTAAAGTGAAAATTAGCAATTAGCAAAGGGGGGAAGGGGGGGGGCAAACAGCTGATATGAGAACTTGACATTTCTCATTGATTAGACATATTACAAAGTTTCTGGTGGTCACTTGTATTATTAATTTATGCAAAGCAATATGAAAAGTTAGTCACCATCTAGGGCTACATGCACACGACCGTTGGTGTTTTGCGGTCCGCAAACTGTGGAGGCCCATTGTAGAGATGCCTATTCTTGTCAGCAAAACGGACAAGAATAGGACATGCTCTATTTTTTTTGCGGGGGCACGGAACGGAGCAACAGATGCGGACAGCACACGGAGTGCTGTCCGCATCTTTTGCGGCCCCATTGAAGTGAATGGGTCTGCGCCCGAGCCGCACCGCAACAACGGCCGTGTGCATGAGGCCTAAGGGTGGTTTGGCCCACTAATGTGAGAACACCTGGATTCTAGCATAAATTGCACCAACATGTGGCACAATTTGGCACATCTAAGTTTAATTATCTGCCCCTAGCCCAACAAGGGGGCATGGCTCAGCAGAAATTAGTGGAGCTTTGATAGAAAAGGGTGTGACCAAATATGCAATATTTAGTGCCAAAATTGGCCAGACTTTTTGCATAAAATGGCACAAACTCAGCAAAGCAGCCAACCAATAGCCTGACTCCCTGTGATAAATCTGGTGCAGGTCTAAACTACGGATGAGTGAATCGACTTCGGACTCGAAACCGAACCCGAGTTCGGGAAATGTTTTTTTTACAGTACAAATTAATTTATGAAGTTATTACCTGAAGTCTTGCGAGACTTCGCAAAGCAATAACTTTAATTCATTGGAGCCAATACATTCTAATACTGTACGGAGCTCCTGCTCCGTACAGTATTGGAACAAAGTTTTATGCAAATCAACTTTAGATGTTTCATCCCTAGTCTAAACAGCCAAATTTATGCCAGGATGTTTTTTTTGGAAGACAAGTTTTGCAGCAGGTTTTCATGCAGTTTTTTAAACCAAAATGGGAAATATAAAGGAAGATCTTCTACTTCTTAATGCTGGATCCATTTCAGGTTACGGATCAAAAATTTGCATGAAAAACTACAGTGATATTCTCTTCAAAAACACCCTGTTTGAAATCACCCTTGTCACCAACAATCCCCCAAAACAAAACAAAAAATAAAAACAAAAAAAATCAGGAAATACCTTAAAAGACCTTAATTCCAGACCTGTAAATTGTATTTTTATACTCATTTGCATTCCCCTCAATCAGGCCATACACTGAATGCTGATGTAAAAGTCTGGAAAAGTCCTAGGGGTCGTCTCCATGATATCATGCAAGCTTTGCTATCCATTCTGTGCATCAGCATGCAGTGCATGGCCTGTTTGCTGGCACACACTGGGAGACTACAAGTGAGTGGACAGATAATAATGAAAGTTTCAGAATTGTCGTCTTTTAAGCTATTTCCTGATTATCGTAGTTTAGGGAGTCTCTTTAAAGGAAATTTGTTGCCAAAAATGTTATCTGCCAGGTAAAACCAGATAACAGCGCACATCCTTTTTTCTAATCTCTTTTTTTTCTGATTACAGATTTTTTTTTACTATTTTTTGAACATGATTATAGGGGCGGCCATCTTACCTGAGCTGTACAGAATTTAGAAAGCACTAAGAAAATTGCTTTATGGCAGCCCCATGGACTATAGACACAATGGTCAGGAGGGGACTTCATTGACTTCTATAGGAGGGTTTTCTAGGCATGCTCTGTGACCTGCGCAGACGTCATTGTACAAGGAAATGATAGATAATCATTTCCTTGTACAATGACCTCTGCACAGGTCACAGAGCATGCCTAGAAAACCCTACTATAGAAGTCAATGAAGTCCCCAATCGCAGCGCTCAGCTCATATCCTGGATATGAGCTAAGCGCAATTGGCCAGCGCTCCAGGCTTGGGAGAAAGAGACGCCCAGGGCAAAAGAAGATGTCTCCGCACCAGGCAAAAATAGGAGAAGTGCGTGCGCCGGTACCGGGGGCTACAGAGGACAAACGGAGCGGCACTCAGGGATACAAGTAAGTGCAGGGTCATCCCTGGGTGCCGCTCTGCATGTACATACATTTGCCTCATAAGCTGTGGACCAGTGAAAGGTCCTCTTTAAATTGTGAATTCCAACTAAGACTTGTTTTCAATTACAGATTGTACAGATATTAGAAGCGACCTCATGATGCTGTTTGGGTAGATAATACCTTAATATTCTAGAATATACACTGCAAATTAAAGATAGGAAATTAAAGGAAATTTAAACAAGGGATGGGACCTTTCCTGTGAAAACAGGATACAGACGAATCACTCAGACAATGGTTCCTGTCAGCTAAAGATTAGCTCCATCAAAAAAAAGATGGTCCTGGGTGAACCTGTCATAACATATTTGTCTAGTCACCTTCCTTTTGGCAAGGACTTTGGATACTACGCAAGTTGGAAAAATATTTTCTGAAAGTTTTTAATTAAAGGAAATGTATCATCAGTAAAACCATATACTGTCACACACCCTTATTTTCTAATCAGTTTTTATTTTCTGATTGTAGATTTATTTTATTGTATTTGCTGAACATGATTATGGGGCGGCCATCTTGCCTCAGCTGTTCTTAACAGCATTTAGAGAAATGCTTTACAGCAGCCACCACGGGCCATAGACACAATGGACAGACGATGACTCATTGACCTCTATGGTGGAGTTTTCTAGGCATGCTCCGTGACCTGTGCAGAGGTCAGGGGGAGAAGATAAGCTGTGATATCATGTATTGTGACTAGTGGAGCCCGTGATATGTCATTCATATCCTATCTGTGATGATAATGAGATGACTTCTGAAAAGGGATCTGTACAGACCAGGCAGCGGCGCTTATTTTTAAGCTTAGTGGCTTCTGGCAAAACTGCAGGATTTTATAATTTTTTTAATATAGATACTGAAATTTAAAATGAAATATAACCTCACCAGAAATTCTTTAAAAATGTCTGTTATATAAAAACATGATTTAAATAATAGATCATTTTCTGACGACACATTGCCTTTAAAATCTTTAGTTATATTTCGAGGGGTCAGCGGTCTTTCTGCCTATTTTGGGCACCATTGGACAAGCTCTGAGACATAAAGGCTCATGGACCTTGGTGCAAAACTTCCCCTCTGTCCTCACCACCTACGACAAAACCAAAAATGTTACCCTTTTATACACCATATGAGTAAGGGTTCATGCACACAGACACATACAAATGTATGAAGCTGTAGTATGGCTCCCATGGTACTCCATGTGTCTACTGTACCCTCCGTAGGCCTCTGATTTCATATGAAGTTGTGCGGTTCTGACTGACTCTATGTGAAATATTTCCATTGCACGCTGAAGAAGTATTCTAGGAGAAAATATATTGGAATACAATGCCATACATGACAGTTCTGAAATTCTAATGTGCATTTTTTTTTACTTTTTTCACAAGTAAAATGTATTTTAGACTCCAGACCCCAAAATGAAAAGAAATTCCAGATCACACTTTTTTTTTTTTTTTTTGTCGTCCCCTTTAACCCTGGACGCCAATGTCCTGGGTTTTGACACCATTTAACATGAAGATGTAGCTTGTGCAGTAGAAACTAAGCTCTGATGCGGTATGACCCAGGGCAGAGGTGGAGGTCCTGATTAGGGATGAGCAAATTGACTTCGGATGAAACATCTGAAGTCGATTCACATATCCCTAGCCCCGATCCAGGAACGTGGAAGGTAAGTGAAAAGTAAAGATAAAACGCTCGCTCCGTACAGTATTGAAGCAAAGTTTTGTGCGAATCGACTTTGGATGTTTCATCCGAAGTCGATTTGCTCATCCCTAGTCCCGATCTAGGAATGTGGAAGGTAAGTGAAAAGTAAAGATTCTGTAATAACTGGTGCCCGTATCTCGCCATATTTCACATAAAAACTTACAGTTACTTGGCTTGGCCCTTGGGGATCTCGGACACCACTTCACACTTTGGCCGGAGGATCGGTGTAGAGGTATACTGTATATTGTGGGGATCGGCGGAGCTGATGATGTGTTTCATCCTAATGAGAAAGATTTCAGAATAAGGATTTGGAGAAGGATCAGAGGGATAGCAGAGCAGGGAGAGGCTGGTGCTGCTACTGGGGGGTCATAACATGGCGGAATAATAAAGCCCACCATAACCCCCCCCCCTCCCCCCAGTAGTAATAATTCTCCTTATAACAGACAGTGCAAAAAATACCCCCTTGTAATGCCCCAGCTGAGCTAATGTCCGCATAGTGCCCCCATAATGTACCAGTATGAAATACCCCTATATAGTGCCCCTAGTAAATGCCCCCATAGTGCTCCTCTCCTGCCTTCTTCCTAGTACCCCCATAATATAATACACTGCTTAATTTGCAGAGCACATTCCCCCCCCCCCCCATACCACATTTCTCCCCTTCCATGGCAGCACTGTTTATGAGGGTATATAGGGTATATCCCAATTCTCCCCCTCCATGACATGGCAGCACAGCTCTGTATTATTATTATAAAGGCCCTCTCTGTACTATTATTATAATAACGGCCCCCTCTGTATAAATAATAATACTAATACAGTGGGGGCTATTAACATAAGAATAGTACAGAGGGAGCCATTATAATAATAATAGTACAGAGGCAGCCTTATAACAATAATAATAGCCCCCCTTATGTGCCAGTAGTCTCCTTATGTGCCAGCAAGCCCCCCTTATGTGCCAGTAGTCCCTCCTTATGTGCCAGCAAGCCCCTTATGTGCCAGTAGCCCCCTTATGTGCCAGTAGCCCCCTTATGTGCCAGTAGTCCCCTTATGTGCCAGTAGTCCCCTTATTTGCCAGTAGTCCCCCCCTTATGTGCTAGTAGCCCCTTATGTGCCAGTAGCCCCCGTATGTGCCAGTAGCCTCCCTTATGTGCCAGTAGACCCCCCTTATGTGCCAGCAGTCGCCCCTTATGTGCCAGTAGTCCCCCCTTATGTGCCAGCAAGCCCCCCTTATGTGCCAGCAAGCACCCCTTATGTGCTCCACACTGACTTGTTTTGTAAAAAAAAATAAAAATAAAAAAAAAACACCAATAAAAACACAAAAAAACACATACTTACCTCTATGTGCGATGCAGGCCTCTTCCGACCTGTGTCCCGTGCTGTACGGCTCAGGCGGCGCGATGACATCATCACGCCTCCTGAACCGGCCTCTGATAGGCTGCCTGCCAGCACTAGGCCGGCAGCCTATCAGATGAACAGGGGACGGGACACGCCTCCGGCCCGCCCTCCTCCTGCACGCTCCGCTGCCGCGACTCTGCTCTGGTGCCTGGGGGCGGGGCGACCGCACTGAGTGTCACCCGGTACGGTCCACAACCCCTCAGGCAGTGCAGCATGATAGCAGGGCGGCGTGGCGCCGCCACATTATGTTACCACAAGTTTTTGCTTTTTATCGCAGGGTTCCGGCGCCCCCTGCTAAATTGCGCCCTAGGCGGTTGCCTAGGTCGCCTTACAGGTGGCGCCGGCCCTGCCCGTATCATCTAATGGAATCTACACAGAACTCTAAAAAGGGTTTTCTGAGACTTATATACTAATGATTAGGGATGAGCGAAGCGAGTTTCGGATCCTAGATTCAAAGTCGCTTCGCTCCAAACTTCGGATTAATGCTGTAGGAGATCTGTCTCGGTACGGCATTAAAATGTATGACTTCTGATGACGTGAAATCAGTTGACTGGTACCAGTTCCGAGGTACCAGGCAGAGCCAAGTACGGATCCAAGTTTTAAAGAAGCGAGACTTCGGAAATAACTGACTTTGCCTCATCGGAGGCCATACATTTTAATGCTGTACAGAGGCAGATCTCTGTACAGGAATAATCCGAAGTTTTGAGCGAAGCAACTTCAGTTCTAGGATCTAAAGTTCGCTTCGCTCATCACTACTGATGACTTATCCTCTGGATAGGTCATCACTATATGATCGTTGTGGGTCCAACACCTGGGACCCCCGCTGATCAGCTGTTTGAGAAGGCAGCGGCGCTCCTGTGAATGCCATGGTCTTCTCCCTGCTTACCAAGCACAGCTCCGTAGATTGTATAGCGGCTGTGCTTGGTATTGCGCTCAGCCCCATACACTTCAATGGGACTGAGCTATGCCTAGGCCATGTGACCGATGAAGGTGGCGCCACATGGCCTAGGGTAAGCTGGAGAAGGCCGTAGTGCTACTGCAACCCCAGAAGCCCTTTCAAACAGCTGATCGGTGGGGTCCCAGGTGTTGGATTCCCACCAATCAGATACCGATGACCTACCCAGAGAATAGGTCCTCGGTATATAAGACACAGAAACGCCTTGAACTTTGCTGACAGATAGCAGGGAAATGTACCACAGATGAAACCCAAACCCTCAGCAATCAGCGGCTTCTCTAAAATGAAGCATGAGAAATCCTCATGTAGGTGACCTGTGTACTTTCATTTCCCGATTCCATATCTTACTGAGAACACGAATAAGTCACTGCTCCCTGAAGAACGCAGATGATTACAACAAGCATGTAAACGAGAAAGCTTCATAGCCCTGCTTAAGAAAAAACCTTGTTCCACTACCCATTATGAAACATGAGGTAACCCGCAATTAACGTGGGCTTCTGTGCTTACACATCTGTATGTCTGCACTGTGGCGTAACAGGAAAATTGTTTATTAGGACAGTCATTAAGCTGAAGGGGTTTGTTTAGCTTCCCAGAGACATTAGCATATAGCAAACATATTGGGGAAGATTTACCAAAACTGGTGTAAAGGAAAATTGGCTTAGTTGCCTTTAGCAACCAATCAGATTCCACCTTTCATTTTTCAGAGCTCCTTTGGAAAATAAAAGGTGGAACCTGATTGGTTGCTATGGGCAACTAAGCCAGTTCTACTTTTCCACTACTTTTGACACATCTCCCCCATTGCTTTTCTATTCTCTAGAGTCTCCAAATTAGATGTAAAGGCCCGGTTTAGAATTAATAGCTCAACCCTATTGATTTAGGGCTCATGAACACGGCCGGTCGCTAATAGAACAGTCCTATTCTTGTCCATAATAATGACAATAAGGACACCAAATGCACCGAGTCATTTCCATAATTATTTTTTTGCTGCCCTCTTGAAGTGAATGGACACAGAACAGTACTTTGGTGTGCATGAGCCTTTAAATTATGATGTGCTGAAGACTACCAAAAGCAGACCTCTCTCTATTCTTGGATAACCCCATTAGGGCACGTTCACATGGCAGATTTTGCAGCAGATTCCTTTCTTGGTGCAGTGTCCAGACGGAAGCAGATGAAGCGGTTCAGCTCCATACAATGGGGCTAAACTGCAAAGAGGTCCACGGCATTCAACGTGAAAAACTGCAGCGATTTCTGCCACAGAACACACAGCGGTGTGAACTTGTCCTTAGTGGATGGACCCTTCTAGCCAACACAGTATTATGCCTAGTGAAGGCCTGAGAATCTCATACATCGTCCTCTCAGGTCCGGGAGAAGTGAATGGAGTGGCGGTTGGTACATTGGCTCCCTGTCTCATGCAACCCCTTCCAATTATTATCAAACTGATGAGAATGTGGCTTAAATAAGGCCGCGTTCGGGCAGAGTGCAAGTTCCAGACACCGTTGCATGCAATGTTTTTTGGTCCAGCCAACAACATTTGTGCCAGAACAGCTTGCCGCAGATGTGAACGCAGCCTAATTCTTTATGAGGCCAGAAGATTAGAGATAAGATACACATGAGCTGTCAGATGACTGGATTTAAAGAAAGCAGAATGTGGCAGCTTGCCAATAGACTGATTTTTTTAACCCCCGTATCTCAGAAATGGCGGAACTTTTTAATAGTTTAGCTCAAAATTAGTAAAATGCAAAAATGTTCCAGGTGTCCATAGCCTTTATCATCCATAGTGAAACATACTGATCAAGTACTGTGAAGTGTTATTGAAGTTAGGGCGAGGTTTGCACATTTGTTTTGATGCAATTTTACTATTCATGGCCCAGAAAATAAGATTCTAGTCTTACAAAAAAAAATTTTTTATTGAAAAGATCACGCAAGGAGAAAAAAAAATCCTTATATTAGAGAGGTTAAAGTCTGTACACCAATTCCTGTAAAGTACTGCATAAAGGAAGTTCAGAGTATGGGGTCCATGATGTTCCACTAAAGAATATGCACATTTTGGGGAAGAACATCCAATTATATCTTGAATTTTGCTTTGCTCTTCCGGTTCTGCGCTAGCCATGCCCTAATGCTCCTCATATTTCCATAGTTCTTGTTGTACATCATCTTATCAGCTGGCCAGCTTATCGTTTGCCTCTGTTCATGTAAATGGAAACTGATGAAGATCCAGTTCTTTTTGGTTTTTATTATCTGCCCTCAGCCTTATCCGGTTTCTCAGCTGCTTTCTGCATTAAGGGTGCTGAAAACACAAAGGACTTTCCGGGCAAGGACCCAAATCCCATCTGATAGGCTAGAGCTGGGAAAGTGATTGCCTGAGAACAAAGTGGTGGAAAGATGGCCTATATATTGCACCAAAGGTTAGTGTCCGCAGGTCAGAAAAAGGTCATGCAGTTTTTTGTTTTTTTTGTAGTTTTGACCTCATACGGACAGATCTGCTAATACTTCAAACTGCTGCACCTGCTGACACGGGAGGAGGGGGGTCAAGTTACTTGATTATCTTGAATTCAGAGAAAATAGAGCTTTCGAAGGAGCAAGATGGGTCGGGGGTCGGGGGGTGCACTGAGGGAAAAGTTGTCAATGCTCACGTTTCACAACCTAAGAGTTCTATAGCAAGTAAAACTGTTAACATATGGAATGTATATAGTAGGGGAAGTATTGAGTGTTGTACCACATAGAATCTGCTATATTGCTCAGCACAGTGTGGCCAAGTACCTAAAGTCCACATGGTTTGCAAATGAAATCAGTGTTAACTGGTTACCAATTGTTGTGCAGGGGTTTTATATAAATAACCCATACTCAGGACCCCCGCCAATCAACTGTTTGAAGAGGAGTGCAGTGTACTTACAGGTATTCGCTCCATTCACTTATAATTACACTACGCCGCCGCTACAAGGAAGAGGGCGAGTAGTGTAATGAAGAGGAAGCGGCGCTCGCTTAGAATGCCGCCTCCTCTTCAAATAGTTGATCAGCGGGTGTTCCTGAGTATAGGTCATTATAAATCCTCTGCACAACCCCTTTGAAAGTCTAAGGCCCCTTTCACACAAGCGAGTTTTCCGCGCGGGTGCAATGCATTACGTGAGCGCATTGCACCCGCACTGAATCCTGACTCATTTACATCTGCATGAACGGCTGATCGAGTGTGCATGGTGGGAGTTGTACTTTGACAACAGCTTGAGTGCAAGAGGTTGCTGACCACTGCTTTACATTAATTGCAAACTCTGTGGACCTTGGCTTTCATCGACAGGATAAATATCGGATTGCGGGGTTCCAACAGCAGGGAACCTTAGTGATCAGGCAGGCAAACCTTAGTGATCAGGCAAAGGGCAGGGGGAAGGGGTGTTCCAGAGCCCCCTCTCTGAATCGCAGAGTAGTGAACATGTCGTTCCACCACTCAGTTTCTATGGGGCTGATGTAACCAGAGCACCATCAGTCCTACAGACATAGATGGCGTGGCAGACCCACCTGTGCACTACCATTCAGAAAGGGTAATCGGGGACCTCCGTCCTCTGGAGAGGTACAGGTCCTAACAGCTGGACACCCCCAGGCTATGAAATGTATTACCTATCCAAACTTTAGGTTGGCCATAGACATTAGATATCAACAGGGTGTGGTGACCACTGAAAGCTGCTGTAGGAGAACCAAGGATCCATGGAGATCGTCACTTGCCTGAAATGGGCTAGTACAGGGCTGGCCAACCTGCGGCTCTCCAGCTGTTGTAAAACTACAACTCCCACCATGTCCTGCTGTAGGCTGATCGCTGTGGGCCAGGCATGTCCAAACTCTGGCCCTCCAGGTGTTGCAGAACTACAACTCCCATCATGCTCTTCTGTAGGTTGATAGCTGTAGGTTGTCCAGGAATGATGGGAGTTGTAGTTTTGCAACATCTGGAGGGCCGGAGTTTGGACATGCCTGCTGTAGGCAGACTGGGCATGCTGGGAGTTGTAGTTTTACAACAGCTGGAGAGCCGCAGGTTGGCCAGCCCTGGGCTAGTACTACTCCATATGTAGAAGGTTAACCTGCATGAATTCACTGCACATGGTTTCTGAGAACCTATGATGTAAATGAGAAAGGTCCCCATTACCTGCTTACTACAACCCTCCATACCCGAGAAGGCTGACATATTATACAAGCACGTCAAGGTCTATATGACTGAGACGTAGGGCTCATGCACACGACCCATTCACTTCAAAGGATGCAGACAGGACACCATGTGTTGTCCGCATCCACATGTCCATTCCGCGGCACCTGCAAAAATAAATAAAACATGTCCTATGCGTGTCCGTATTACAGACAAGTATAGGACTGTTCTATAGATTGCAGGATGCTGCGTTCCACAAAATGCAGATGCACACAGCCCATATCCCCGTTTTGCGGATCCGCAATTTGCAAATCGCAAAAACGTCTACAGCTGTGTGCACGAGCCCTTACTTCTACCTTACAGTAGGGAGAAATCCTATTGGCTATCTTTGGAATTTGTACCAATCCGCCTGCTCAGGGGCAAAGGGAGAAGATCCGCGCGGTTACTCTGATGGGAGGTACGGTGGGGAAAGCGTTGTTTAAATTGCAAAAGAAGTAATTTTCTAACAAATAAAAAAAAAATTACCTTTTTTTATTATAATGGTAAGCACCAACGTATTTTATTTGCACTGGACAGAATTATTACTCATCAGACTGGTAACTTCAAAGTGAATTTCTTATCACCGTGTTGAGGTCCAAAATTCCTGATTGATTAATTTCCCAATATACCAGCACTAAATCACCTGCATAGACACAGGTTTAAAATATAAAAAGCTGGCTCCAGCAGCCACCACTAGAGGGAGCCTATCGCATATGTGATTATCCAGTTCAATGTATGCGGTAAGCTCCTAAGCTCCCTCTAGTGGCAGCTGCAGGTAGCCAGCGCATTGACCAGGACATTTGGAGTTCTGTATCATAAAACAGCACACTGACTGCCATAGACAGAATATATGTTAATATATAGAATTTAGTCAACATGGAATTGTGAATTTATTTAAACAAACATTACAGACATTGACTATGAAGAGGGGCTATCACCTGACGTGTTTCCTTTAGTAGATACTTATATTCCCTGTGAAATAATTGTTTCTTAGGGTGCTGCATTGTCCATTCCTCCGTTACGCCTCCTGTAAATGGGTGGTACCATTCAGTCCCAATTCAAGAGGTATATCCTCCACAATCTGAATCTTTCAGCACACCCCTAACTGGAGGATAGCGATGAGAAACAGCGATTGCACCCGCCCCCCCCCCGTCACTGAACCCCTCTGATGCCTCGTTCATTGCTGATTGGGGCATCCGAGATGAACATTGAGGACTTCCAGGGCTTAGTCCGGTGGGAAAAAGAATATTACTCGCCTTATCCATTTGATCAGGTAGGGGCCGCCGCGGCCATCCTGAATGAAAATCCCGCGCGATGGCGTGGTGACGTCATATGTTACTGCGCACAAGATTTTGCGCAGAATCTTCAATCAGGATGGCGGCGCTAACCTTTTTGCATGCACATGGATAAGTCGAGTATGATTGTTTACCCCATTTCAGGGAAAATTGATTCGTTACTACTACGAAGAACAAGGAAATTTGGCTTCACAGCAAATCGAATTTCCCTAAAATTCGGATCAAAGTCCACTTTGGATACTTCAATTCGCTCAACCCTACTGGAGGAGTAACAGAGGAACGACACAACACAGAGCTCCGTAATTAGTATTAAATTGGGGATACAATTATTTACTCTAACACTTGGGAGAGAGCGAGTTTCATTGTTCTTTAAGGGGTTGGTCAATATATAATTTTATTCCTACATCCATTTATTCCTACATGCATCAAAAGCATTCAACATGGTGTCCTCACTCTCTACCCACAGCAGATGCTGGGGGAAAGGAGGATTGAGCATGTTTTATTTCAACATGCCTGATCCTTTGAGCTCATAGAAGATAAGCAGCCGCCAGAGGGGCTTATAGGATTATTTTCCTATGGGCCCATGCACATAGTCGTAGCCAAATTGCGGATTCGCATAAGACGAATACCAGCCATGGGCGTTCTGCATTTTATGTAGTGCAATGTCCTATCCTTGACCGTAATGCAGATGAGAATAGGACATGTTCTATATTTTTGCAGGTGCCACAGACCGGACATATGGATGCGGACAGCACGTGGTGTGCCGTCCTCTTTTTTTTGCAGCCGCACTGTAGTGAATGGGTCCGCATCCAACCTGCAAAAAAAAGCCGATCGGATGCAGACCAAAAATACATTCGTGTGAATGAGCCCCAAGCCAAACACTCGTCTCCCAACTCAATTATGACACAGCGGCAGGTCTGGGAACAGAAACATTTCTAACGGACTATACAGGTTCATGAAATCTCCCACCCCCCCTTTTCAAGCAAGGGCAACTTAAAGGGGTTGTGTCACTTTAACAAGTGGCATTTATCATGTAGAGAAAGTTAATACCAGGCACTTACTAATGTGCTGTGATTGTCCATATTGCCTCCTTTGCTGGCTGGATTCATTCTTCCATCACAATATACACTGCTTGTTTCCAGGGGTTACGACCACCCTGCAATCTATCAGTGGTGGTCGTGCGTGCACAATATAGGAAAAAATGTCGGCATCTCTGGTGACCGGGACTCTGGGAGCGTGCAAAGGCTTACAGTGTGCAAGCACGACCACCACTGATGGATCGCAGGGTGGTCGTAAGTATGGAAACATGCTTACATGTTACGGAAAAATGAATCCAGCCAGCAAAGGAGACAATATGGACAATCACAATACATTAGTAAGTGCCTTGTATTAACTTTCTCTACATGATAAATGCCATTTCCTAAAGTGAGACAACCCCTTTAATCCTCTCCTTCACGAACATGAACCTGGTACAAAGATCGGCTTGGCATGGATCCAGTTCCGATGACCGCTGTGACTACACATAGCATCGTCAGATGAAGTCCCGGTATATTCTGCGTCTACGTGAGCCCTCCCCCGCAAGTCAGTGCAGTTCTCGTATTCTGGTTCCAATGTGTTATACGGTATAGGAAGCTTTTCCTGTTATTTCACACTAACTCCAAGAGTTAAAATGGTTGAAAAATGTCACTTCCCCGGTTGCCCATCGCGGTGACGCTTCAGCAGAAGATTTCTTTATGAAATGATGATCTTGCTCGGGTAAAAAGTCCACATATTTGTCAGAATCTAACACAGCAGACAATATAAAAAGGTAGGTTTGCACCCAGCAACCAAAAATACAATTCCTTAAGTTTTGAATGAAAAACTTCGTACCTGGCTTTGCCTTCCCACAGCAGTGAATAGAGTGATTGGGGACCCCCGCTTTCGTACGATGACCCACTGAAGACTATCTTGGCACAAGAGATGAACAGGAGTATGACCCGAAGAGCGTGGTTTAGTTCAGTCAAACCCGACTCTCCACGAGTTGCCCAGTCTTCTACAAACAGCTATTCCTTGTTATATTGAAAAGTTCTGCAATTTCTAACCAAGATCTCTGCTTGCTGTCAGTGACCAGAAACACTGTTTACTTTCAGAAACTAAAAATAAAGACATCTCCCTGCTGGGATAGCCACAGGTTGGAGCCTACTGGCCTAGGTAATCCTAAACTAAACCCGGCATTTCTCTCCTCCCCTAGATTCCAGTGTAATTGCTAATACCTACGCTGATACACTGTAACAAACTTCAACTGGTGGCCATACCTATTAGATGAATGTAGGCTAAACCCACCAAATTCAGTAAAACCAGCCACCCATCTTATATGTATGATGGTGTCCTGACTCTCCCCCAATAGCAGATGGCAGAGATATGGAGGCATGTTGGGGAAAAGATGGATCGTGCATGCTGGATTTCAACATGCCCGATCCTTTGATTTCATAGGAGAAAGCCACTTCCAGGGGTTTCTAGCAGCAGCTTATTCACCTCTCTTCACAGAGAACACATGCACGCTCAGCTGGGTGATAGATGAGACCCTGAGGATCAGGTATGTTAAATCCGGAATCCTCTGCCATCAAAGAGAGAGTCAGGAGGCCCCTCGTATACATGAGGACATTGGCGGATCTCAATCAAGATCAGTCACCAGTAATCTAATGTGCGTGAACAGCCTGAAGGTCTGATAAATCAACACTCATCCCCTGTGAATGCGGTGGACCCCGTGTCCGCAGTTTGTTAGCAGTAAATGCTTTCCACACAATGATTTCTGAAATGACACACTATATATTGTGTATTCTTCTGGTCCAGCAGCGAATGACAGAAGGACTAGCCACGCTGCACAACACAAATCCATTCTCCAAAGATAAAGCTGCCAGAGAAAGCTGATAAAGAAGCAGAATCTGTGCACACGCTCCGTAAACAAGTCTATAAAAAAAACACAGGGGGAGATGTCTTCTTGGCTCTGTCCACAAGCAGCAGACACTACATGGGAATCTGGGAGATGAGGGGGATAGGCTGCCTTTACTAACGCACTGCTACGATGGTGGACGCAGTCAACACGTTGCATCTTGCACACGACGGAGAACCTTCCAGTCTCTCTGCTCCGCACTCCTTCTCCTATGCTGGTGACTACTGAAGACTTAGGGTGGGCAAAGGAGTGTCCCAAATAGGAGTCTGGTCCTAATCGGTGGAGAAGAGATCACCGGCGGAAGGAAGAGGCGCGAGCCCTCCTGTGACGTTAGGGAGCAGCGAGAGGTCAGGTAGACTCTGTATGTGGGACTTCAGTTCTTTTCGTACCTGCGTGACACGGGCTAACTTTTGCTTGTATTCCTAAAGAGACATAAAACCAGAAAGAAAAATCATCAAAGCTGTGGAGTAATAAAAAAAAATTATTCTACCGTAATACGCCGATCCGTTGTGGGGTCCTGAATCCGGAAAAGGATAAGACCTTTGGTATTTATCAGGCACAGAGACACTCCGGGCCCCTGCAGGGAGCCACAACAAACTCCCGTCAAGGGGGGTCAGGAGCGTCACTCTGCTTTCACAGACAGCGGTGTTTTGGTAAAAATGGCAAATTTTTTACTGTACTCAATTTTTTTCTTTTTTTTGAAAGATGTAACATTAAAGGGGTTGCCCATGGTTAATATAAAAAATGAAAATCAAACATCGTATAGTATGTGACAATCTCTTTCTAACAAAGTAAGAACCAGCCATATACCTGACATGAATCCAGAGATCTCCCCATTCATTGCTCCGCTAAATTTATTTCATAGTGACGGCGTGCCCTTTCTGATGTAGCACACTGTCACAGCTCAAGGAGAGTGTCCTTTCTGCTGCAGGTCTCTCCTTGTAACTGTCCCAGCTTCTAACAGCAGATATGGATGGTGGCAGTTGATGGATGGAATGGAGCATGTAGGACCACCTCAACAAGGTGGACAGAAACATTTAAAAAAGACCAAACTGCAGGTGATGCAATACAGATATAGTGTATGGAATAACAATCAATTACAAAAGCATTCAGGTGCTGGTTTCAAAACCGGAGAATATTTTTTGAGGGACAACCCCTTTAAAATCTAAGTTGACATATAAAGCAAAAACAAAGTTAGAACAGCACCTCCAAACAATGTGAAAAAGGGGATTCAGGAGCAGACTACAATGTAAAAGCAAACAAGGACTACAAGTAGCAGCAGAACGCTGCCATGCACAGACACATGCAGCTACTGGAAAGATGGATAAATGTAAACTACATCACTGCTATACTTACTATTTGTGCAGCTTTTTTATTACAATTGTGTTGGGCCCATCTACCAGCGACAAGGTGGCTTCCAACAGATGGGGTCTACACTATGAAATTTGTCTCTTCTGGGCTTTTTGCCTACAAAACTGGAGGCAATGTAGAATCCAGCTATATTATACCCTGATTAGAAGCCCTGCTTTGGACGGTGCACTCCCTGCCCAGGGCTTCTAATAAGAGAATAATATAGCTGGATTCTGCATTGCTCAGAGTTTAGTAGGCCAAAAGTCCAAGCAAGGCAAGTCCCGTCTGTTGGAAGCCACCTTGCCGCTGGTAGATGTGCTAAAAACAATTTATATGAAAATTGTGTGAAATGAGCTTCTAATTCTCATATAGTAAGTATAGCAGTAATGCAATTTCTTCATGTTTCTGGTGTTTGCATACAAAATGCACTACATACGATGCATTCTGGTATGTGACGTTTTGGTGGAATTTTTAGGGTCATTGCCATTTTTTTTCTAAGTGGCTTCCACTCAGCATGGTCGTGACACAACCAAGAGACCCAAATCGGTTACTGATCGTTTATGACCACACAGTTTTAGGCAAATCAAGTGCCCCCTAACAATCAAAGGCCAGTTATCTGTAAACTGTGTGGACTTGGGAGCTATGGCTGCAATGTGGCAACGGCTGAGCTACGTGGAAGAGACTAAGTAGGACACTACCCATGAGCTTCAAGTTTCTAAAACACCTTCCAACAAATTATCACTGATGTGTATAAAGATCTAACAGGGGGTCCTCTAAGGTCTCACTAGATGACACGTACTCAAAAAACGTGCCAGGAAGCCAAAGCTCATGTTATCCTCCACACCTTCAGCAGATGATTAGGGCAATCATCTGAACTTTAATGAACACTCAAGAACATCCCAAAGTGAAACGTCAGACTGAAAGAAGCTGTAGAGTTACTTGAAAAATACATTCCATTCCGGATTCGATGGGGAGAATTTTTGAGGTTTGGATACTTCCATGCTAGCAGAGGAGGTATTATAATGACTGTTCTCAATTACAGGTGACACGCTGATGGATAAAACCCAGATTATGCCCAGTCTGGGCGGCTGCCAATGAGCCACGGTACAGGTATGTGCTACGGGGGAGCACGATGTGTGCCTGGCAGGGCTACAGATGGAAGGAGCGCTAGGTGAATGAGAGGTCATCAAACACATCCAATGAGATAATGATCTCGATATAAAGAGGCGTAATGAAACTGATACTGGACGGAAAGCATGGTGAGATATAGTGAAGGTGGCCTATACACATTACATCAGAAGTCAGCAACGTCCAACACTCAAGTTGTCGGGAAACTACAACTCCCAGCATGCACACTTGGAGCTAGGATTTTTAGTTGCACAACTGGAGCGCTGGAGATGGCTGAGCCCTGTATTAACTAATTACTGGCTGAACATGCAGATTGTGATTTCTCCTAACTCTCCTCTGATGGTAGAATTTGGGCTGGGCATGCTGGATTTCCACAAGTCCGATACTTTGTCCACACCCGAGATCAGTTGCCCCACAGAGATATGGCAGCAGCTTATCGGCCTTACACCACGGACATGTTTTTATTGAATTGTGTGCATTATGAGTTAAAAGATAATTTTTGAACCAGCTTCTACGTATCACAGTTTATAGCAAGCTGTTCACTCCCATTCCCTGCTCACTCCATCGGGCGAGCTCTATGAAAGATCAGTCTGCAGCCTCCTTTAAGCGGAGCTGTTATCAAATAAAATTTGCTTATGATCCGATATATGATTCAGCTTCTCTTGAAGAGAAGACAGGAGGGTCTGGAGACCGATCTTTCAGAGACCTCGTCTGAAAGATTTAGCATAGAATGGTATTCTGCAGCCTGAAGTGCAATGTGATACACAGGAGCTGCAAAGGACAAATGAAGACTGGAGAACATTTACAAAACTCCCCAAATGAAAGGTTAAACTGTTGTAAATATAAAAGTTTAACCTCAGGAAGTAAGCAAATATACTCCAAGAAAAGCCCAAGCAATCGGTGACTATGGCTGCCAGTAGGACTCAATGTAGAGTGCTGCACCCGGTTGGGTATGGATTGGCAATATGGGTACAGGCAGTGATGACTCAATTCTTGAAATGACTTCAGGCTGGGTAGAGGTACGGAAGACGAGACCCGTTCAAGGTCTCTCATTGTACCTTACAGTTATGGCAGTCCCTTGATGCCACCTTCCTCACACACACACACTCCATAGTTCAGGATCAGATATGGGATACAAGGGATTAAAATTTATAGAACTAAGGGTACTTTCCAACTAGCGTTTTGGATTCCGTTTGTGAGATCCGTTTCAGGGCTCTCACAAACGGTCCAAAACGGATCAGTTTTGCCCCAATGCATTCGGAATGGATAAGGATCCGTTCAGAATGCATCAGTTAGGCTCCGTTCCGCTTCTATTCCGTTTTGGAGGCGGACACCAAAACGCAGCTTGCAGCATTTTGGTGTCTGTCTGAAGAGGAGGAGCCTAACGGATCCGTTTTGAATTACAATGTAAGTCAATGGGGACGGATCCGTTTTCAATGACACAATATGGTGCATTTGAAAACTGATCCGTTCCCCATTGACTTTCAATGTAATTCAAAACGGATCTGTTTTTGACTTTGTCATTTTTCTTTAAAACTAATGCAAACGGATCCGTTCTGAACGGATACAAACGGATATAAACAGACGGATCCGCACCAACGCAAGTGTGAAAGTACCCTAAGGGGACTGAAGGTTTATGAACTTGAGGTGAAGGCTAAGGGGACTTTTACACTTGCGGCAGGACGGATCCGGCAGGCTATTTAGCCTGCCGCAAGTGGCCGTGCTGCCGCTCCGTCCCCATTGACTATAATGGGGCGGGGGGGCGGAGCTACAGCACTGCACGGCCGGAGATCGCCGAACTAAAAGTTGGCCATGCAGGACTTTTAGTCCGTCGATCTCCGATTATAGTCAATGGGGACGGAGCGGCAGCACGGCAGTGCACGGGCACTTGCGGCAGGAGGGATCCGTCCTGCCGCAAGTGTAAAAGTACCCTTAAGTGGGCAAACGCATTAGATTAATCAGTTTCAGTGGGACCAGCCAACCATCTATTTATGGGGGTCCCCGGCAGATATTGAGGGAAAGAAGGATCAGGTAGTTGGGTTTCAAACTATTTTCTATCCTTTCGTTATTAGAGAAGATAACACAAAAGGTGTTTGGTAGCACCTTGCTCCCTATTTAGGTCTGTAAAGTAAGACCACTCTAGGCCTCCAGGTTGCTAACCAAATATTCAAGTGACTCATTACATGAATGGTCTTTCTTCTCAGATACGTTTCTGTCAATGCTTCAAACCTGCACCTCCTTACTATATGACTAAATGGGTCAATTAATGAAGCATAACTACTTTCTGCCACGTACAGCGCCACTCCTGACCACAGACTGTGTGTGGTACTGCAACTCAAACCCACTCACCTTCATGGAACTGACAACTCATGGATAGGTGTAAATGCGGGTTTTCTAATCCCGGGCAACCCCTTTAAAGGCTACATATATTGCACCTGATCTAACACCAGGGTTTCCTTCCAAACCCTGCATTATTGGTAATTGCCATGAAAAGTTCTTGTATGGAAAGGCATCATTATTAACCCACAATTTTTGGTAGCCTGTGACACAGACCCTCAAACAGGAGGCAGCAGACAATCCAACTCCTTTGAAAACACTGTGTCCTCTGTGATGTTTGGTTTATTAGTCAGACTCCAGCCTCCCACCACTTTCCCACCGCTTGTCATCTCATCAAACGTGGTATGGGTCTTCTGGGAACTGAGGATGCAGACTCCGCTAAGCAGAATGTCCCATGGGCCGAGCGATATGCCTGAGCGCTTACATGAGTTCTTCAGCCATCCGGCTCTATGGAGCGCTCGGCATGCTGAATCGCACAGCATCAGGCGTGTTTCTAGGTTTCTGTCAAGTCTAGACTCTCACTAAACAAGTGTCCAAATGTTGCGTTGAACCTCTGACATCTGCTGCAACTAACACTTAAAGTCGGCATTTCTGACTGCTAGAAGCGCCTTTTTGCCATAGTTTTTCTGTTTGCATGGTTGGATCTTTTCTCTTAGTAGCGATACTACATTTTTAATTACATGCAATTATAAAAGTCTTCAGATCCAGGTGCTGGTTTGAAAAATGTAGAATATTTTTCGTGGAACAACCCCTTTAAGCTTTGCTGTTTGCCTTTCTCTTGTGCCCAATATGCGGCCCCCTGAATGGCAATCAGCATGGGTCATTTAAAGCAGCGGTCCCCAACTGGGCCCTGAAAGATTGTTTGCCGGCCCGCAGCAATTAGGGTGGCCAGACGTCCGGTTTTTAGACTCCTGGTCCTCCGTCCGGCATAAGGCCAGGACGGACGGCCAGAAGTCCTCCTTTTTTGTGGTTATTGGAGGGTACGGGCACTTTAAGTATCCCCAACCAATTAGAAAGGCCTCCCTGTCATATCTGGATCACAATACATCACACGCTCACACAGCGCACCGACATCACACTCACATGTCCAGCGCTGCATGCATCGCGTGCGCCAGTCAATTCTGGTTTGAGCAGGTGCGGGAACACAAGTCAGGAACAGACTCTGAGGACGGCTAGTGCGCAGAGTCAGGAGGTCCGTCCGAGGTACTTCTACTGTCTGGTCATCTGTGAATGGGTGGCTGGCTGCTGTAAGGGGTTAATAACTACTGTGAATGGGTGGCTGGCTGCTGAAAGGGGTTAATAACTACTGTGAATGGGTGGCTGGCTGCTGAAAGGGGTTAATAACTACTGTGAATGGGTGGCTGGTTGCTGAAAGGGGTTAATAACTACTGTGAAAAGGGGACTATTGGAAGGGGTTAATATATAAAGTGAAAAGGGGACTGCTGGAAGGGGTTATTTTATACTGTGAAGACTGCTAAAGGGGTTAATAACTACTGTGAATGGGGACTGTTGAAAGGGGTTAATAAATAATGTGAAAAGGGGACTGCTGGAAGGGGTTCATATATACTGTGAAGACTGCTAAAGGAGTTAATAACTACTGTGAATGGGTGGCTGGCTGCTGAAAGGGGTTAATAACTACTGTGAATGGGTGGCTGGTTGCTGAAAGGGGTTAATAACTACTGTGAATGGGTGGCTGGTTGCTGAAAGGGGTTAATAACTACTGTGAATGGGGACTGTTGAAAGGGGTTAATAAATACTGTGAAAAGGGGACTGCTAGAAGGGGTTAATAAATACTGTGAAAAGGGGACTGCTGGAAGCGGTTAATATATACTGTGAAGACTGCTAAAGGGGTTAATAACTACTGTGAATGGGTGGCTGGTTGCTGAAAGGGCTTAATAACTACTGTGAATGGGGACTGTTGAAAAGGGGTTAATAAATACTGTGAAAAGGGGACTGCTAGAAGGGGGTTAATATATACTGTGAAGACTGCTAAAGGGGTTAATAACTACTGTGAAGGGGGGATGCACCTTGTGTTTTGTTGTGCACGTAAATCAGTCAGCGCCGACCAGCACCCCCCTAAGCCCCGCCCAGAACCCCCACTCCACCCGTTCCCTGGGAAAATGGTCTTGCATGAAACTGGTCCTTGGTGCAAAAAAGGTTGGGGACCACTGACTGAAAGAGCATCTGTCAGCAGATTTGTCCCTATGACACTGGCTGACCCGTTACACGTGTGCTTGGCGGCTGAAGGCATCTGTGTTGGTCTTATGCTCATGTATGTCCCTTCCGTGCCCTCTGCACTTGGATTAACCTCATCATGCCTGGTCCTGTCAATCAAGATGCAGAGAGAGCAGAGCCTCCAAGTATAAAGGCAACCCGTTGCTCCTACCCATTTTTCTCAGCAATGCGGGCACACATATGAACATGGGACCAACACAGATGCTTTTAGCTGCCAAGTGCACAGACAGTGTCATAGGTACAAATCTGCTGACAGAGGACTTTTAGGCTGGCCATACACATTAGATGGAAGTTGGTTGATGGCTGAACAGCAATTGAACAAACCAACATTTCGCAGACATGGGCGTACACGGTCAATGAAAGTGGGTGATGAACGAAAGATCTTTCTTGGAACGTTCTTTCTAAGATCGATCTTTCATCCACAGCCTTTCTCCCGACTATCAGACAAAAATATTTAACACTGGTGGGGCCCCGTTCTTGAGAGCGGAGCGGGTCCCAGAGGTCCTATCGATATGCCCAGATTGGACAACCCCTTTAGGCCTCGTGCACACGTGTCCGTACCTCCAGCTTCTTCTCCTTGTTACTTAGAGCCTCTTTTTGGCTCTGTGTGTATTCTATCAGCATCCGCGCCAGCTGCCGTCGATCATCCAGTTCTGCCGCCAGCCGCCCGTTGTACTCTGCCAGTAGGAGACAGGCCTCGTCTACAGTCTTGGACAGGCGCTCTGCTGCCTCTTTATCTGAAAAATGTATACACAAATTTACCAGGCCGTTCAGAATTTTTTATTTTTTTGGGTTACACAGCCCAGAAAATCTGGAGAGAATAATTGCCATCTCCGTATTAGTGCTGGCAGCATGGTCTGGCGATCCTGCACTGCGGAGGCCAGACATCTGCAAAAAGAAAGTCTATGCATGATTGTGAAAGCTGCTGAGAAAGATCCGGGGTGGCATACGAGACAGTCGGTCTTACCCGTGATCTTCTCCAGTAAGGAGACGTCCTGAACTTCTTGTGGAAGGGATGCAATTTTCTGCCTAACAGCAGCATCTCCAGAAGCGGCATTCTCCAGATCCTGCAGTGCTTTAATTAGATCTTCAGTCTAAAAAAAAAGACAGAAAAAAAAAACGGATATGACTCTGGATGAACAATATGAAGAGGAAGTCAAGGTATCTAAGCTTTAAAACTGCTTAATTATTCACCAAAAATAGACTAATAAATTGCATGTTAACTCTGGCTAAAATTCACTGCCTGAAATGAAGCCTCTAATGAGGTCTGTGCACGCTCCGCTCAAAGCCGTGATGTACGGTATTATTTAAGCAGTAAAACCATTTTATCTGCGGCAAAGCTTGCATTTTGTCACCATCATGAATCATTTACATTTTTAGAATTTTACATCTACGAGCAATTTTTTCCAGCACTTCTATCAACACATTTAAGACGAAACGAGAAACCTTTCAGTGAAAATGCATCATCGGTTTGACACAGATTCCTCTGTCGGGAGTTTTAATTGGCGCCTGGAAAATTTACTGGAGCTGCAGAGCAAATGTGTGAACCATGAAACATGTACACACGGTGCGGAATGGTGGCAGAAAGCGTGTGCTGGTAAACCAGGCTCTGTGTAAATGTGTGTTAAAGGGACCCGGTCACCATCAAAACGCAGCATGCGGTAGAGCAGGAGGAGCTGCGGGTCCGCAATATACTGGCACTGTGCACTCCGTCTTCACGGAATGACTTGAATGGGTCCGCAATCTTAAAGATAGGGAGCGGGGTGGAGGCGCAGATTTGTGGGATTTCAGTCCGTGCCTCTACGCCGCAAAAAAATAGAACACATCCTATTTTTTTTGCGGTGCAGAACGTCTCTTGCGGATCACGGACCCATTGACGTGAAGGGGTTTGCAATCCTCAAGATATGGAGTGAAGGCGCAGATCGGAAGCACTACAAATCACTTCTGGCGGATTTCTCCCCGTCTCTTCAAGTCAATGGGTCGGCATCTGCAAACGGCGAGCACACGGACAGTGCCCATGCGCTGTGGACTGCTACTTGAGCACGGGGCACACACGCTCGTGTACATGAGCCCCAAGTGTGAGAAAAGCCATCTTGCTCAAGTTGCCATTGACAGCATTCAGAGACGCGCTTTATAGCAACTGCATGAATTATAGGAACCCGTTGTCTGGAGATCTTCATTGCCTTCTATTGTACAGTGTTGTGGGCATGCTCTGTAACCTCTGCAGAGGTCACTGTACAGGGAGGGGGAGTATATAAGCTCTCCTATTGCGAAGGGTGGATCCATTGTCATCTATACAGAGGTGCTAAGGGCCATTGAAATCTTGCCTGTGACAATGGCTAATGAGTTGATTGCTGATAAGTGATCTCTACAAAATAGGTAGTATCAGCCTATTATGGGGATCAGCTGTGGTAGTGAAAACTGCATGTTTTTAGAAACATGGAAAAAAAATAAACATTAGCAAAAATTCTTAAAAAATTATGTTTAAATGGGTTCTCCGGAACTTCATATCCATAGCATAAAAGGTATCAATGTCAGATCAGTGGTTCCGACAAACCAGCTGTTGTGGACTAGCTCTGGCACCGGAACAGCTCCGTCCACTGTGGACAGAACCGGTTACTGCAAAGCTGATAAGATTATAAGAATGACACCACCCGAGAGAAATAAATGAGAACCAGCCACTTGGGCTAGGCAGATGGACCACATCAGACTCCACTGTAATCTACTGTACATGAACCAGTGCGTGCACCAGTTTTTACCCGGCCGAAACGCGGTGCTCATGCTGGAGAGCGGCCAGACTCTCGCTGGATTCTATTATAGTCAGTGAGGTATACGACCAGGGCGAATACGGTGATCTCCGGAAGGAGATCACTCTGCCTGCCAGATAGCTTTACCAAATGTGTGAAACTAGCCTTACTCTGTGATCGACAGCTCTCTCTACATGCCCATACAGGGAAGGCTGTCAATCACTGATAGGACCGCCCACTGGACTCCTAGGCATAGAAATGCTAAAAAAAACACAAGCTCTTTTCCCACTAAACTATACATCAATCTGCTCAGCTCCTCCAGCTCTATAGCAAGTGACCCACAGAGAGGACTCCATGTGCAGAACGAAAAGGATCCCTTTAAATCAAAATGTCTAGCAGCAGATGTAGCTCCACAATAAGGTCATCCAAGGCCACATTTAGCATCAAACTTGGGGAATAAATGACAAAACACGACAGTACAAATGAAAGTGGAGTTAATAAAAGAATGGAGGCTTGTAAAACGCGACGGCGGTGTCGACAGGGCCGGCACAGAAAGGAGCTCGGGACCCGGCAGCTTTGTGCTCAGTGCAGCATGTAGTCATTTTTATTTCACCGTCTGACAGGTAATTAATCTCACTTTATTAGTCCCAGTGTACCCCACAAATCATCATCAGCCCAGGCACTCGGATGTCTATGCCCGACACATACTGAATACACCCATCCTAGAGACCTGATCTGTTCGCTGCAACGTCTCCAGATATCTAGAAAGCTTCTGTTTCCACTTTGCACGCCCCAGACGATATAAAATCCATTTTATGCCAATTTTTAGCTTCTCCACTATATTCTACTCATGGCTCTCTCCAAAACCCTAGTGCAATCATTATATAGATGGAAGCCGCATTCGGCCCATCGCTCGGGGACGGTGTAAGTTTCTGCATTGCCATTAAAAGAGCTTCCTCCAATAAAAGCCCGGCAGGCGGTTATTTATTCCCCTGCATCAATTTGATGTCTCGGATGTCGCTCCCGCATTGTCCTGGTTTATGACGGTCGCCATTAGAAGTCTTCGCTTTTGCCGAGTTCTGTTCACTCCGTTCCCGCTCCATAAACTCCATCTGTTAGATCCCACTAAAGCGCTACGTTCCGGCTCCGTGGAGGGACGCTCCGGCTCTCTTCGGTGGGCCGTTTGCCTTCTGTTTTCCACACCCTATGACTTTTTCTATCCCTGAACACTAGGTCTTCAGTTATCCTTCAATTAGTCTGCTCCATGAAGAGCCCAGCCTTCTCCGCTTCCTCTCACGACGCATTTTGTGCTTCGTTTTCTTAACTGCACGCTACTAATAATGGAGACGTGGCCCACAGTAAAAAACCGCAGCGTCTGCCTTCATCTTAATGGCTGGGATCTGGTTGCCAAGAGCAGCAGCACAACTTCAATAAAAGGTTCTTGTATCTGGACAAGCTCAGTTTATGTATCCCCCCGAGGACAGACGGGAGCATCTATCATCAGCTGATATGGAAGGAAAACACTAAGCATTTGCCTGCTTCTTTACAGAAAATAAAACCTGGCAGGACGCCCAGTGAAATGAAGGGCCATTACTTTTAATGACATTTGCAATCTGTCACACTTAAAGGGGTTTTCCGGGTGCACTTGAATGCGGGTCTGTGATGCAGCATCCCGGCACAGCCACTACACTTTTAAAGGGGTATTCCCATCTGGGAATTGGATTTCATATTGCCTATAATGTCAGGTAGGTGCGGGTCCCATCTCGGAACTGGACCCCCAAAGTCTACAGAGAAAGGTGCTCGGCTATTTCTAGAAGTCCTATAGTGGTGAATGGAGAGTGCACTGCGCATGCGCAGCCACCCTCCGTTCACTGCTACGGGACTTCTGAAAATAGCTCCTGGCTCGGCTATTCACTGAATAGTGAGATGGTGGGGGTTGAGCGGCATGCTCTCCATTCACCACTATGGGGCGCTCGCTTGGTTAGTTTCAGAAATCCCATTGCGATACATGGAGAGCACTCGGCAAATGTGCTTTACTTTGGGGGCCCCATTCTCTAGATCGAGGACCTGCACCTATCAGACATTGATGGTATATACTAGAGATAATATAATAAAAATTAACAGGCACTATAACCTGGGACTGCCTAGAATGAAGAAGAAAAAAAAGAAGAGTTGCAAATCATTATTTATCCCCTTACTGGGTAGATAGAAGGGAACCTACGGCTGGCCATATGCTTGAGTTCCCTGTTGGCCCACAGCTATCTAAAGTGGTGTAGGACTAGCCGTAGGCCTCCCCTTCTGTAGGACCAGCCGTAGGCCTCCCCTTCTGTCATCCCTGCGAGCCATAGCGGGGTGTATAAAAGAAAGGTGTAACTGATGTAAGACTACTACCATCAATATCTCTTCCCTTATAGAGGGAACATTGATAATATGGCAGGGCAGTGCATACTCTGCCATATGGAGAATACAAACTGCTGATGTAGATGGAGTCTTAGGGGTAGATTCACACGGAGAGTTTAACGGCATAAACTTGCAACCCGCAAGCTGCCGCTCCGTAATCCTCAGCAATGCCTACCACCGAGATGATTGGGAGGCAGAAAGGATGGGGCCACTGGTGGGTGTCCGCACCAAACTTACTCTCTAAAACCCACCGTGTGAATAGGTCCCAACACAATCAGTAGAAGAACCTGACAACTAATGTGTATGGGGGTCTCCTGACGCTCCCCAGTGGCAAATGTCCTGGGGAAAAGGAGGGTCACCTGGATGAGATTTTGTTAATGGAGACAAGCCACCACCAGAGGTGTTGGCCAGTGGCCTGTTCCTTTCTTCCTAATCAAAACACTCGCACCCTCAATCCAAGGTGGCATGGGGGTGTTGGAAGGAATATTTGTCATCCAAACAAGCCCTCAGCCGACAGCTCCCGTCATAAACCACCATGAACCTCCTAGCAGACAAGTGGACCTCCCCGGAGACATAGCTCGTCCTCTGCACGCTCCAGTCTCCCCGCACTCCTCTCTCCTGACCCCGATACTGTCTCCACTCTCCAGGATTCATCTGTTTCTTCCTACAAACCTATTTTCTGCACACTGTATACGATCTCCTTATAACAAGTCATGAGCTTAACCCCAAGGTTTATCTGGGAGCTGCGGATAAAGACAGGGCAGGAGTGAAGGCGGATGGTGGGCCTCCTACACGGACATGCTGCTTTATCTCAACATGAACTAGCATCTAACATGACAGCCGCTCCACATGACCGGCCAACACCAAGAAGCCTCTTCACACGGTTTACAGCGGGGAATTTGGACGAAAGGAGCCAAAATACATATTTATATCATTTTCAGCTGGTCTAATGTCTGAAAGGGGTTTGTTTAACCGGCTAATTGCCGGGATCTTGTTTCCAGTAAGTTAAAACCTTAACCATGTGATACACACATCCGTGGGTCACAAGATCTTGTGTATACACGAGAGACACTGAAGAATGGGAGGAAATACACCGTCCAGACAAGTTACTGGAGGAAAATGTGGTTCAAAAAAAGGATTGCAACATACAGGACTACAACCCTACTGACCGGCCAAGTCTCCCAGTCTTAAGGGCACCTTCACACTGGCGTTTTTGTTTTGCGGCATAGAGTTCCGTCGTCGGGGCTCTATGCTGGAAAAAAATGCTTCAGTTAAGATAATACAACCGCATGCATCCGTTTGGATGGATCCGCTTGTATTAACTTTAACTATTTTTTAACATAGTCAAAACGGATCCCTTTTGAACTCCATTGAAAGTCAATGGAGGAAGGGTCCGTTTTCTATTGTGGCAGAATGTGCCGGAGAAAACGGATGCGTCCCCATTGACTTGCATTGACTTGCGGATACATTTTGCTCCGCATCCCAGGACGGAAAGAAAACTGCAGCATGCATCATCCAAAACACGTTCACATACTGAACTGAAGACATCCTGATGCATCCTAAACGTATTTCTCTCCATTCAGAATGCATTGGGGTAATCCTGATCAGTATTCACCCGGCATAGAGCCCCGACGACGGAACTCTGTGCCGGAAAACAAAAACGCCAGTGTGAAAGGCCTCTCAGGCCTCATCCACATGAGAAGAATTTTCTGCAGCATACTATCCGTTTCTAACGTGACTAGCACACTGAGCCACACAAGTCAATGTTTCAGTGATGTGTGCAGGATCTGAGAATTTTTTACAGATCACAACGACCCTTCTACTGCTGGGAGTGAGAAAAACGCAGAATGCATACAGAAGAGATACGTTTTTCAAAAATCAGTTTTTTGCCTGCTAAAAAAATCGGATATAGCCATGTGCATGAGCTGTGTGTGTATACGATCCTTTCCCTGTACCTTGGTTGGGGGAAAAAATCTGACCAGAGGCCAAGTGACAATTCATCATCTAGTGAGGGGGGCGGCAGAATATTTAAAGGGGTATTCCCATCTCAGTCACTAGGATATGCCTCCATTGTCTGTTCACCTACATCAAGAACGGTTCCCTGATGGTTGTGGAGGGCACACTGCGCATGCACAGCTACCCTCCATTCATTTCTATGGGGCTGTTGAAAAGAACCGAGCGCTGGCTCGGCTATTTCTGTCTGCTCCATAGAAATGGATGGAAGCGGTGGCCGCGCGGTGAGCTCCCATTAGCTTCTATGGGGAGAGCGCTTGGCGGAAAACTCAGGGTCCTCCGGCCGTCACCATCCCTGCTCTGTTCACAGGGTAGGTGCAGGTCCCAGAGGCGGGACCCGCACCTATCAGATTCGAGTGATATGTCCACATCCCCTGAGATGGGAATACTCTTTTCATACACGTACATTAGACCTCACCCGGTAGGACAGGGGTCATTTTCTGATGACATTCCCTTTAACATGGCTTTAAAATGGTTGTGCCACGAGAACACCTTCTTTAGTTTTATAAGTTGTCAATCAGGCTATAAAAGTAAATTAAGTGTGGGGATCCAACCTGCGGGCCCCTGACTTTTTCTGAGAACAAGGTATCCTTAGTCCCGGTTCTTGATTTAGGACCAGGATGAGGATTTGCTGCTCATTGTCAGACTTTAATTGGCCCTCACTCCTCTGGTGGTTTCCTACAGCCACATATTTTCTTCAATAGCCAAAACTAGTGATGAAGTAATGGTATCATTTCTGAAATAATACTTCTCCCCTAGTGCAGGGGTTTAGCAGTAAAAACTGCATCAAAATGAGCAGAGCCTTGCCACACGTCAGGAGGACATCTATCCCAGTGACCCGGAGTCATCTCCTCGTGTTCGTCATTTACCTAAAATGTAGACGCTAGATTGCGAGACTTTATTCTCCTAATTAGGGCAGAGGTGAAAATGTCCTTGTACGACGGCGGCATCCGCAGAGGAAACACTTGGCAGATATACTAATGTCTCTGCTGACAGAGCAGACAGCAACATATGGGAGCAACTGGGGTTAATGAGCTCGCCCTGGTTTCTTTCTACAGGGTGCTGGCAGAGATAGGAGGACATACCAGAAGAGGACCAGTCGATTGGTCAATTGGGGAGTAGCTTCCGGGATAATCATCCTCCTCCTCTTGGATCTGCTGGAAACTGCGTTTCAACGTCACCTTTTCTTCAGTCACTAAGAAAAATAAAAGAAGGAAGGTCAGCAATAGTGTATTATAAAGGTGTGGGCAACAGGGGGTATATAAAAGGTGTGGGCAACAGGGGGTATATAAAAGGTGTGGGCAACAGGGGGTATATAAAGGTGTGGGCAACAGGGGGTATATAAAGGTGTGGGCAACAGGGGGTATATAAAGGTGTGGGCAACAGGGGGTATATAAAGGTGTGGGCAACAGGGGGTATATAAAGGTGTGGGCAACAGGGGGTATATAAAGGTGTCGGCAACAGGGGGTATATAAAGGTGTCGGCAACAGGGGGTATATAAAGGTGTCGGCAACAGGGGATATATAAAGGTGTGGGCAACAGGGGGTATATAAAGGTGTGGGCAACAGGGCGTATATAAAGCAGGCATTTATGCTCGAAACCCGCCAGATGGCATTATAGGGAATGGGGAGCTGGCAGTGTGTGATGGTTGTTACACCTCCGCCGGATCTACCTGCCACAGATGAGAACCTACCCTAGGCTCAGTCAGTATGCCAAGAAATGGTACTGCCTCTGACACAGCTGTACGTCTGGGATTCATTTCTCAAGCAGCTGAACATCTTCCCCTCTGGAGGGTGGCAGGGCAATGCAATGCTGAGCAAGGCTGTAGGACGTAGCAATTCACTATGAAGGTCCAACTGGGTCTTACCAGTTGGGAGTGTGTACCTGCACAATCGGACATTAGCCAAATCAGTACTTACAGTGTCAGACTGTGCAGGGACAGCCCCCAACTGGTAACACTCATCTGGACCTTCAGAGAAAACTACTGGCAATTCATTCACAATTTCTAGCAGGAATAAGAGGGGAATGGCACATCATAGTGTCATAAAAATAGATACTAAAGTAGTTACTAAAACCGACTTGTCAGGAGAGGTGACAGGTCCTTTTTAAAGATACAGGGAAAAGTGAGCGAGCAAGCGAGTGGCTCTGTAATGGGGCACTGTGGGCAACAAAGGGATTAAAGGGGGTTGTCCCACGAAAAATATTCTTCCGTTTTCAAACCAGCACCTGGATGTGAATACTGTTGTAATTGCATGTAATTAAAAATTTGGTATAGCCACTGAGTTATTCAATAAAATGTACTGTTTGTTCAATTTCTTCTTTCTTTGTCCTGCTCGCTGAGATGGCCGCACATGCTCAGTTCCATGCTTCAACTGCCTCCTGAGCCGTGATAGGGAGAACTGAGACACGCCCCCTGAGCTGTGATAGGGAGACATGAGACACGCCCCCTGAGCTGTGATAGGGAGACATGAGACACGCCCCCTGAGCTTTGATAGAAAGCGCTGAGACACGCCCCCTGAGCTGTGATAGGAATAGCTGAGACACGCCCCCTGAACTGTGATAGAAAGAGCTGAGACACGCCCCCTGAACTGTGATAGGGAGAGCTGAGACATGCCCCCTGAGCTGTGATAGGGAGAGCTGAGACACGCCCCCTTAGCTGCAGCAGAGAAGACCCTCCCCTGAGCTGTCAGTTTGATATAAATCTAGCAGAGGAATGAAGGTGGAGATCCCTGGATCCATGTGAGGTGCAGGACTGGTTTTAGCTAAGCTGCACTTACATCATTTACTAGGACCTCTCAAGTCACGATAATAGCTGACTGGAAGCAGCGGACAGCAGTTATTAGCAGGTGCGAGCAGCATTCTGACTACTTTCTTCTAGGTGTGAAAATCGCCCCAGACGAGCAGCTAAATACTAATAGTTCATTACATTCACACTGACACAATGTTACGATTTCCCCATGAAAATAGAAATGTATAATTACAGATCATTACTTTCACGCCTGTGTAACATGGATGTTAGTCGCTGCCTACAGGATGGCAGCCGTATTCACAAGGTACGCTCCCACAGTCAGGCCACCCGCTCAGCCCGCTGCCGACATCTGGGATCCCTATTGCCACCATCACCCAATCAGAGCCCATGTTTTTACCTCTGGGAACGTGTGTATACGAAAGTTGTAGCAGAGCTAGAGCGGGTGATGAGCGGGGTGACCAAAGATGAACGCGAGTACAATACTGATGATGTATCAGCACCCACGAGATCATCAAATGTATCGCTCCCAGGGCAGGCTAAGCAGAGCGCCGGACGCTGTATAGTGGCTGTGCTCAGTACTGCAGCCCATTCACTTGAACAGGACTGAGCTGTCACTAGGAAATGGGACGTCACTGGCCTCAAACAGCTGGTCAATAGGGTGTCAGGAGTCGGGCCCCCACAGATCTCATACTGATGACCTATCCTGAGGCTGGGTCACCAATATTTTACTCCTGGACAACCCCTCTAAGAGAAGGAGTGGTTTGCAGGACCAAGACTGACGGATAAGAAGGGCCAGTATTCCAATGTATGGACATAGAAATATCTCTTCTAACGTAATTTTTAAACCTAGGCTTTTATTGTAAGGGGACGTTCACATGGCAGATTTTTAAGCGGAATTTTGCCGGGGACAGTAGGGCTGAAACGACTATTCGATTAATCGATTAACTCGACACAAAAAATCCTCGATGCAAATTTTTGGCATCAATGATTCGTTTGTGCCATGTGACCACGAAGTGACGAGCTTGCTATTACTCACGCTCTGTGGTCACCCGCCTGCCCGCACAGCGCTGCACTGGATCCTGACGTACACACATCGCACGGCGCGCACTACGACCTGATGCTGTGTGACTTCAGGTGCCACTGCAGGGCGTGAAGAAGAGGATGGAAGATCTCTGGAGTGTCGGCAGCGCCCCTACAGGAAAGGAAAGCATTTAAGTACACTGGCGCTGCAGCTGGGCACTGATGGGAGGCAGTGCAAAGATCAAAGATCAGTGGCTTAAAGCATGTCCCTTCTCGGCGAGGCCGTGGCTGTAAGCCGCCGCTCTGCAATCCTCAGCACTGTCTGCCATTGAGATGTATAGGAGGCAGAGGGGACGCGGCCGTCAGTGGGTTTTTGGCGAAACTGCCTGCGCCACCTCCACCAGAGGAGGTGATGATGGTCCCCTCATTGTACATGTTTTAGAAGGGCCTGGATGACCTGAAAGTACAGATCTTGTAGGTTTGGTCTGCTAGATTCATGGAGATGGCTCGTTGATCCAGGGATGTACTCTAATGGATATATTTTTTACCCCTAATATATATATATTCCCCTTGTTCTACACAGTAGGATAAGTTGACCATGACAGACCTGTGTCTTTGTTTCCACCCTCATCCACTAACTTTGAGGCCACATTCACGCAGGTCTTTTTGAAAACAGAATTTTAATACTGTAAGTCCGCGGCACGGAAATTTAAGCCAAGGTAGGGATTACGGTTTCTGTCGTGTGAACTAGTCCTTACAATACACCCCTTGAAGGGGTTTTCCTCGACTCCTATACTGATGACCTATCCTCAGGACAAGCCATTGATATCTGATTTTGGAGGGCACCTCTGTCGATCAGCTATTTAAAGTGCCTGCAGAGCTCAAAGCCTCCTGACAGCATACCAACACAGCGCCATGCATTGCACAGTGGCTGTGCTCGGTACTGCAGCCCAGGCCCATTGAACAGGACTGAGCTGCACATCGTCCATGTGCCTAATGACCAGGGAAGAGGCCCCGGCACTCACCGGAGATGTGCAGCCTCTTAACAGCTCATCAGCAGGGACACCCCCCCCACTGATCAGATATTGAGGACCTATCCTAAGCCATCAGTATGTGAATCCCAGAAACCCCTCTAATCTCGCATTAATGGGACCTGATGATTTTTCCAGATAATCCGGCACCTATCAGATCCTACTTGATCTATTTAACCATACAGTATATACATACACATTTAGGCTACATGCACACCACAGTTGTTTTTTGCTGTCCGCAAATCGGAATCCGTAAAAAAAAAAAAAAAACTGATGGTCCATCAGTTTTTTGGGGAGGATTCCTTTGTTTTCACAGATCCCTATCCTTGTCCGCAAATGAGAAAAAAGGAGGACATGCACTACTTTTTTTGCTGAAGGGAAACACAGACAACGGACGCGGAACACAAACGGATGAACTGTCAGCATTTTTTTGCTGACCCATTGGGTTCCTATCCTATCCTCAAAAAAAAAAAAAAAAAAAACTGAAGCTGAGAAAAAGCCTTCGACACACTAGTACGATTTTGGTGCTTTTTGTACCCGCTAATGCTGACATTTTCCAGTGATGTATGGATATAATACGATTTTATTATTTCCACTTGTATTTCGTCTATTAAATTACCCATGCTTCGTTATATTGCTTTTATGGGGAAAAAAAAAAAAATATTAAAAAAAATTATAATTTCCCCATACAAAAGGATAATTAAAAAAAATCCGTCAGCAGGATGATCTCACGGACAGATGCCCGAGCCGCGGAGGAGATTAAATTCACATTAACGAGTCCCTGGAGAAGTCTGTGAAATGCTTCCTAATATGAAAAGATTCCTAGAAGAAATGGATTCTCAGACGCCAATTTCCCTGCGCACCTTTAGGCTCATTTGCAGGAATAAAGAGCGGGAGCGCCCCCATTAATCTCCCCAGCGGTCAGTGCACGATCAGCAGCGGAAAGCATCCCAGGGCCGTGCGGCCTGCGATATCACAGCGGGAGGACGCCGCGCACTCCATCACCGAGGCCTACCCGAACGACGAGCCTGCTAATTACACAAGCTATAAAATAACTGCGGGGAGCGCAATGTGTGACTGACCCCCGAGTCGCTGCCTTTATACACACTGCGCCGGTGAACACATTTAGATTTTTTTTGTCCTGCGGGTACGACCTGACAGAAGCCTGCTGGAAGAGATTAGGCAGGTGGCGGCGCACATCTGAGGGCACGAACGTCTTTCCACAAGCGATCTGAATACGGATTTCGGAAAAAGATACAATAGGGGGCACGCCCCTCATCTAAAAATGTGGACGTCTCGTAGTGAATTATTTTCTGGATTGGTTTGCATATAGCTAATAACAAGCACAGCATTCAGGCACCGTACATAAAAAAAAAGGCCTTTTAATATAGCTTTCTTTTCATGTCAGCTGGAAACCCATACGTACGCTGGTGGCAAGGAAATAAAGGGGGAGGTAGGCGGGGGAGCCAAGAAGTTTAAAGGAAGCATAACGCGGGCATCCTCAGGGAGCGTGAATTTCATATTTCGCTAAAAGAAAAAGAAAACCTTTGTAATCACGACTGAACGCCCAACTTACATCCTGACACGACTACTTAAAGGGGCTGTGCCACCATTAAAGGGAATGTCTCACTTCAGCAAATGGCATTTATCATGTAGAGAAAGTTAATACAAGGCACTTACTAATGTATTGTGATTGTTCATATTTCCCCCTTTGCTGACTGCATTCATTTTTCCATCACATTATACACTGATTCATATCCAGGGGTTACGACTAGAGATGAGCGAACTTTTTAAAAATTCGATTCAGACGGTTCACAGAACTACACTGCAAGCACGACCACCTTGTAATCCAGCAGCAGTGGTCGTGCAGCAAAGGAGGCAATATGGACAATCACAATACATTAGTAAGTGCCTTGGACTTGCTGAAGTGAGACAACCCCTTTAACTGTTACACACCTCTCAGAAAGGACACAACCCCTAAGCTGCCAGCTTGAAATAAATCTATTAGAAGGACCGAAGCAATGAATGTGGAGATCGCTGGATCCATGTGAGGCACAGGGCTGAGTAGGAATAATGGAGGAAAAGTGCCAAATCGAGTCGTATGATTAGATTTTCGAGAATTGGCATTACATGGGGGAGGTACTAAAACAGACATGTCTGGAGAGGGGGCGGGTCCTCTGTCGCACACACATTTTTCACTGGATGCCACAGTACGGAGTAGCGCCCCCTACTGTGCCATTCCATATGCAGTAGAGGGACATTCTCTTGACCTCCGTCTGACTAATGTAAACGTATGGCCACGTTTAGTGCACACGTCAGGGTTTTCACACCGCACACGCTAACCACAGGTACAAAACGCGATGTGAACACAGCTCTACGCAGTTTCAGAAACCCGCCACACTCTGATCAGTCCTCTCTGATCAGTTCCTAAGCTCCATGTCCATTTGGCTCTCTGTACATGAACGTAGCACACGGCGATTTCCGGAGATTCGTTCATGCCAGACCACTTGTCCTAACAGCTGTTCCTCCTAGCCGGCCATGCAGGGGTGTGAGCGGGGGCGTGATCGACTGATAAACTGCTATATTTAGCCCTGATAGAACATTCCTCACAAGTACACTGAGTAATAAATACACCGGGCAGACAGCTCCCGCACACCGTCCATCACTGCGCCTAGGAAGAAAACATATTGGAGGAGGCGGAATAGTTGTGGTTCATAATTTGGCAGAAGAATCCAGTATGACACATTGCAGGGCAACTGCAGGTCTTAAAGGAGCACTCCGCTGTTTTCATTTTTTTTCCCCTTCATACTACTACACCCGTTAGACACCGAAATCCCAGTCACTGCCATTCTTCTATGCGCAGTGCTTATTGGGTATCGGACAACCCCTTTAAAGGGGTTATGCCATGATTGATGTAAAAAATGAAAATCAGACTTCCTATAGTAAATGACAATTACTTTCCAACGTAGCTGGAACCAGCCCTTTATCTCACACTGATCCAGACGTTTCCACATTCACTGCTGCAATTGCTCTGCTAGATTATCTTCGGCTTGGCAGCTCAACGGGCGTGTCCTTTCTGCAGCAGCTCCATATGAGAGAACATACGGTTGGTGGCAGCTGAAGACTTAAACTGCGCATGGTCAACCGGCTCATTGAGACGGACAAAAAAATAAAAAAGGGAAAAGAGCAAACAGCAGGTGGCGCTGCACAGATACATTTTTTTAGGGGATAACTCAGTGGCTGTACTAAATTTTTAATTACAAAAAGTATTTGGATCCGGGAGCTGGTTTGAAAAATGCAGAATACGTTTCATGACATCACCTTTAATTTTGTGTTATGCATCGACCAACCCCTTTAAATAAGCACAGTAAAAGGTATGACGACACACGTATACTGGTCACACGTGGCGGATTTCTTGCAGCAAGCACAATCCGCAATCCCTGGTCAGATCAACAGGGCAGTCGCAAAAATGACAGCAACACATCGCTACGTGTGAATTTACCCCAGGGGCCTATATACTTAGATGGTGAGCCCCTCTGGGGACAGCTTGATGATAATGTCTGTAAAGCGCTGCGGAATATGTCCAGTTCTCAAGGGGTTAAACGACGCATTAAATATCCTCTGTCCGGCCATCGGACGTGTATCTCAGAAACAGCCAATGAGATCTGCTCTAGGATTCCCCGAACTTTCCCACCTCTCCTTATATACTAGAGCAGGGATGCTCAACCTGCGGCCCTCCAGCTGTTGCAAAACTACAACTCCCAGCATGCCCGGACAGCCTACAGCTATTAGGGCATGCGGGGAATTGTGGTTTTACAACGGCTGGAGGGCCGCAGGTTGAGCATGCCTGTACTAGAGGGACTGCCCGTATACAGCACGAGATGCAGCATATCTTAGGACAACCAAAGCAATAAGTAGGTTATCACAGCGCAACAGCCGCGCGGGTGGACCCCACAGGCAGCGCAGCGGCACGGAGATATCTAAGCTCTACGTAACCCCTTCTGCTGCCCAGAATAAAAAGGACCGAGGAGGTATTGGGCTGTGTTCACATCACGTTTAACATATAGGCTGGGAGCAAAAAGGAAGCAAAAGCAAAGTATGCTACGCTAATCCGTCCGTATAAACACATGCGTATTTAAAATGGAACCGTATAGCGAGGGATGCCACTGTACGGGGAACAAAAACCTGATGTGTACACAGCCTTAAAAGGCATCTGCCACCTCATGATGTCTCTGGCATCTCTATATGTTCCACCAATCCTCCAAAAAAATGATGTTTAATATGTAAATTACACCCTAGGTGCAATGAGAGCGGTGCTATTGCACCCAGAGGCTCCCCTCCCTGCGTTCTATGCCAAGCCCCCACCCAGCCCGAGAAGTTAATCAAACTGCTGTAAAGTAGAACCCATAGCAACCAATCACAATCCACCTTTCATTTTCCAAAGGAGCTGTGAAAAATGAAAGGTGGAATCCGATTGGTTGCTAGGGGCAACTGAGCCAGTTCTGCTTTACACCAGTTTGATCAATCTTCCCTTTTGTATTGTCACGGTTCTACCAACCACAGTCCAGGGACGTCCTGTGTACGCATCTGGTTTACCTGTCCGCTCTTCTGACAGAGCTGTCCCATAAAATAACTGTTTAGATCAAAGTTCTGAGAACTGTTGTGGCATTGTGATGTTACTCTATTATTCATCCTGGAAATCCTAAAACAAGTGGGTGTCACCATTCTCCTTGTCAATGGGGGCATGTCCATAATTAGTCGCCCAATCTGTGCTGTCAGTGTCAGACTGTGCAGTCTTAGATTTCCAGGAGGAATAACAAAGGAACGGCACAACACATACAGTTCTAAGATGAGGTGCAGCTTGGTTTCATGGATCCTTACATATAGTATTTCATATATACGGTGCTTTGTTATTTGCCCGATTAGCAAAAACGTGCAATCCCTACAACCACAACAATTTCCTTTCCGATTTGCTAAAGTATGGCCACAGGTAATGAAGGAACGTCCCTCCTCCTCGCAGCGCACATCTTGGGAGATGCTGGCTGCAACATCATTCAGTTTGTGTCAAAAAGCGGAGTAACAGGATCACATTTGTAATACTTCTTCCGAGCTCCCTGGAGGCGCCCCGGCTATGTGACCTCCTATTCCTGCAGCGGTTTTATTCATGCGCTGGGAATCGGCATGTCATGGACGGAGGGGAGCACAATGCTGGGATTACAGATAGTTTATGCATGCGGAGGAATTTATGGAAGGGTTTAGAATGTCAGCCGAGACGCAGAATGGAAGCAGAGCCGATTAATGGGTGGCCTGCGCGAGGAGGTGGCAGACTTCTGAGAGATGATCCGGAAGTCAGAAAGCCACACAATGGATTGGAATTAATTGAGGTGAGCGACCTCCTTCACTAATCTCTGACAAGGGCTATTAGGAAGGTTTTCTGCCGCTACAAAACGAGAATCCTCAGGACAGTGAGCCGTGAACAGAGTCCGGGGATTGTAAGAACGTGCTGCACTAATCCGCGATCTACAACACGGAGGACGCAATGCAACCAGGACCCTCTTACTTTTCTGAACAAAGGAAACTCAAAGAAAAGTGTAACCATGACATCAGGTTATGCGAGGGAGTCAAGCGGGCGGCGCAGCAGAAGTCGCGGGAGTCAAGCGGGCGGCGCAGCAGAAGTCGCGGGAGTCAAGCGGGCGGCGCAGCAGAAGTCGCGGGAGTCAAGCGGGCGGCGCAGCAGAAGTCGCGGGAGTCAAGCTGGCGGCGCAGCAGAAGTCGCGGGAGTCAAGCGGGCGGCGCAGCAGAAGTCGCGGGAGTCAAGCGGGCGGCGCAGCAGAAGTCGCGGAGTCAAGCGGGCGGCGCAGCAGAAGTCGCGGAGTCAGCTGGCGGCGCAGCAGAAGTCGCGGGAGTCAAGCGGGCGGCGCAGCAGAAGTCGCGGGAGTCAAGCGGGCGGCGCAGCAGAAGTCGCGGGAGTCAAGCGGGCGGCGCAGCAGAAGTCGCGGGAGTCAAGCGGGCGGCGCAGCAGAAGTCGCGGGAGTCAAGCGGGCGGCGCAGCAGAAGTCGCGGGAGTCAAGCGGGCGGCGCAGCAGAAGTCGCGGGAGTCAAGCGGGCGGCGCAGCAAAAGTAGTGGGAGTCAAGCTGGTGACGCAGCAGAAGTCGCGGGAGTCAAGCAGGCGGCGCAGCAAAAGTAGCGGGAGTCAAGCAGGCGGCGCAGCAGAGGTCGCGGGAGTTAAGCGGGCGGCGCAGCAGAAGTTGCGGAAGTCAAGCGGGCGGCGCAGCAAAAGTACCAGGAGTCATGCGGACGGCACAGCAAAAGTACCAGGAGTCATGCGGACGGCGCAGCAAAAGTATCCGGAATCATGCGGACAGCGCAGCAAAAGTACCAGGAGTCATGTGGGTGGTGCAGAAGGGTTGCACCCATGTCTCTGACAACCCCCTGGCAGTATTACAGAGCCATTAGCACTTATGTCAATCAGTAAGGAGCAGGTGTGCTTACAGAGATGATTCCATGACTGCTAGTCTTCTGCACCGCCCTCATTACTCTAACAGGACCAATGATGTTAAACAACCTATGATCACATCCAGTCCAAACCACAACCAGATAACAGGTCCAGATGACAAGGGGCTCTCTGGTTTTAAAAGGAAACGTTTTTCTATCTGCCCAGAGTACCTCAAACACGGCATACTTCCCCTGTTCTCAGCATCACTGGATCCTGGCAGGATGTTTACAAGCAGAACTTCCTGCTGGGTTTTCTAAACAATCCCAGCATGCTGTTCTCTGTTGTGTTTCTCAGAGCTTTCTCCAACCACCCCAATGTTCATGCCCCCTACATCTTCCCTCTCCACATCAGGTAGGGAGAGCACGCTCTGTGAAACATTAAAGGGCAAAGCATGCTGGGTGTGGAACCTCTGTACCATTACAAATTAACCTTGCGTTCCCCTGGTATTCACCCTTTAACTCAGGGACCTGGCCTTCACTGCAGGGGAGCCACCAAGACACTACCTCTTGGAATAACCCGGATGTAGTTGGCAGCTGACCTATGGGGGTCAGCAATTCTGGTGCAAAGCACCAAGGGGTCAGACAATACTCATAGTCCGTAAACAGGCAAAGGTCAGGGCAGGCCGAGTTTGTGCAAGTCCGTCAAACTAATCCGAGGTCAAGCCATGCAGCAAGGGTTCAGTACGGTAGACAGGCTAAGGTCAGGGCAGGCAGCAGAGAAACAGAGCTGGTTAACAGGCAGGGGTTCAGTGCATGGGCACAATCAGAATAGCACCCCCTCACTGGTTAAACTAGTCAACTAGAAACCTAAGGCGTGAGGGCAGAGCAGCTTTTATAGCAGAAGCTGATTAATTAGAAGCAGGCAAGCAGGGGAGTGGTGGTGATGGCTAAATTGGGAGTAGTAGTAGTAGTTCAAAGAATAATGCTCTTAATAGAAGTAGTGGGGCAGCTATGGACATGTAACAGATAGGTTTTCTAACCAATTAGGAGGTTCTGCATGTAGACACCCCGCCAGGATGCAGTGTGGAGTCTGGACAGCGTTTGGGGTACTTTAGGCAGAGTGAAACCAGAGAACCTCCTTTAGGTTCTCTTATGGGTGCCCATACATCCTAAACACATAGCATTCATCCCAACTCCACCGTACACACTGGGGATCCAGCAGAAACAAAGGATCAGACATGTTGAAATCCTTCTTTCCTGACAAAGTCGCCGGAGGGTGTCAAACAAGATAGGCCAGCGGTCCCAGCAAGATCCTCTAATGCGTATGGCCACCTTTAGACCTAGACACAAAAGCTAACAATCTGTACTGGGTACAAATAGAGATGAGCGCATTTCATATTTCACATCTTGTGGGAAATGCAGAATTGCGTTATGGATTCCGGTACCACGAACCGTAACGCAATTCTATAACGGAATGCCTTTAGAATAATTCCGTCATAACAGAAGTCTATGGGCTGCAAAACAGACCCGCCCCATTTCCGTTATGCTGGGGAGTAATGAAAACCGCACACATGCCAATAAGTGACCCGAAGCCCCTTCTGTCAGCCAAGTCTAGAACAGGACTCCAAGGAATACCTCCTGCTCGCAAGCACACCGCACTCCCCCCAGCTGATCACCGCCACAGTGAGACAGTTATGGGCGTCTTGTCCCCTCTCCTGACACTTGCCTTCCCCGTGTAACAACAATTCTAGAGCATCTATTCGTAAGACTATGATGTGCCATTCCTCTATTATCCCTGCTAGAAGTTTATGAATGGATTGCCACCATTTTGAGTACGTTTTATACACATTTTAGTGATGGCTACAGCTTGATTTGGGGTGTAGCGCAGCAGGGCAATACTACATATGTAAAAAAAGGGGGTGGGGGCGTAACCTTCCTTGACCAAAAATATAATTAGCGATTTATTTATTTTCCAGGGCAAAGACCGCACTTGGCGCCCTGGGGAAATTTACATCCCACGGCTTAGAGGGAACACTGCCAATATGAGAAAGCGCTCTACAGCCCGGTTATCTCAAGTCAGGCACCTCGACTTACAAAGAAGAGGATTAGGATTGCTTCAGAAAGCCGCTAATAAGATTCCCATCGGAGTATCGCCATTCCCATAACTTCCTAAATATTCTACAGTAACTCAGCATGACGGGGAAGATACTGTGTCAGAAAAGCCAATGAAGAAGGTTCTTCTCACTCCATAGATGGCTTAGGCATATCTCTAACAAACACAATGGATGCCCGCCAAGAACGTTCCGACACACCACCGCAGATAAGGACGTGTTCTTGTGAGACTTATCTCACCAGCGCCAAAGCCGTTTGATCTTCAGTTTACTACCATGCCCCCAGTAACCTGGCACGCAACGGCGTCTTAATCTCACGCTTCAGCTGGAAAACACTGTTACATGGGAAAGGCGCCTAAATTCTGACTCCAGAAGACGACAATGAGCGGAGCGTCCCAGCCAAGAACCCCAAAATCAGTTACAAAAAGGAAAAAAAAACAAAAGGACTCAACGACCATTTCATTACAGGGCGTTTAGAAGTCCAAGGTGAAGGGACATAAGGGGAAAAGGAGAAACAAAATGACATGTTCTTTAGTGTTTCAGGGGCCACAGTGGCTCCATAACAGAATCAGCCATGAACAAGTCACCGAGTCCTCACAATTAAGCAAATCACTACAGTTCCCCCATAACAGAGCAGTGCCCCCATAACACAGCCAGGTGGGATAAGTGCTCTCATAAACCAAGGGTGCAACACTGCCCCATAACAGAGGGACTGCTGTTATCCCCCATTACATAGGGCTCCTGGGGCCCAAAATACAGGACAAAATAATGGAGCACGCCGCTCTATTTCCTCTGGTAAAGTGCCGGGTAACACAAAGGAAACCTGACAGACTCCATTATAGTCAATGGGGTGCGTCGAGTGCCGTTTGGGTCGGTCATGTGATGGATCCGAGCAGAACAATGTGGCCCAAGTAATTTACCAAGTGGACAATAATATGAGACTTGGGGTCCATTCACACGTCTGTATGTCTGGGTCCGGAAAACTGCAGAACGGGTGCGGACCCATTCATTTTAATGGGGCTGCAAAAGACGCGGACAGCGCACAGTGTGCCGTCCTCATCCGTAGTATCGTGCCGCGGCCCCGCAAAAAAAAAAACAGAGCATATCCTATTCTTGTCCACAATCGCAGACAAGAATAGGCATTTCTATCATAGGGCCGGCCATGTGCGGTCCGCAAAACACTTACGGACGTGTGAATGGACCCGAAGTACAGTGAGGAGGATGCATTCAGGAGGTCTCCAGCTTTCAAACCCTTTCGGGCAGGGGCCTCACCGCTGGGTCTGTGGAGGGAAGCATACTTACCTGGCTTCGATCGCTTGGTTCTCGCTCCTTCGGTTCGCCGTAATCAAGTTCCCCGCTTGGCAACTTCCGAAGTTGCCGGGGCGTTAATTAGGGGGGAGTCACATGTGACACTGCGGCCAATGACTGGCAGCAGCGATGCCCCTCAAGCAGCACCTGACCCAGTATGCTTTCCTCCACAAGGCCAGTGGATTGGGGGGGGGGGGGGGGGGGTTGCTCAAAAGGGTTGAAAAGTTGGACTATCCCTTTAAAGCTGGTGCCAAAAATAAATGATGCAATAACACAAGGCAACCAGTGAGGAGCTTTCATTTTCAAAAAGACTCTGAATATTAGCCAAAATCTGATTGGCTGCCATGGTCAACCACCCTGGTTTAGATACATCATGTGATATCGGTATGAATGTGATGACACCTGTGGAGAAGGGGTTAATAGGAGGCGCTCCTTAGAAAACAGCGCTGCTTACATCCATGCGTCAAGAAAAGCAAGGCGGACCAATGTCACACGGGGCCCCTTATGGGCGATGTACCTGGAGTTTCCCTGGGGCTGTCGTCTTCATTGATCGCCAGCCTGAGCTGCTGGATGAAGTCGGAGGAGTAGACGCCGCGCTCCTGCCAGATGTGTAGGAGCCTCTCCAAGGGCTTCCGGCAGCCATCGTCTGCTTCACTGCAACATAAGCGAGGGAGAAAGAAGGCGAGTCACATCATCGGGAGGAGCAAGCAGCCGAAATAACAAAGAAAGATAGGGACGTGGTAAACGGTGAAGGTGTGATCAGATATCAGAACATATTGCAACAGACCCTCTGCTCAGTACAGAGAGTAAACTGCGTCTGGGCGGCAGTCAGGTTTCAGGGGCGGTAAGCAAACCAAACCTTTCCACTGCCACGCTGTAATAACAGACAGGCAGATCGGACCGATGTATGTATTACAGAATGGCATCCAGGGGCCAGCTGAAATTCTCTGTACCTTATGCTGACATTTTTTTTTTGTATGGACAGAAACCTGTTCCAATTTTCCAAATTGTTATTTGGATTTAAAGGGGTACTCCACTGAGCTGTATGTCTGCAAAAAATACTTCTAGTGACCCTCCAGTCCACACCTAAAATATGACTACATGTAGATTACGTACCCGGTGCCCGACATGATCCCCATCTGATTTATTTCAAGATGGCCGCCACAATCTCAGACTTCCCCATACAGAGCGCTGTTGGAAAGTCTAAGACCCGCCCCCTCCATTGCCCCCACGCTTAGAGCACATCTGTCCGAGGACGGTGGGGAGGGGGGGCACGTCTTTGACTTCTTTTAGAGCTCTTGTAATGTCCAGCTCACCTTGACAGCTTGATTTCCCTGTGTGCCTTTGAGCCTGGGTGGAGACCCTCAAGTGAAAATCCAAAACAAAGGAAAGAGTGGCTCTGGCACCAAGCATGGGATAAAATCAGGTTCCTTCTTTATTGGTGCATATTCACATACAGACAGATTCCATGGCAATTGCGACAAACGTTGACGCGTTTCGGACTAAACGTCCTTAATCGTAACCGTTTTACGGTTAGGGACGTTTAGTCGACAACGTCAACGTTGTCGCATACCATGGAATCTGTCTGTATGTGAATATGCACCAATAAAGAAGGAACCTGATTTTATCCCATGCTTGGTGCCAGAGCCACTCTTTCCTTTGTTTTGGATTTTCTTTTAGCGCTCGGCAGGGGAAAATCTGAGACAGCAGAATAGAATGGAGGAACAGAGACGGCAGCTGAGGAATGAAAGGCATCAGGCAGATATATATATATATATATATATATATATATATATATATATATATATATAACGGTGAAATTTTAGGTTTGGACTGGAGTAAGAGAAAAGACCTGGCTTTATATGCTACCAATCCTCCACATTATGGTCACAGCTTACCTCCTCTCCCTCCCTGCACAATAACCTCGCCACAGGTCACGAGTTGTTGCTGTAAAGCAAATCGCTAAACTGTTATCCGCAGATTTGAGCAACAGCTCAGGGAAGATGGCTGAGCTGATATGTGGCCTTGAATACAAGCTTTGCTTCCCGAAACCTGGATCTTGTGATTTATGTGAAAGTTGTTATATCGCACTCACAAATACAATGGAGATAAAATTTAGGGGACGTTCAAACAACAGATCTTACAGTGGTATTTTTGGGGGGGGGGGGGGGGGGCTGACATTGCTGAGAAAAATTATGTTTTGATATATGAAAATGAACCTCTAGGAGCAACGGAGGCCTTGCCATGACTCTTTCGCTCTCTCTGCAACTGCTGCGTCCTCTGCAGCGTAACACTCCTGGCCAGGAAAGGACGCGGCAGTTGCAGAGAGAGCAGAGCCTCTAGATATAAAAGGTAACGCCCCCACTGCTCCTAGAGGCCTATAAGCATATAATAATATTTTTCTCAGCAAAGTGGGCACATGTGAACACGGGACCAACACAGACGCCTTCAGCTGTCATTAAAGCAAGAAATCTTCTTTACAAGAGCCAAGCTTACTCACTGACCTCTATAACAGAGTCCTAAAGGTAAGCTCAGTGACATGTACGGAAGTCATTTTGCAGGGAGGGGGAGAAGGTAAACTGTGCCCATCACATATTGTCAATAGTGGATCCTATGTTATCTATACTAGTCAATATATATTTGTAATTCTGCTTGTGATAAAGAGATGACTGCGTAGTGGCCAGAGTGAAAACAGAAAGATTTCAGGATTTGTTTATTTTTTTTAAATATAAATCACATGGAAAAAAAAATTTATGTACTCATCAGAAAATAACTCTTGAGCATATTTACTTAGTAATCTGCATTGTGACGTTACTCTATTAGTCCTCTGGGACATTATAGGGGTTGTCTCACCTGGAACATTAATGGTTTATCGCTAGGATATGCCACCAATCTAAAATAGGCACGGAGCCCACATTTGGCACTCCCATAGAAATGAATGGAGGTGGCCGTGTGCGCGTGGTGTACTCTCCCGAACCTTCTAAAGATAGGTGCGAGTCCCAGAGGTGATGAGCGATATACCACCAATGTTCGCAGTGAGACAACCCCTTTAAAAAACTGACAACTGGGACATACCAATGAAGGGCATGCCCCTACTCACTCTGATACTGTCCAATCAGTGCTGACGTGTCAGACTCTATAGAGCGGGGATGGCCAACCTGCGGCTCTCCAGCTGTAAAACTACAATTCCCACCATGCCCTGCTGTAAGCTGATAGTAAACCAATGAAGGTAAACCAAAAGGAGGAATGTCCGGCAAGCGGATCATCTGTTCAAGCTTTATTTTCATGGAAACCAATCTGTGGAGGGCTGTGGAGGTGAGCGGTGAATATTCCTTTCTCTTAGGGAGAAAGTTAGACCATCCTAGCAGCCTATGTGACATTTTCAAGGGATCAGCAATGTCCAACTTCATAGACTTAAAATGGGAACCAACTCACAAAGGGGTTTCTGGAAAGACAAAACCATGTCACCCACTGAAACACTGCTCCTTCGTTCCAGCAATCTAAACAGCGCCCTCCAAAACTGTGTGGTTGTGTCTGGTACTGCACCTCAAACCTCACACAAGTGAATAGAAAAAAGGGCAGTGTAGTGTTCAGTTTTGTACCGCAAAGCAATAAATTCGGCTCTTCGGAGCCAATACATTCCAATACTGCACGGAGCTCCTGCTCAGTACAGTATTAGAATAACGTTTTATGCAAACCGACTTCCGATGTTTCATCCGAAGTCGATTCGCTCATACCTAGCCATCGGTATCTGATCAGTAGGGGTCTGACATCCAGGACCCCCGCTGATAAACTGTTTGAGAAGGCACCAGGTCTCACAGTAGAACCGCAGCCTTCTCTCTGCTCACCAAACACAGCGCCGTACATTGTATAGTGGCTGTGTTTGGTATTGCAGTTCAGCCCCATTCTCTTCAATGGGGCTTGGGTGCGCCTAGGCCATGTCACTGATGATCATGAAGGCCTAGTAAAAGCTTGAGATGGTTGCGGCACTACTGCCGATCATATACTGATGACCTAGGATAGGGTCATCAGTGAAAAATGTTTGGAAAACCCCTTTAAAATCTCCAAACCAGAGGTTGATTAATTCAGAGTATAACGTGCAGACAGAAGGCCGGGGGTTAAGGAACGCCACATAGCGTCTACAGAGAAGACAGAGGCCACCGGCCAGGTAAGAATTGTCATTAGTCCTACCTGGACACGTGGGTGAAGGCATCCAGAAGAACGCTCTCAAATTCACGGGTAAACTCCGGTCCCTTGCGTTTACTGTTCTGAATGACATCATTGGCCAAATAGAGGAATGTCAGCTTTCGACTTGGCTTTGCTGGAAAGTGAAGGGTTAACCAGGTCAGTGAATGAACCAATGCAATCAATCATGTAAACCAAACTTCTGCCAAAAGTATACTCTAATGACCATGTGGGATTTTAGGCTACAGTGACAGCTCCCCCTAGAGGACACTTTTGGAAAGACACCTGGTTAAAGAGCCAGCCACATGGTCCCCCACAGTGAAGAGAATTCCCCTCCGGCTTACATATTACTGCAGTCTATGTGCATATGGACGCCAAGTAACGTGCAGGGGTATCCAAGATACAATAAACCGGACAATACCGACTCTATACAGCCGTATATAGATATACAAGCTATTCCACTGCCACCATTATTTACTGGAAAGGGGAGCTCTCCAAGAAGCTCCATCTAGCACCCCTTTTTCGGAGGAAGCGACGTGCGACTCCCCATGGCTCTGCAGCGCTTATAACCACTCCTACGGCAGGTGACCCACTTTTTGAGGAACTTCTCATCAGACGACCTTAAGGGAACCTGTCATCACCTTTGTGCTGCCCATACTAACAGCAGTATAAAGCAGAGACAGGGGAGATGATTTCAGCGATCTGTCATTTATAAGTTAAAAGTAAGTGGTTGCCGAGAACCAACATCACAATCCTTGCAGACTGGGCCTGGAAAAGAGTCACATCTACCTGAGAAGAGTCCTGGTTATTCATGAATCCCTGCTCTCCTGCTGATGGCTGACAGGCTTCTACCTAGTTTTCTCCCTTTCTCTCTAGGAGAGAACTGCCAATCATCAGCAGATGCGCGAGAGAGCAGTGATTTATTAATAACCATGACTCCTCTCAGGTAGATTTGACTCTTTTCAAGGCCTGGGCTGCAATGATTATGATGCTGGTTCTCGGCAACCTCTTACTTTTAGCTCATGAGTGACACACCGCTGAAATCAGCATTTCTGTCACTAATTTATACTGCCCTCAGTGAGGTCAGCATAACGTTGATGACGGGTTCCCTTTAAAGTCTATAGAAGAGATGGAAAACGTATCTATCAGGAACCCAAAATGATTTGTTTTGACCTAGTTCACTGAGGGCACGTCCTCATGGGGCGTACACCCAGCCGATCTACCACCTCAGAGTTTCCGCAGCACTTTACGCTAGCGGCCGCGTAAAATTGTCTCGTTAATTTATGTTGTGGATTTCACCCCCTTCAATGCAATAGGGTGAAGTCTGCAAGTAACTCATCCGTGGCGGGCGTATTTTGCTAAATTTATTTAAAAAAATAAATAAATAATGAACAATAGGTTCTTAATACACATTTTAATCAAACTATATAAGCCCACTCGCCACTTCATGGTAACCTCTAAAAGGGTGTTCAATGTGCTACAGATATTGCTGACCCATCCTCCAGTCACCCGCATTAATATTAAATCGGTGGCGGTTCGACACCCAGCGCCCCCCACCGATCCAGCTGTGCTACTGGAAATGATACAGTTTACGGCGTGGGAGGCAGACAGCGCCATACATCATGTAGTGGCCGTGCCGGGGTACTGCAGCTCAGCTCCCATTGAAGTGAACAGGAGCTGAGCTGAAATATGCCGGCCCCAGAAATTACACAGTGTATGTATAGTTAACAGTACCGCAGCTAACCGAAACAGCTGATCAGCGGGGTCACAGGGTGTCCTATCACTACTCAGCAAAAAGGAACATAAAGTTCCTACTATACTATTTTTTTAGTCTTTATTGTTTTTAAAGAGAAAACATAAAAATAGTAGCACACATGTAGCACAGACTTATGGACTTACGTAGCATCCGTTATGCAGGCCATAGACTTCTATAATGACGGAATGAATAACAGAATGCCTCTAAAGTCATTCCGTCATAGAATTGCGTTATGGTCCGTGGTAACGGAACCCATAACGCAATTCTGCTTTCATCACCAAACATAGCGTGAATAAATTTCATGACATGAAATTCGCTCACCTCTAATCAGAACCTATAAGCCTACTCGTCACTTCACCGCAACCTCTTTTTGGAGGGTCCCTACACAATTAGGTGCAGCATTGCGTGGGGACTACCAAGGTCACAACACAGCGCACGCAGCCCAACAGCACCCCTGGCTCTAAAACCCTGTACGACCACAGTAACGGAGGTCACCAAACCAGACGGAGAACAGATAGGCAGGGACGCACACCGGGCGCCCATGTATGGTTGAGAAACCGTTTGCACGTGATGGCGAGATTTTGCAGGCAAAAGTGATGCAAGTGCCTCAGCGTGGTGTATTTTTATATGCGTATGCAAACTATATTATATACATTATACACACAATATATAATTACAGTAGCCCCCGGCAGCCATAATGTGAGCATCCATGGCTTCCATTGCCGGTTACATTCACGGGATCAGAATTTTTAGGGTACTTTCGCACTTGCGTTAAACTTTTCCGTCATTGAGTTGCGTCCTAGGGGCTCCATACCGGAAAAAAAAAAAAAGATCAGTTTTATCCTAATGCATTCTGATTGGAGAGAAATCCGTTCAGGATGCATCAGGATGTCTTCAGTTCCGTCACTGTACGGAGAAAATACCGCAGCATGCTGTGGCATTTTCTCCGTCCAAAATGCCGGAACACTTGCCGGCATTATTTTCCATTGAAATGTATTAATGGCGGATCCGGCCCCAAGTGTTGCAGAAAAAAGGATCTGGCTTTAAAAATGTGAAAACGATAAATACCGGATCCGTTTTTCCGGATGACAATCGGAGAGACGGATCCGGTATTGCAATGCATTTGTGTCCGGATCCGTCTACAAATGGTATCCGTTTGCATACAGATTGCTGGATCCGAATCCAACAACGCAAGTGTTATATTACCTCGTTTTATGATTAACCAGCGCCATCTATAAAGGAGATTGAGCGTACCCTTAACACGCAGATGCTGCACAGGCTTTAAAACAGGGAGAAAAAAAAATTAAAAAAATCAGCAATTGGGTTGTGAAAGGCGCGGGAAGCTCTTTGACTGCGATTAGCTCTGCATTTGTACAGTGATTATTCCGGATACAGCCATTTACCGAGATAGAGTCCAAGTGTCACGGATGCGGCTTGATTCATCAAACATTACAGAATGATTGCAGCCATTGTATTACCAAGGCAACCTCCAGCAAATTACCCAACCGAGTGATATTAGGGGCCATTAGAATGAAAAATTAGGAATAGCGGAGATCACTCTCAGAATATGTTTGGCGCATTTCTCCCCTGAATATGTAAGTTCAGGATTATTGTGCATTCATCGACAAGAGTCAGGACGTCGCATAAAAAAATAAAAATAAAAAATAATAGTATTTCCGAAGCATTATGATTTATTTGCCCCCCTCAAGACTGACCCCCGAGTGGTTCCAGGAGGTCGGTGGTCCGCGTTTGGCAAGAAAGTAGAGGACATGTTCTTTCTGCAGAACGGACGAGTTTGCAGAAAGCGCATGGATCACCTGTGCGCTATCCACAACCGTATGGCCGTTTCACAGAAAAAGAGAATACGTTCGCAAAATGCAGCCCACAGACCCATCGAAGTCAATGGGTCAGCAAATAATGCGGACGTAACACGGGCGGTATCCGTATTTTGCGGATCTGTAATTTAAGGTCTTATACAGCACTCCCCCCCCCACGATTGCTGGGTTTGAATGGGGGAGGGGTTGTGTACCCCTCTGACTTCATATAGGATCACAGTGTGGCTCACTGTACAGAGGCACCATTAAAGGGGTATTCCGGTTAGTGAAAGTAATCCGCTACCCACACGGGATACTTACTCCCTATAATGCACACACTATCCCTCAAGGGGCAATGCGTAGGCTAGGTCCTACACTTGCCCATGACTACTGTCTATGCTCAGCGTAACATTTGACTAGGCCATTTCTACAGGTGGCACCTACACACTAAGCGGGTCTGGGCACCCGAAGGACCTCTACTCTTCCTCTCTACGCCTTCAATTCGGTACAAAAGAATACAGGGATTTTTCTGACACATTGAAGAGGTTTTCCAGGATTTTTTTATATGAATAGACCACCAAGTTGAGATTGTCAGAGGTCTGACACCCCCCCCTCACCCCCCAAAGAACAGTTCAGGAGTAGCTCTGGAATTGGAAGCAGGAGGCAGAATTACATTGCTTCATTCATTGTGTAGTAGACAAAGCTTGTTACTGCAGCACTACCTCCGTTGACTTAAGTGGGGGCAATGCTGCAGTAACCAGCTCCGTCCACTACACAATGGATGACACTTTGTAGTTCTGGCATGGAAGCAGTGGGTGCCTCTGGGATCTGCTTTTACCTCCAGTACAAGGCTCTGCCATGAATGGAGAGCAAGTTGCACATGTTCATCTTTCTCCATTCACTGCTGGCTCGTCATGAGCTGGCACGGCTATTGTTAGAAGTCCCATAGTGGTGAATGGAGGGGTGAGCGCACATGAGAAGAGTGCTCTTTCGTTACGGTGCGTCTCCGACCTTGAGACATGAGGTGGACCAGAAGTGGGATCTCTGCCATATGCACAACATATGATACCAATTTTCCACTCCAAATTAATAACAAATGTATCATGTGTGCATACAAAGGAACTGCAGAGGCACTTGAACATGTGTCTAAACGGAGCCATAACATAGTATTATTGCGATTTATGACCATCTTAACTGCCCATCCCTGCCACTAACGAGACCTAATCCAACCTATGGGCAGCGAATACATTGCAGACCTATTGGATATTCTTGTTACATATTAAAAGACCAAAAAATACAAATAATAATCATCATTTGTGCTTCCGCTGGCAGGAACATCTCAAGTGTCAATCAGGACTGTACCTTAAGGTCACCCCTTACACTGAGCCCCGATCCGATGCAAAAATATAGTTTTCAAGTTCAATAACATTTCAGAGAGGACATAACGTTCAGAACATGATCCACCGCTCATTTTACTGCACATTTACAATGTCTTGGCAGAACAATAAGAGTCCAGTGTCCCCGGCCAAGTCCTTTATACATTCCAAGACTCGCGACGTAACTTTTCCATAGTGTCAAGAACCAACCAAGAAAAATCTATAATGAACGAGCATCAGTCGTATTGTATGGTGTAGCAGTGAATTAATAAGATCCTGCTGTTCCTCATTGCCACCGGTGAGGGAAAGATATTTTTGGTGGCGCTATCAAGTCCACCAAGTGAACCATTAAAGGCAACGAACACCTTTGGGGGCATTTGTTTTTATTTACCTCTTTCTACTTATTGCGGGCTAAAAATCCATATTTTTTTCCACTTTGTATTAAAAAATTCCAACTGTTTTTCCTCTGTAGCTTTCAGTTTCACTGCATCTGTTGTCACTCATTTAAAGCCCTAGATTCAGCGGTTTCATACGAATTTTATATGAGATGTTAAAGGGGTTCTGCACTGTTTAAACTGATGATCTATCCTCTGGATAGATCACCAGCATCTGATGGGCGGGTGTCCGACACCCGTGCCGAGGCCTTCTCATTGTTTACTGCCGGCCCAGTGACGTCACGACTAGTATAAACTGGCCTGGGCGCGGCTAAGCTCTGTTCACTTCAATGGAGCTTAGCCGCGCCCAGGCCAATTGATACTAGTCGTGACGTCACTGGGCCGGCAGTAAACAGTAGAGCACCGCTTCCTTCTCAAACAGCTTATCGGCGGGGTCGTCCCGGGTGTCGGACCCCTGCCGATCAGATGCTGATGATCAACCAGAGGATAGATCATCAGTTTAAACAAAGAGCAGAACCCCTTTAAGAAAGTAAAGTTGAGGGCCACAGATTGAGCCGCCAGAGCAAATCTGAGGGATTCAGTGAGGAGAAGGAACAGTCCGCAGATGCAGTGAAACTGGAAGCTGCAGAGGAAAAACTGTTGAAAATATAAGACCAATCAAATAATGATTTCTAGTCCAAAATAAGTAGAAATGCATTGACAAAAAATGTCTCCAAAGAGTGTCCATAGCCTATAAACCTTACACACTAATCTGTGGTGTACATCAACTAAGACTTCCTCCACGTTACAATATTCCAGCAGTCTGTCCCGGCAGAGAATTACCGTATCCAGTATGGCCAGGCACCACTGGGGCCCGCCCGATGCCCATTCACTATAATGTGACCCGTCAGTTGTTCGGAGAGAAGAATACTGCCGTCAACAGGAGCATTTTTCTGTCAGAACGCTGGCATTCATGATGGAAACCTGAAGGAAACCAGAGCGATCCCACTATAGAGAATGGGGATTCGGTGGTCCCTGGCTATGGTAATTCAGTTAGTCTGCCCCTATGCCGGACCTAGCCTGACCCTCATTTGTTGAGGAAGCACTGAATGAAGTGAATGTTAGACATCATCTAAGGCTAAGAAATGCTTCCTTCAGATCTGCAGTAATATAACAGCACAGCCTAACAGGTCAAGGTTTTTGGCACAAAAATCCCGCACACCTGCAAGTTATTCTTCAGCGGGTTTATGGTGAGCACGTATCTCGTCCACAGGGATTCACATCGATGAGACTTTGGCCAGAACCACAACTTGACTCTGGCTCCAACATCTGTTGTGTGGAGGTCTGGAGAACGGCTGTCTCGTCTACAGGAAGCCCTTTCAGAAACGGTAATGGGGCTCACATCACCAGGTGTTTCCTTGGAACCGGTTAGGACTTTCTAAAAGAGATCTGACTTTTATTGTTATATTAGAACAGAGCGAGATAGGAAGTCAATGTACCGAGAACGGTTGCGGATGGTAGCCATGTGGAATGATTTCCACCGATTAGATAAACTGATGTTCCTCTTTGAAAGATAACTCCAAAACCAACCAATGATCACATTTTCACTGCCTGGTCCTGTCAATCACAGTGGAGAGGACGTGGCAGTTGCAGAAAGAGCCTCTAAGTGTAACAGTAACGCCCCCGTTGCTCCTAGAGGCTCATTTGCATAAATTAAACCATCATTTTTCTCAGCAATGCAGCCACATATGAACATGGGACCAACACAGATGCCTTCAGCTGCCAAGTGCCCATGTAACAGGTCAGCCAGTGTCATAGGTACAAATCTGCTGACAGCTGCTCTTCAATGCCTCCTCATTCCGGTGTTCCGTGATTTTCTGCTGCCTGAGTGGCTAAGAAGGAGGTGTGTCGGCGCAGGCGCACAACCACGGGGTAGGGAACTTTCACACATAGAGTTGCTGTGATCGCGCCGAGGGTAGGTAAAAATTACAGCACAGGGGCCCGTAATGTTTACCTACCCTCGGCGCGTTCACACACAGCAACACAAAGTGTGAACTTTGCCTACTGACGTCACCTACTTTTTACCTACATATATGTATGCTCTCAGGGGGAAATAGTGGTCAGGTAGAGTGTCCCCCTATATACCAAGGATGAGAGCAGTACTGCATATGACTGCCTGCAGTACTGCTCCTATCCTTGGTATACGGGGGGTGCTCTACCTGACCACTATCTAAAGCTTCCCTTGTCCTATGACTGCCTGCAGTACTGCTCTCATCCTTGGTATATGGGGGGCGCTCTACCTGACCACTATCTAAAGCTTCCCTTATCCTATGACTGCCTGCAGTACTGCTCCTATCCTTGGTATATGGGGGGCGCTCTACCTGACCACTATCTAAAGCTTCCCTTATCCTATGACTGCCTGCAGTACTGCTCCTATCCTTGGTATATGGGGGGCGCTCTACCTGACCACTATCTAAAGCTTCCCTTATCCTATGACTGCCTGCAGTACTGCTCCTATCCTTGGTATATGGGGGGCGCTCTACCTGACCACTATCTAAAGCTTCCATTGTCCTATGACTGGCGGCAGTACTGCTCCTATCCTTAGTATATGGGGGGAGCTCTACCTGACCATTATCTTCATACATATATGTAGGTAAAAAGTAGGTGTCGAGGGTAGGCAAATTTCACACTTACCCTAGGTACACACCTAAGCGTTTTACAGCGCATTCAAACGCGCTGTAAAACGCACAACATGTGAAAAGCCATGCATCCCTATGGGCATGGTTCACATTTGAGCATTTTACAGCGCGTTTGAACGCGCTGTAAAACGCCCCACGCCCAAACAAGTACATGAGCTTCTTTGGGGCGTTTTAACGCGCCTATGGACAATGATGCCATAGGGGAGAATCACTGAATCGCGCGTATGACGCTCGTTTCTTAGTTACAAAAACGCGCATCCAAAAACGCGCGTCATACGTGTGTTTCAGAAACGCCTAGGTGTGTTCCCAGCCTTAGAGTTGTGTGTGAACGCGCAAGGGTAGGTAAATATTACAGGTCACTGCGCATGCCTTGCGGGTAGGAGAAAGTTACTGTCCACTGCTCTGTAATTTTCCCTACCCTCGGCGCATGTGCAGTGGCCCGTAATATTTACCTACCCTCAGCGCGTTCACAGCAACTCTGTGTGTGAAAGTTGCCATCCCGTCGTTCTGCGCCTGCGCTGACACACCTTCTCAGCCACTCAGGTGGCGAGCTCTGCGACACCTCCTTCCAATGCGGCTGCGACACTACCGGAAGTAACGAGGTAGCAAAATTTAATGGGTAGCAGAAAATCATGGAACACCAGGCTTTGAAGTCCAGGAGGCGGTCCTATCGGTGACTGACAGCCTTCCCTCTACGACTGTGTATACAGAGGTAGCTGTATAGAGGAGGTGGTCCTATCGGTGACTGACAGCCTTCCCTCTACGACTGTGTATACAGAGAGAGCCGTCAATCACTGATAGGACCGTCTCCTTGACGACAAAGTATTACTGAATTATTTCCCGTAAAGCGATATATCATCTGCTCAGCTCCTCCTGACTGTAGCTTAGACGCCATGTTCAATGCGACAGGTTCCTATTAAAGGGATTGTCCCATCTGGTGCAGGTCCCACATCTGGGACACACCCTGTTCACGAAAACGGGGCGACACAATGCACATGTGTGGCATATTCTCCATTCACCGCTATAAGACGTCCTAAAATTGCTGAGTGAAGGTGCACGGCCATTTTCAGGAGTTCTATAAAAGTAATACTACCCTCACACTTGCGTTGTTGTTTTCCAGAGGATCTCAATACCGGAAAAAAAAAAAGTCTCCGTTTAGTCCTGATGCATTCTGAAAGGAAAGAGATCAGTTCAGAATGCATCAGGATGTCTACCGTTCTGGCAGCATCCCGTTTTGTGGCTGGTCAAAAAAACGGATCCGTCACAGAGTCAATGGAGACGGATTTAAAAATATTTTTTTTTTTAGAAGCCTTAAAAACCGGATCTGTCACCCATTGACTTTCAATGGATTTAGTGACGGATCTGTTTTTTCCCCCGTTTTGATTTCACACAACCACATCCTAACAGAACGGATGCATCCTGATGTGCAAAATCAGAACGGATGCGTTTAATTCCAGTATTGAGACCCTCTGCCGGACCTCAATACCGGGATTAACAATGCTAGTGTGAAAGTCGCCTAAATAGATAGCAAGCTGTGCAAGCGCAGTCTGTTCAACACTATGGGACCTCTAAAAATATCCAGCCTTTTTAAGAGTTCCCGTAGTATTCAATGGAGGTTGTCCACGCATGTGCGGCTTGCTCTCTGTTCACTTCAGGTCCCTGTTCTGGACTCAGGAGAGGGTCCCAGAGGTGGAGCTTAAAGGGAATCTGTCAACTCCAAAACACCTCCCAAACTGGGTAAGAGGTGTATAATATAAGGGGTAATATATCATTTTTATCTTCCTACTTGCTTGTATTCTGATGCTGTGGCTCTAACAAACCATCAGTAAAATGCACTGGGAAGACTTCTCGAGTCCTCTCCATGTGAGGAAGCAGGGAGTCCTCTTAAAGGGGTTCTCCGGGAATTATAAAAAATGCAAATACTTAAATATTACTTCATTATTAATATATTACCAAATCCCTTTCATTAGTTATAAAGGCTCGTTTTGTCCGGGGAGCAATGATTAGGAGAAATAAAATGGCTGCCGTCCTACTAGTACACACAAAACCTGTCCTAATCACACAGGAGGACAAGTTAAAGAGCTGTGCCATCATCTCTCACTTGTCAGGGATTATGATCCTGAATACAGTTTAATATGATCTTCAGATGAATCTGTAGGAATGGAGCTCATTAAGAGACATAAAGTACAGAGAGGGGGTGGGGATGTAGATAATGAGCAGCAGCACTTAAATGCAGTCTCCATTACCACAGCCCACAATCTGTCCTGTCCGTCCTTTCTGTACTTCATGTCTACACATGAACACCATTCCTACAGAGATTTAGCTGAAGATCCTATAAGCTGTATATAGGATCATAATCCCTGACAAGTAGAGCAGAGAGGAGGATGAGGCAGCTCTTTAGCTCAGTGTTGTGAAGTAACGTGTCCTTTGTGTGATTAGGACAGGTTTTGTGTGTACTAATAGGACGGCGGCCATTTTATTTCTCTTAACAATTGCTCCCCAGACAAAATGAACCATTATAGCTAATGAAAGGTATTTAGGAATATATTTATAATAAACATTTAAGTATTTTCATTTTCTCAATTCCCGGAGAACCCCTTTAAGGCATTTTACTGCTAGTTAGTTGGAGCACAGCATCAAATGCAAGTATGAAGGCAAAAATGACATAAGTGAACTAGGAGTCACTAACACTATACACCGCTCACTCTAGTGGCATTACCACTTCTACCCCTGTTTCTGTCTTTATTGTTCTAACTTCACGTCATCTTATGGATTTCTCTCCAGGTCCTATACACTGTGCATTGCTAATCTGTTTGCAACTGTTATGTTCATGTAATATGCCTGGTTTACCAGCAGGTGGCAGCACATACGGCAGAGCTGTGCTTAGGTAGAATGAAGCTTTCCATTCCTACCCCCCCCCCCCTTCCCCTCTGTAGAGGAGTAGGCCAGGATTACTTCCTGCAGGAAGAGTGGGGACCAGTTAGAGTCAGTCTAGCTGACCTCCTGCTAGGGGAAGGGTGTGCAGGGGCACGTCTCTGCTGGATGTGCCCACACCAATCACAGCACCTTAAGCTCTGCTGGCCATGGAGGCAAGAGCCTAAAGCCTCAAGAGCCAGGAGGAAAGTTCCCTGGCATAACCTAGAGTCAGACCATAGAGAAGGAGTGCAGCGTACAGAAGAAGCAGAGTTATACAGCCAGCCTGTCCGTGCAGCAGAGTGAGAGAAAGATATAGCAGAGTGGAGTTTGCCTGCCAGTTTAATGCTAAAGTCTGCTGGAACCAAGACAAAGCCTGTAAACCGTTTTGAAGAACGTTTATGCAAAGTAAAGCTGTCAATGAACTTCATCTCAAGGTCTGGACTCAAGTTATTCTTTTATCCCTCAATTATTCCGACTATTTATTGCTTGGGAGCCAAAGCCTAGGGTCCAGCTGTGTCCAGGTACGAGCACCGTGACACACATAAAGAGACATTTTAGGACGCAACATACCACTTGGCATTTCCTACACCTGGGACGCGCGTGTTATTTAGAGGGCCCTAGGGGGAGGCCCCGTTGCAGATGTAACCAGGCCTGTGGAGGCCAGGAGAAGGACCAGCCAGCAGGACTCTTCAGGAGTGGCTCCACCCCCATGACTCTTTACATTACAGGTCATTTGAATATAGCATACCATTCTCAAAATTCTCTCTACGTAGACATCAATGTCACTCTGTTACCGTACCGGACAATAAAGTGGTGGTGGTTTGTGGGGGTCTAAACCCTCCTGACAGGTTCACTTTAAGGTGGTCTTTTTTTTCTCTGCTGGCAACATGGACCCAGTATGGTAAGACTGGTTCTACACTGTAGAAGGCCTTGGGAGGCACCATATTCTCCATTTAACCCCTCTAAGGTCATGTCCACAGCTACATTGCGGCTTCTGTTTGAGATGGAAGCTACTGGCCCTCCGCCTGATCCAAAGCATGACAGATACCAAAATACCCTATCGACTTATAATGAAAGCGATCATGTTCCCACAAAGTGTCCATCATTTTGAGGGGATCAATATGTCCACATGCTGCACTATTCTGTCGAATACGACACCAACAACAACCAAAGCCCCAACCAAGATGAGAGCAGAGCCTAGAGCCTACACCTGGCCGAATATCCTGCTGAGGCATCGCCGGTTTATTAAGGGGAATCTAACGAGCGCCTATCTCCTCAGTGGAAGAAATTAATTAAGTCCCCTGCATGTAAACACAAACCGCTCGGTGTAATTAGGGATTGTGATCTGACAAGACTCTGCCACACTGACAGCGCTGTGTAGACACGAGAGTCCCACGGGCTTTTCATCAACCTTCTCTCACGTTACGCGAGTCAACATGCCCGAATTACAGCAGCACAGCCGTTAGCGTAAGGTTTTTTGGCGCTTCCTGTGATTTCAACCTCTTATGACCAGGGCCTTAAAGGGGTTGTGCACTAATATTGATGACCTGTCCTCCGGATAGTTCATCAATATCAGATTGGTGGGGGGCCGACTGCCGACACCCCTGCCATTCAGCTGTTTAAAGAGAATGCAGCACTCACGTGAGCGCTACCATCTCCTCAAACGGCTGATCATCAGGGGTGCCTTTAGTCGCCCTAAGCCCCCTCCCGCAGATCTGATATTAACCTATCCGTAGGATAGGTCATCAATATAAGAAAAGCGGACAACCCCTTTAATACATCTGCATTGCTTACTTACAGCAGGATTACGGACAGACATCTCTGGGGTCTGATGGCAGACATCTGACGAATGCTATCTATACACAGCCGCATGACCCAAGGGCCGCTACATGAACGGCGACTACAAAGCACGAGGGCCCGACATAGAGCAGCGATAACGTAATGAGCCGTTCCTGGGAAGGAAAGCCCTCCACATACATAATGCATTCAGAAACTCTTCACAACCCGTCACCTTTGTGATGTTACGGCCTCCCCATCAATCTGCTCTCCATACCCCATGATGACAAAGTGAAAACAGGATTTTAGACATTTTTGCAAATTTATTCTAAAGGAAAAACTAAAATTTCACATGGACATAAGTATTCAGACCCTTTGCTCGGACACTAGACAATGGTCTTAATAAAGGCCCATGGCGCCGGCCTCTCCATAACCTCGGCGCATCCACTGCTGGTATAAATGTATGACCGCTTCCTTGCCGTCTTGCATTTAGCCTAAACCAAGGGTAGAAAATGGTAAATGAGACGGGCTTACCGACCCGTCCCTCAATTTTAGACCTGTCGTGAGCGAGGAGGAGTCGCAGATAGCAACATCTGCGCCTGAAATACGCCTAATTTAGGAGTATTTCAGCATAGTAAGTGACCCCCTTGGTTCTGGAGGCCTCACATTTCTCTTGATCATCTTTGAGATGTTTCTACACCTTGATTGGAGGCCTCCTGTGGTAAAATGATTTAGACACAGCCCTTTCTATATAAGATATAATGGATATCAGAGCAAAAAAAGCAAGCCATGAGGAGGAAGGAACTGCCGGAAATTTTCACAAGGTCAATCATCACTGCAGCGCTCCACTAATCGGGGCTTTATAGCGGAGTGACCAGAAAGAAGCCTCTCCTCAGTGAGACATGAAAAGCCGCCTGGATGCATAAAAAAATAAAAAATGCCGCAGATTACCCAATGAACAAGCAAACGTTCGTTCATCGGGCAATCCAGATCGTTAAGCTTGCTTAAAAAAAAAATTATTGTTTGCCGGCAGCAGATCGTGCTGTGTAACCACGATCTGCTGCCGGCAAACAACTGGACAGCATGGGGACGAGCGATGGCATAACGTTCACTCCGCCCCATACTGTGGAGGAGATCACAGCATGTAATAGCAGAAGTCTCCTCCGCTAGCAAGTGGGCAATTGCCGGGAAGGAACGCAGCCATTTGCTAAAATGAGAGAACTGGGGAAGGAACAGAACACTTACCTGCTGCCCTCCTTTTCATCTTTTTAAGTATAGATCCACTAATTCCCGAGCTCCTCTGCCATCCAAGATGGCCTCACCACTTCTCAGACTACCTGATGCACACTGTGCACTTAGTAGCCCAAAACCCTTCTTGCTGGCCTTGGACTGGTCAGTGCTGCTTACATGCTGGCCAATCCATGAGCAGGACTGGACAAGCAGGGAGTTTACCAGGTAGTCTGAGAAGTGGTGCCGCCATCTTGGATGGTAAAAGGGGAGCCTAAGAACTGATAGCTCTCCAGCCGAAAAGGAGGACACCATGTAAGAGTTCAGCTCACAACCCGGGTAATGTGATTTACTGTTTTTTTTTTTCTTGAACCAGAAGATCACTTTTAAAGGCCCGTTTACACCCAAAAGTCGGACAGATTATCAGGAACAAGCATTTCTATGAACACTCAGTCCTGATAATCGGGCCCTGTAAAGGGCAGGCAGATCACCCGATGAATGCCCGTTCATCTGGTAAAATGATCTGATGTGGACACCTTAAGGCTCATGCACATGAATGTACTTTTTTTTCCGTGCCCATTCCTTTTTTTTCGGGCGGCTCATTTGCGGGACTATTTACTGCAATGAGGCCGGAAAAAAAAAAGAGAAAAGGATATGACTCCTTGTGCGTTTCCGCATGTCCATTCCACAAAAAAAAGAATAGAATGTGTCATATCATTGTCCAAAGTACGGACAAGGATAGGACTGTTCTATTATGGGCCGGCTGTTCCCTTACACAAAATACGGAATGCAAACGGCTGGTATCCACGTTTTGCGGATCTGCAATTTAAGGACTGCAAAACATCCAACGTTCATGTGCATGAGCCCTCAATCATCATTTCTGGGCAGCCGATCGTGCTGTGTGAATAGTGATCTGCTGCCCGGTAACAATGAATCTGTATGGGGAAGACCAACAGCAGCAGCCATGGCTCGTCCTCACACAGTCGAGATGATTGCTGCAGGTAAATGCAGCTCTTACCTCCACTGACGAGCAGGCAATTATCGGGAAGGAACAGTTCGGCTGTTTGCTACTTGGCACGGTGTAAATGCACCTTTAGCGTTATCGTGCTTACTCCTTACTGGACGGCTTCCTGCTGCATATAAACAATGGACAGCGGGGGTCTCCGTGTACAATGGAGGTGGTCCGGTGATCACTTCCCCAGCTTTCCCATGATGCATCTCCTTCTGTACAGGCCCAGCGCAGGTGGGGATACAGCCAGGGAAAGCGGTCACATGGGCAACTTTTGTGACTGCCTCCATATTACCAGCAGAGAGCTGCGCCCAGCCCATGTGTAGGAGCCGTACCATGTTCTGGAGTCCTCTCGGAGGAATGCCTCCACCCTGGTAATAGCATAACCACTGGTTTAGCAGAAAGACTGCCGTCAGACTGAAGACACTTTGCTATATTCCGAGCACACTTCTGTACAGCTGACTATACACGAGTGGATGTGGTACAAAAATTAGGCTCTCAACATTGAAACCTGAGAATCACAGACCGCACCTGACTGCTCAATCTGCCACTTAAAGGGGTTGGTGTGACTCATCTCAGATACTTATGGCGTATAGCTAGGACTGTTAGATGCTGCAGGCTCCAGAACGGGGCCCTCAGACTGAAGGAGAGGGCACCTCACAAGCGTGGCCACCCTCCAGTCACTTCTATAGGAGTTCCGAAAATGGCTGAGCACTGGCTCGGCATGTGCAGTGCGCCCTCCTTCACGTCGGGGCCCGGTTCAGACATCAAGGCTGTGGACCAGCCAGAGGAGGACTGTTTTCAGGGTAAGACTCTGTTCACACTAGCATTAAAGTATCCAGCTCTAAAACAGCCCATACTTAGCTCCACAAGTCAACTTGTCGCTCGTACTCCACCTCTTCCCCTGCATCGCCCCAGAAGATGGATGCACTCCAGGTCAGGGATCTAGATTGCCCGAGGAGCCACCCAACAAAGCGTTAGGGCTCATTCACACAAATATATATGATTAGATAGCACGATCTGCTGCTGGGACACTAAGATTTTTAAGCAAGTTTAAAAAAAATTAAAAAAAAAACGCAATTGCCCGATGAACGAGCTCGTTAATCAGGTAATCGGCGGCAGTATTAGGGTACCTTCACACTTGCGGGATGGCTATCTGGCAAGTGAACAGCCTGACGGATCCGCCATGCCGGCTTCACCCTGGCCTGGTCCACACTCATTCATAGGGTGTAGAAGGCTAAGGCCTCTTTCACACGAACCAGTTTTCCGTCCGGACGTTATATGTGCAGTGATGCGAGGCTTGTGTGAAAAACGGAAGGCATCCAGATACAAAGCATTTCTGACTAATGGTGGCTAGATGTACAGGCGTTATTCACACGTCAGATCCCGCGCCGTACAGTATTACAATGTATGGGCTCCGATGAGTCGAAGTTATTACTTCGCAAAGTCACGTGAGACTTCATGTAATAACTTTGGGAATTTATTACAGTAAAAAAAACTTGGTACCGAACTTGTAGGTAGTACCTTGGAAGCAAACCCGAGCTCGGGACCAAGGTTTTTTTACTGTAATGAATTCCTGAAGTTTTTACATTAAGTCTCACGCGACTTCGCTCATCGGAGCCAATACATTGTAATACTCTACAGAGCGGGATCTCCGTACAGTATTAGAAAGAGGTTTTTAGCTAATCGACTCATCTCTAATTTTAATGTGCGCATTTACACATCCGTGTTCTATTCTGTCCGTGATTATAGTCTGTGGGTCCGCAAAAATTAATTTTCAGCAGTGCAATGTCATTGAAACACAGAGGACACACAGAACAAACACGGATTCTTCGACGATGAAACACTGACCACATTGTCACGGATTTCACCGCGGACGTGTGAAAAAGGCCTCGTTCTCCAGGTTTTTCTTCTGTGAAAAACGCATCAAAAGCGGATTGCATCTACGTGGAAAAAAAACTGAACGCAAATTGCAGACAAAACTGATTCAACTTCCGTTTTACCCTGAATAGATCTGACACAATCCGTATGGCAGGTGTGAAAGAGGCCTTATACAGACCAGCCCCCGATCACCACCTTCTATCACCTACTGCGATTTCCACGGGCGCCGTACACACTGGCGAACAACTACCGACCATCACTTACCTGCATACAGACCTACCATGGCGGAATAGGTTCTCCCGCTCTTCCCTTACCATCACTTCGGAGATGAGGAGCCATTCGTGGTGCTGCTGATCTCAGGAAGACTATGGATGTCAGTTAAGATCACCCTCTGAAACAGGCCTTCAACTAATCCCCCAAAAAACAGCAGCCCCCTTCCCCCCCGGGTTACTGCTCAATGACTACAGAGAGACATGTGGATAAAACGTGCCAGCCTAGATCTGCACCCTCTGGCGGGACCACGTCCCAGCAGGCCCTGAGAGTGGCAGTGAGCGCCCACAGGTATGGCTGCCCCCCTGTCCCTCCTATGCCAGCACTAATGCCCACCGGACAGCAAGGTACCTTTCTTGAGCTCCCGCTGCCACACACCGACTATGGAGGCGGCGTGCTTCCGATGATGGATCAGCCACAGAGACAACGTCTGCACGCTCTGCTGCGAGTTGCTCAGCTCGGAAAGTTTCTTCTCCAGGGCCGGCTCGGTAAATGACGCCATGACAACCCAACGGGGGCCCCCCGTGGCCCAGCTCAAGATGGCCGCCTGACCTCTCACCCCCGCGGCGAGTCACGTGCCTCGAAACGATAGGACGCGTTTCCTTGACTACTGCGTTTTCGGCCGGGAGCGCGGCGCAGGACTTATGACGTCACTTCCGACATGTGAAACCGCCCTATCTACTGCACCATGGGTTAAGGTGAGCGTTTGGCATGTTGCAGGGTTGTAAACCTGGAGTTCTGCATAAGGTTTGTCCGGGCACCAGGACAGCAGAGAGATGAGACGTCTGAATTCATCTAAAGCTGGGCTTTGGCAGTGCTAGGGTTAACATATTAAGGATAATCCCCATGCAACCAATGACAGCGCAGCTTTCATTTTTCGAGAGTGTCATGAAAAATGAAAGCTGTCTCGTGATTGGTTGCTATGGGTAACAGCGACAGGTGTTTTTTTAGACTGTTTCATACACTTCCCCAAAAATGTGCGGGTCTCTGTGTGGTCACAGAATGACAACTGTGCCACGATAAGTTCTAGCTACTTTTACACATTGGGGGAGATTTATCAAATCTGGGGTAAAGTAAAACTGGCCTCGTTGCCCATAGCAAGTTATCAGATTCCACCATTCATTTTTCAGAGTTCCTTTGGAAAGTGAAAGGTGGAATCTGGTTGCTATGGGAAACAAGGCCAGTTTTACTTTACACCAGTTTTATTGAATCTTGCCCCATTGACTCTAATTGTATCTCACTGGGAGTCATTCATGTACCTTTTACATGGTTACAATGTTTGATAATCACTGGTTAAATAGGTTTGGATTGTTGCATAGCAACACAAGAAGCATCAAGCCGGTGACCCTTCCTGATCACCATGCTCTTGTTGAGATCTGAATGTGTCGCCCACCAGAAAGGTTGCTGTCTTCCAGTATTATGCCAGTGTTAGTAAGGGCACCTCCTAATATTTTACTGGACTGTTCTAGAAGAAAATCATTCCAAAAATAGTGAGGCAGATCCCAGAAAGGGAAAAATAATGCAATTTTCCGGGAGTTAAATACTGATGGGCTATCCTCAGGATTGTGGGGGTCTGACTCCCGTGACCCCCGCTGATCAGCTATTTGAAAATCTTTGGTGAGTGCTGCGGCTTCTCCCTAGGCCAGTGACATTGCGTTTATTCGTCACGTGGCCTAGGTGCAGCTCACTCCCATTCAAGTGAATAGGCCTGGGCTGCAATACCAGGTACCACCACTATACAATGTGCGGCGCTATGTATGTTATGCTGTGAGGAGGCCTTACCGGAGCGCTGCGGCATCTTCAAACAGCTGATTGATGGGGGACCAGCAGGCCTAATAGATATCAATGATCCATCCTGAGCATAGGCAATCAATTTTAGACTCCCAGAAAACCCCTTTAAATTTTTTATTTTTTTTTATCTATAATGCAGTGGTCTGCTACCATGTAATCCTGTTTGCTGTCACTGACGAGAAAAAATTCTTAGGGCCAGTTCACACAGAGTTGGCACTCATTTTGGAGCGTTTCTGCCTCAAAATCAGTTTTAAAAAATGCCTCAAAACAGCCTCCCATTCATTTCAGGGGGAAGTAGCACTTGCTTTTTTTTCCGCATGGAAGCTGCTGAATCTCCCATTGAAATGAATGAGAGGCTTAAAAAATGCCTCGATGCAAGGTCAGTCCATGCGTTTTTGGTACATTTTCCTCTCTTTTTTTTGGCACAGATCCACGCCAAAAACCTCAAGCTGAAAATGAAGGTTAAAAAAAAACGTGTCAAAAAACGGCATCAAAATCGGTAAAAAAAAATACACTGGAAAAAAAACGCGTGGATTCTGCGCTGGTTTTTTGTTAGCCATTTTTTATAATCCGTCGGGTGTACAACCCTTACTCACATCCAGACTGTGTCCTGACTGAATACTTCTCACAGCTGAGGGATTGCTACAGTTACACTCTGGAAAGCAAATCTCTGTGCGCTGCACAGCCTGGACCTGCACGGGGACATCATACCAAACCCTCAGGACAGGACAGAGATTATCGCCGCGGCCGGGGGGTGTATATCCCAGAAGACTGCCCAAACTGGATATAATTGTAGCAGAATCTCAGCTGTGAAAAGTATTCAGTCTGGATGAGTTTTCAGATTCTGGATGTCATTAATAGTGTTTCCATTCACTGACAGCAAAATAATGTAACAGAAAGTTGTAGAACTTTTTATTACACCATAATTAAAGGGGTTGTCCGCCCTAGGAGCCAACAACCCCCGGTGGTCCTAACCTGTGCCCTATTAAAAAACACACACAGTCATCTGTCTGTTGTCCCACCTTGCCCGCACCGCTGCCCCTTTACCAGCTGGACTAGGAAGTGGCATGGTCCTGTGACCGCTGCGGCCAGTCACAGACCTCAGTGGTCTGTGGAAGACCAATCCACTTCCTGGTCCTGCAGGGACCAGAATCGACTGGAAATGGGGCCAGAGGTTAGGACCATTGGGGTTGTTGACTTCTAGGCTGGACCATCCATTTTAATGGAATTTTCCAGTGGGAAAAATATAAGGGGCAGAATGGGTTAACGAAAACTAAGCATTACTCACCTCACCGATATACCTGCCGCTGTTCAAGCACTTACCGGTTATCCGCTGGTCTCCGCTTCCCGGTCCTGGAGAGACACTCAGGATGGCAGGAGAGTTCCGCTCTGCCAATCACAGGCCTCAGTCATGGTCCACCTCAGCCAAGCCTTTCTGCATGTCCCGTGAGATGAGCAGCAGGGAGCGGTATTAATTAGAATGACAGTGGCGGGTGATCGGTTTGGTGAGTAATTTAGCATTTATTTATTTTTTACCGATTTTGACCCCTTTAACATATCAGACATCCCTTTAAGGTGAACGTATCCGTATGATAATTTTGTTTTTGATTGCTTTGACATAACTATATGCTCAACCCCTTTAGGCATTTCCATAGTTGCTTGAGACCATCCGAATGCAAAAGACAGAAAGGAAGCCATGGCCTCCAAGACTTACCCACAGAGTGCTTTTGAAGGCCTGCGTCCATTTTGCATTCAGCTGACCGTGGAGCAGACTGTGCAGAACGTAAAAAACTTGCAAACACAGATATCTTCTACAGATGTCTCCGCTCTACAAGATCTTCTGGACTATGTTCTTTTCCCTCTACGTTTCACTCTTAAGACCTCCGGCCCAAAAAAGCCTGGACTGGTGCAGGTTGTTCTTGACTGTATTACCTACATTCTCTCCCTCACTCATTTAAGAAGCCCCGTCTCCTTCCAGGAGATGTTTAGTGAGTTGTGTAGCTGTCTCCCTCCAGACCCACTTCAGCCGGTGCCCGAGGAGCTGAAATTAGCGGTCGTGTTAGCAGTACAGTCTCTTCTCCGATCTTCTGGCGCGGATGTCCTCTGTGTGCTGTACAAACCACCCATGCTTCCTGAGATGGGATTTACCATTACCCTGCTGCTAAGACTTGCAGAATCGGAGAAGTCACGTGAGATCCGACTGGAAGCCTTGAACTGTTTGGAGAGATTGCTAAGGCCTGACCTCAAGCAGGATCTGGGCGATCTGTTTGCTTCGTTCCTTCCTGGAGTGTGTACAGTATTAACAAAGATTATCTGTGGGGACCCCAAGCAAGGGTACAGGATAACAACCGGCGCAGTCAAGCTGTGGGCTGGGGCAGTCAGTACAGTAATGTCTGATGAAAGTCTTGCACAAGTGACGGAAAAGAAGCCCGTATACCCTGGATTGTCTGGACGTGTGGCAGAACTTATGGTGCATAGAGACAGGGCTTGGGTAAAACACTCTGCTAGCCGTTTAGTAATACATCTAGAAAAAATCACAGAGCGTTGCATGGCTGACCCTCACTGGAGGGTGCGACTGGCACTTGTGAACTTGGCCTATCTTTTGCACGCCCAATGCTGGAATTCATTAGCTGAGGCAGCAGGGAACCTTCTACGAATACTAGTGGGTCATATGAGTGATGATAGACCTGAGGTCAAGGCTAGGGCTCGTGAGGTTCTGCTGGAGGTTTCCAGAGATGGGCCAGCTTCTAGAACTCTGGGAGAGGTGCTGTCAGAGAGCCTTCATTCACTAGCTGTAACTCTTCCAAGACTGCTGAGTTCTCAGGATGACCAAGGCAAGCTACACACATTAGCACTTCTTGAAGGATATCTGCAGCTTCTTGGTCCCAGACTTACCTTCACCCTGCACTCTCCAGCTCACCTCCAACGCCTTTCAACTGCTCTCCTGCAGACGCTAGAGTTAGACCTAGGCTCAGTTAAGGTCGTAGAAGAAAGAGGTTCCTTCTTGGTTGATACTCTCAACCAGCAAGACCTAGCCCATACTGGAGTCCAGCAGAAGACCTTCCATTTTTTTAGGGACCCACAAATTCTTTCCCATGTTCAGAGTGTCTGTAGGCTTTTGGGTTATTATGGAGATTTCTATTTATTAACGGACCACTTCTTGACTCTGTATCGAGCGCAGAGGTTACCTGCGGTGATTATCCTGAATCAGTTAGTACTAGGGGCAGCGGGGATTGATATTGAAGCACTCAATGGAGGTGTCCAGGCAATGGAATGCAGTGAGCTGTTTGATGCCATACGCCCACTTTTGGAAGAGTACACAGACCCCGCCAACTGGCATCTTCCTACTTGTCAGGACAGTGATGAAGTAGTAGATCGGTTGGCATTGCTTCGTGTTGGAGGACCATCCAAACCAGCGATTACTGACTTGACTGCTAATGCTTGGAAGCTTTGTTTGCAATTGGAAGGCATATCTTGCTTTGCCCAGGCCCTGGGCTCTAACTTCTGCCCACTTCTTATATCTACTCTATACCCAGTGCTTGAGAAAGCTGCAGATCCTTCCTTGATGGTCAGTGGGGCAGCTATGGTGGCCTTGAACAATGTCAGCCGAGCATGTGGCTACAAAGATGTCAACCAGTTGATCGAACTCAATGCAGATTATTTAGCAAGTGAAGTCTCTGTTGGTCTTCGGCGCCTTCGACGTCGCCATGGGGGTGCTGCGCGTGTATTACACGCTATGTTGGATAATTGTGGGCCTAGCCTCCTGCCATTGTTGTATGAACTGGTCCAGGATCTACTTCCAGCATTGGACCAGTCCCAGAATGACGGAGCCAAGATCCTCTTTCCTGTGCTAAATTCTCTCGTCACAAGATTGGGTAATTACGATTTTGTTTTTTTCCGGTCAAGCTCCCTTGTAGCATTTTTGAACCTTTTTGGTTGTTTTGTGACATTTTCTGTTAGTATTTTTATAAAAAAATATAATAAGAAAGCCGTAAAGGGGCTGTCCAGCCTTTTGGCCCTTTTTAAATATCCCGGAGCAGCGTGTTGTACTTAGTGAAATCGCCATACTCATCTTCTCCATCCCAGGGCTTGGCTCCATGCTGTGAACTTCTGGTCCCGGCCTTTAAACTACTGGGTGGGGTCACCTGTGCTGCTGCCACCAATGACTGTCTTAGCGGTGACATCCCCAAGTAGCACCACACTGCTGGGTCACGTGTCGCTTGGGGACATGTCACGGCCGAGGCAGTCATTGCAGCAGTGCATGTGACTCTGTCAATCTGGAAGTTCAGAGCCGGGGATCAGAAGACCAATGAAAGGAGCCAAAATTGAGCAGCGTGGAGCAGGTGAGTATAGTTTTTTCCCATAGGCACAACACACTGCCGGCACTAGTTCAAAAAGACCTCAAGGTTGGACAACCCCTATAATGTTCACAAGTCAAATGATATATATATATATTAGTTTGGAGCAGGGTTTGCCAACCCGTTGCTTTCCATCTGTTGCAAAACTACAACAGGCTCTCAGGGCATGATGAGAGTTGTAGTTTTTCAGCAGCTGGTGAGCCACAGGTTTGAGATCATTTGTGATACTCTACACCAGTGAAGTCACTCACCGTAGACATACGTAGAATTGCCTGTAGTCGTCTTACTTGTCGTTTTCCTTACAGGTAAATGGTTTCCTTTAGCGGGCATTACTGCCCAGCCAGCACCCAGTGCATCCATTCCGCACCAGATGCATGATGGGAGCATGGCACAGGAGATTGCACAGTTCCTCCAGGACCATATAGAACAATATCGTGTAGCACAGGGAGACGTGGAGGAAGAAGAGGCTGCAGGTGACTACAAATGACAAGAATGATGCAAAACATAGACGCAGTGATGGCTAACCTCCGGCACTCCAGCTGTGGTGAGACTACAACTCCCAGCATGCTCTATTCATTTCTATGGAGTTCTGAGAACAGCCAAGCAAGTGTGCATCTTAGGAGTTGTAGTTTTACCACAGATGGAGTGCCGGAGGTTAGCCATCACAGACGAAGAGGGTTCATACCGCGGTCCTTAAATGTTAATGGCCTTCATGGAATGAATACGTCACATTCTGCGTTGGCCCCCCAAAAAATTATAGAAAACAAATGACACAATTTACTTGCATGTCTACTTGTGTTGTCTTTTGTCCGTTATTTAGTTTATTAGGCACTGGGTAATACTTATTTGTATTATACGCATTTGTTGCAAAAACAAAACAAAAAACACAGCCGAGGTAACTAACGTGAATAGTAACATAGTATAATATAGTATATAAATCGGAAAAAAGACATTTGTCCATCCAGTTCGGCCTGTTTCCTACAAGTTGATCCAGAGGAAGGCAAAAACCCCTGTAAGGCAGAAGCCAATTTTCCACACTTAGGCCTTATTCACACGTCCGTTGTGTTTTGCGGATCCGCGGATCCGCAAAACACGGACATCGGCGATGTGTGTTCCGCAATTTGCGGACCGCACATCGCCGGCACTCTCATAGAAAATGCCTTTTCTTGTCCGCAATTGCGGACAACAATAGGACATGTTCTATTTTTTTCGGGAACACAATTGCGGACCCGGAAGTGCGGATCCGCAATTGCGGACCCGGCCGGGACATCGTCTGTCCCCATTAAAACAAATGGGTCCGCAATTCCGTTCCGCAAAATGCAGGACCGGAATTGCAGACGTGTGAATAAGGCCTTAAGGGGAAAAAAATTCCTTTGCGGCTCCAATCAGGCAATCAGAATAACTCCCTGGACCAACGACCCCTCTCTAGTAGCTGTAGCCTGTAATATTATTACACTCCAGAAATACATCCAGGCCCCTCTTGAACTCTTTTATTGAACTCATCATCACCTCCTCAGGCAGAGAGTTCCATAGTCTCACTGCTCTTACCGTAAAGAATCCTCTTCTATGTTTGTGTACAAACCTTCTTTCCTCCAGACACAGAGGATGTCCCCTCGTCACAGTCACAGTCCTGGGGATAAATAGATGATGGGAGAGATCTCTGTACTGACCCCTGATATATTTATACATAGTTATTAGATCTCCCCTCAGTCGTCTTTTTCTAAAGTGAATAACCCTAATTTTGATAACCTTTCAGGGTACTGTAGTTGCCCCATTCCAGTTATTACTTTAGTTGCCCTCCTCTGAACCCTCTCCAGCTCTGCTATGTCTGCCTTGTTCACAGGAGCCCAGAACTGTACACTGTACTCCATGTGTGGTCTGACTAGTGATTTGTAAAGTGGTAGGACTATGTTCTCCTCACAGGCATCTATGCCCCTTTTGATGCAACCCATTATCTTATTGGCCTTGGCAGTAGCTGCCTGACACTGGTTTTTGCAGCTTAGGGTCCTTTCACACTTGCGTTCTGAGGATCCGGCAGGCACTTCCGTCCCGCCGGATCCGTCAGAACGCAAGTCGCCTGAAGCATTAGAAGACTGATCAGGATCCTGATCAGTCTTCGAAATGCTTTCAGGTTACTATGGCAGCCAGGACGCTATTAAAGTCCTGGTTGCCATAGTAGTAGTGGGGAGCGGGGGAGCGGTATACTTACAGTCCGTGCGGCTCCCGGGGCACTCCAGAATGATGTCAGAGCGCCATCCATGCGATCACGTGATCCATGCGTGTAGGGCGCCCTGACGTCACTCTGGAGCGCCCTGGGAGCCGCACGGATGGTAAGTATACTGCTCCCCCGCTCCCCACTACGTTTTACCATAGCAACCAGGACTTTAGCGTCCTGGCTGCCATGGTAACCATTGAGAAAAAGCTTACTGTCGGATCCGGTGATGCGCCGAAACGACGTTTAGCTTAAGGCCGGATCCGGATTAATGCCTTTCAATGGGCATTAATTCCGGATCCGGCCTTGAGGCAAGTGTTCCGGATTTTTGGACGGAACAAAAAGCGCAGCATGCTGCGGTATTTGCTGCATCCAAAAAACGTTCTGGTCCTGAACTGAAGACATCCTGATGCATCCTAAACGGATTTCTCTCCATTCAGAATGCATGGGGATGATCCTGATCGGGATTTTTCCGGCATAGAGACCCGACGACGGAACTCTATGCCGGAAAACAAAAACACCAGTATGAAAGGGCCCTTAATTTGCTGTTTATTAAAATTCCTAGATCCTTTTCCATGTCAGTGTTACTGAGTGTTTTACCATTTAATATGTACAGGTGACTTGCATTATTCCTTCCCATGTGCATACCTTTACATTTGTCAGTGTTAAACCTCATCTGCCATTTCTCTGCCCAAGCCCCCAATCTATCCAGATCCCTCTGTAGCAGAAAACTGTCCTCTTCAGTGTTAATTACTTTACACAGTTTAGTGTCATCTGCAAAAATAGATATTTTCCTGTGCAGGCCTTCTACAAGATCATGTGCCCCTGTGTCACCCAGCGGTTGTATGTTGTTTAAAAGCTTTTTTTTCTGTCCAACGATTCATTTTTACTTTTACTGGTTTAGATGTGTTGCCCCCTTCAGACTTCATAAATGATGACCAGAAGCCACCATTGTCCACCCATGTCCAGATCACCAAGGAGGTGGCAGAAAAATGTACGCACTTCCTGTCACACAGTGACACACAGCTTCGTCTTCAGGTACATTGCATCCATTAGGACACTGAGACCATGCAAAGCTGCGGACAGAACTAGGTAGGGGCTGGGGAGAGCAGTACAAATATACCTTTTGTGGAGTTTTCGTTATCAGGAGTAGTGTGATTATGCAGTTTTGTTCTGCCAGTTTTTGCTCCTGCAAGTGCCTAGGGGGTGGCGCTTTCCTGTGGAGATGCTTCACGGTCCTCTGAATGATAGCTGTGGCGGTCTCCTGCAGGGCTGTGGAGTCGGAGTCGAGGAGTCGGAGTCGGAGGCAATTTTGGGTACCTGGAGTCGGAGTCGGCAAAAAATGGACCGACTCCGACTCCTACTAGATTTAAATTGGAATAAAAAAGATTGGAATAAAAAAAAAGCAAGTTTAAATGTCCCAATTCAGATAAAGTTATAATTAATTACTTCTCTACTGTAAGAATAAAGACCAATGCATGCAGTGCGTCACGTTACCGTTAAACAAAGACATTAAGTGACCGTGAAGAAGCATGCTTTTCATATGCTTTACTATGCAGTTAAAGGGACACTGACAGGCTGATTTACCGGCTAAAGATATATCTGCTGGTATTCATCAGAGGATTAGGAATACAACTAGACGACTGTTACCCCCAGTTGAGGTTTACTTGTGTTTAAAAACGTTTTAATCAATATGCAAATTCTCTACCTTTGTGCCCAAGGGGCAGGCGCACATGTAGAGTACTGGCAGCACTAGACAGGACTAGGTAGCGAGGAGGAAGAGAGAAAGCTGGCACAGCCTCAGCATAGCCAGACGAGGCTGCTGCCAGCACTCTACACGTGCGCCTGCGCAGGAATTCAGCGTTCGGCTAGCCTGAAAAAAAGGCCAGTGCAGTGAATAATAACGAGGGGAACAGCGCTGGGAAGCTGTACTTGGGCGCGGCTGGGCACAAAGCCGCAGGAGACGCTGCCCCATTGGGCACAAAGATAGTGAATTTGCATACAGATTAAAATGTTTTTTAAACACAAGTACAGCTTAACTGGGGGTAACATTAGTATAGTTTTATTCCTAATTCTCTGATGAATACCAGTATATATATATATCTTTAGCTGGAAAATCAGCCTGTCAGTGTCCCTTTAAGGAGCGGCAATACTTACACTTTCCATTGTCTTGTGGTCTGCTTTTAAAATAAATGCCCCTTCCCCTGCCCCTTCCTGGATCCTCCCACTGCTCTATCTTCAGCAGAAGATCAGCACACAAAGGAGAAGGCAGCAGCTTCTGCTCAACTACCTCTCTGTGCTAGAGAAGATTAGAAGAACTTGGTGGAACAGCTTCGCATTTGCATATTAAATACAGAGGAGTCGGAGTCGAGGAGTCGGAGTCGGAAGTTTAAAAATCTGAGGAGTCGGAGTCTGAGTCGGAGTCGGAAAATTTATCTACCGACTCCACAGCCTTGGTCTCCTGGTTGGGTACTACCACCACAGCTCCTTTCCTCAGCCTTTGGGAGGGTCAGCTTGTTTCTAACCCTGTAGGAGCTGTGATAGGTATAGAATATAGGATCTCATGATGCTCTAATAGGAGGTTTGAGAAGGAAGACGATGTATTCTCTGTCTACTAGGTGAACACATCACTGCCTTGGGGTACCAGGCTGTAGTACCGGCAGGTCCTTGCCTGGAAAATGCCGGTGTATCCAAGAAGAAGTACCGTATATCTATATACTCTTGTAGACCATCGCCTCCAATCTACTATTAGATGATCTCTGCCTTTTTCTGCAGGCGCTGGACACTTTGCGTCTGTCTTTAGTACCACTCCATTCTCAAGAAGATGTTCTCCTGCCACTTGCCCATAAAATCTGGCCATGTCTAGTGAAAAGACTGTTACAGGATGAGCCGCTGGTTCTACTGCGAGCCTTCCAGGTATGTCCACCACAGGCTTCTTACTGCCTAGGTAGCTCCATCCATCTCTGGTCACCACATTGTCTTGTCATTGTCACCAGGAATTGTCATCCCACTTCCTTCCATGCTTTAGAAACGGTCTCCATTTTTCAGATGCTGGTGTCGCTTGCTGCATCGTGCAGAGATTTCATCCGGCAGCGTGTGTGTAAGGACGCCCTCCCAGCCTTCCTGACGTCTCTCCGCTCTCAGGCTCTTGTTAGCTGCCATGCTGGGCCTGTCTACAGCCACACTCTCGGCTTCAAGTTGCAGAAAGCTTTATTGGATGGTTTGGGGACGCTCTGCGTAGATTTGGCTTTGGGTGAGTTCCTGAGGACAAACCTCAAAGGGTTTGGCCGCCTTTGAACAAAAGGTCCAGTTTATATATAGACACATAGCCTGCATAAAAAGTTGACTTTGTAAAGACACTGCCTTAGGTATCTTGTACCGATCCTGAATTACATGCTGTATTATAGTCCAGAGCTGTATTCATAATTCTGTTGGAAATGGTTAACAATTTTGTCATCGGACACACCTAAAACAGTTTATAGGCTTCATTGATGCAGTAAAACTTGTGGCTAGTTCATAGAAAAAAGCTCATCATATAAAAAAAGCTGACCATGGGGGTGTCCCGACATTCCCTTTACAGTAGATATCAGTTGAATAAAGGATTAGGCTGTTGAATTTCAACAAGCCCAATCCCCTTGTTCTCCGGGAAAATACGCTGCCTCTAGAGATGTCTGGTAGCTGCTTGCTCCCCTCTTCCCATTCAGAACACATGCATACTCAGCTGAACAAAGTGTGCATGTGTATGGGGGAAATCGGGAGGAATAGCTGTCAGCTGACATCTAGTTTGTATGGGGAACCTAAAGGGGTTGTCTCACTTCAGTAGGTGCCATTTATCATGTAGAGAAAGTTAATACAAGACACTTACTAATGTATTGTGATTGTCCATATTGCTTCCTTTGCTGGCTGGATTCATTTTTCTATCACATTATACACTGCTCGTTTCCATGGTTACAGACCACCCTGTAATCCATTAGAGGTGGTCGTGCTTGCACAATATAGAAAAAGCGTTCATATCTTATTAGCGATCATCTGGCAGTGTAATACTGCCACCGATTACCCAATGAACGAGCGAAAGCTGGCTTATCGTGCAATAGGGATCTTTTAACATGCTAAAAAAAATCTGCCGGCGGCAGATTATGCCATGTAATAGGTGCTCTGCTGCTGGCAAACAGTAAGACAGTATAGGGATGAGTGATGCATTAGCATGTAATAGCAGCGGTCTCCTCCTCTAGCGAGCAGGCGATTGCTGGGAAGGAAGGCTTCCCTTCCGAGAATCGTCTGCTCTATCTGCCCGTGTAATAGGGCCTTCAGGGTCTGTCTTGTTGACAGTTTCCCAGTTAAAGGGGTTATCCGGGTAAAGATAATCCTCAGGATAGGGCATTATTATAACATCGGACGGGGTGCCAGGATTCCGGTGTTTCAGGAGGCCGCTGTGGACTCCTGGCAGCTCTCCAAGCTCTGCGCTGTACATTGTATAGTGCTGTATTGGAGCTGTGGTACCCGCCATTCTGTTTTCTACCCAGCTTTGCCACATAGGGCACATGTAGGGTTAAATCTCAATGTGGACAGGACCAAAACCTTGTTATGCAGCCGGAGATTTGAGACTAGAATCCAGAAGGAATGTGCTTTTCTTGCACATCCTATGCACTTATGGTGCTGCATGTGACAATGGACGTGGTATATACTGTACGAGACACTCCGATTATGTAAACTGTATAAAAAAAATGGTCTATCTACCACCCTGAGCAGTCTGGAAATTATCCTTTCACACCAGGACTACGTGAGGTTCGGCGGTTTTGGTGGTGATTAGGTAAAGCTTGAGACGAGCGTTCCTCATTTATCATACCTGTCTAATAGTTAAGGCTACTTTCACACTTGCGTTCGTCGTCGGAGCTGCCTGCCGGATCCGCTGATCAGTGTGACAACTGACAGCATTTGTCGACGGATCCGGACGCTGCTTGTCATGCGGATGGACGGATCCGTCTTGCAGTCTTTTTCACAGTTTTCCCGGAAGGACGGAGCCGTCCTTCAGTTGTTTCGCAATGCCGGATCCGGCACTAATGCAAGTCAATGTAAATTAATGCCGGATCCGGCATTCCGGCGACTGATCATGCATTTTGGACGGACATAATACCGCAGCATGCTGCGGTATTATGTCCGGCCAAAATGCCTGACAGTGACTGAACGGAAGGCATACTGATGCAAACTGAACGGATTTCTATCCATTCAGATTGCATGGGGATATGCCTGATCAGTTTTTTTCCGGCATAGAGCCCTTTTGACGGAACTCAATGCCGGAAAAGAATAACGCAAGTGTAAAAGTACCCTAAGACTGTCTTTATTAGCCATAGGAACCAATCAGATCTCAGCTTTCATTTTTTCAACTGCACTGAAAAAGTGAAAGCTGGACTGTGATTGGTTCCTGTGGACTTAATAAATTAAACATGCCTGGTTGTATTTTTCTTGTAGGTGACAGTGATTTGTTGGAGGTGATTGATTGCTGTACGCTCTACCTTAGTGCAAGACAGCCCCAGCAGCTCCAGGAGGCTGCAAGCAGGTGAGAGACCAAAGTGCCACCAAAGAATGCATAATGGCCAACCATAGCACCCTCATATAACGTAATGTCCTCCGCGGTGCCCCCTGCCGTAGTCCTCCGAGCTCCTTTTCCTCTGACGTCCTCTGTTGGTTACAGGTGGACAGCCAGTTGCTCATAAGTAGCTTCCTCTTACAAGAGGAGGTAATCTATAACGCATCATTTTCAGAGGGAAACCTATCTATTGCCATTCCGTGTATAATTGGCGCATTCTGGACACGCCTATAGAAATATACCATAAGAACTGCACACGGAATGTCAGGTCGGACTTCAGCAAACGACATACTTGCAACAATTATCATCTGTACAATCTCTTTCTATCAAAGCCCAAACCAGCCCTGTACCATGGATCCAGAGATCCCCCTATTGATTGCTCTGCCAGATTTATTTCAAGCTGGTAGCTTAGGGGCGTGTCTTCCCCGGGGGTGTTTCCTGAGCATGTGCGTCCACCTCAGTGAAGTGGACAGACAACTAAGGAAAAGGACAAACAGGACGTGGTGCTATACAGATGCATTTTACACGACCATATGTGTTCTGCGGTCCACAAATTGCGGATCCGCAAAAAAAAAGGGATGGAGTCCGTATGGCATCCATTTTTATTTTTTTTGCCAATCCACTGTAACAGCACCTATCCTTGTCCTCAAAACATGTTCTATTTATTTTTTTTTTTTGCCGGTCTACGGAATGGATATACGGATGCGGATAGTACACGGTGTGCTGTCCGCATTTTTTGCGGACCCATTAAAATGAATGGGTCCTCATCCAATCCGCAAAAAAAAGCCCGAAACTGACACAGAAACAAAATACGTTTTGTGTGAATGTAGCCTAATGCAGCGGTTGTACAACATTTTTAATTACATGCAATTACAAAAGTATTCAGATTTAGGTGCTGATTTGAAAAATGTAGAACATTTTTTGTGGGTCAACCCCTTTAAGGCCCTTTTACATAGGCCAATGAAGAGTTAATTATTGGGAATGAACAGATTGTTGAAAGAGCGTGATGTCTGCATTTACATGCAACAGACATGTCCTCTGTTGGGGGTGAGCGATCACTATTACCGCTGTTCATCCGTATACAGATTGACAGGTTCCCACCAACAGATCCCTAGTTCTGCAGGACGAAATGCTGCTGACAGACATTGATTTTGTGTGCTGCATCAAGAATTGGTTGCACCTTTAGGGTCCATTCACACAGTAAAACAGGTCCGCATCCGTTCCGCAATTTTGCGGAACAGGTGCGGACCCATTCATTTTCAATGGGGCCGCAAAAGTTGCGGACAGCACACAGTGTGCCGTCTGCATCCGTGGTTCCGTTCTGCGGTCCCGCAAAAAAACAGCCACGGACAAGAAAAGGCATCTCTATCATAGTGCGGGCCATGTCCGGTCCGCAAAACAGTTGTGGCGTGTGAATGGACCCCTACAGGGGTCAATTATCCTAAAAGTAGATAAAGATAACTAAATCAAATGAGTCAACTAAATTAAAACAAATCAAATTAGTAATTTATTTATTGAGGAAAATGATCCAATATCACATGTCTGAGTGGCAAAAGTATGGGAACCTTTAGGATTAGCGGAAAATTTGAAAATGAAATTAGTCAGGTGTTTTCAGTCAATGGGATGACAAAATCAGGTGTGAGGGGCGACCTGTTTTATTTAAAATATAGGTATTCATCCAAGTCTGATCTTGCCTGGAGAAGGTTACAAAACCGTCAGTAAAGAGTTTGGACTCCACCAATCCACAGTCGGACAGAGCTCACCAAGAGCAAGGGGTGTAATAGTAAGCGAGATCTCAAAGGGACCCAAGAGAACCTGTAAGCACCTAAAGGACTTTCTCACATTAGTGAAAGTTAATGTGCGTGAGTTCAACAGGAAGATGCTCAATAAAAATGCTTTGCATGACAGGATTGTGGGGAGAAAGCTACTGCTCTCCAAAGAAGAACATTGCTGCCCGTCTGCAGTTTGCTAAAGATCACCTGGACAAGCCAGAAGGCCATTGGAACTGCTTTGCTTCATCTGGGCCAGGGCAGCTCGTCATCATTGACGAAACAATAAATTCTGAATTATACCAGGAGTTCTAAAGGAAAATATCTGGGCATTTGTCTGTGAGCTGAATCTCAAAGGAACGTGGGTCATGCAGCAAGATAACGACCATAAGCACACGCCGTCCTTCCAAAGAATGGTTGGAATGACCAAGTCAAAGTCCTGACCATGATCCAATAGAAATGTTGTGGAAGGATCTGAAGCGAGCAGTTCATGGAAGGAAGACACCAACATAACAGAGGTGAAGCTGTTTTGTATAGATCAGGGGTCTCAAACTCAATTTACCTGGGGACCGCAGGAGGCAAAGTCTGGGTGAGGCTGGGCCGCATAAGGGATTTCACAAAAAAAAGCCCTCAAATGTCATTATTAACAGTTTTATTTATTTCTTCTGAACATGAAGTGTCCTGAACATGAATAGAACATTGAGTGAAGTTCCCCCTCTGACTCCCTCCATGTTCTTCCCCCATGTTGTCACATTCCTCCCCCTCTGGCTCCCTCCATGTTGTCACATTTCTTCCCCTCTGGCTCCCTCCATGTTGTCACATTTCTCCACCCCCCCATCCATGTTATCATATTTCTCCCCTCCATGCCATCCATGTTGTGTTGTCACTCACACCACACTCGCTACCCGTACATAACACAACCTGACCTGTCCTGACTCTCCTGCCGGCTGCCTGAGACTCTTCAATTCAATCTTTTTCTGACCGCTGTGGCTGTGTCAGACTGCTCGCCTCTGATAGTCCCTCTGCTCTGGCTGCTTCCCTCCGCCGCGGCGCTGCTCACTCACCCTGTCACACCCCCGTGGCCTGCCCTGAGCCCATGTGACCGTGTGTTGCCATGACGGTACTTGCAGGCTGGGCGGGCGGCGTGGCGCTGCAGCAGTACTACAGTAAGTCAGATGATTTTTTTTCATTCATTCATTTTTGCGCAGGCCGGCCGTTGGTGCGGGCCACAAAATATTGTACTGAGGGCCGCAAATGGGCCGCGAGTTTGAGACCCCTGGTATAGATGAATGAGATGAAATTCCTCCTAGTCAATGTGCAGGACTAATCAACAGTTACCAGAAATGTTTAGTTTCCGTTATTGCTGCACATAGGGGTCACACCAGATACTGAAAGCAAAGGTTCACATACCTTTGCCACTCCAAGACGTGATATCGGATCATTTTCCTCAATTCATAAATGACCTTGTCTAATTATTTTACTCGTTTGTATGATTGGGTTATCGTTATCTACTTTGAGGACTTGTGTGAAGATGTGATGAAACTAGAAATGTAGACAATTCTGAAGGGCTTCAAAAAATGTCAAGCACCACCGTGTATAATTATTGCTGCTTAAATATTGACTTGCAAAAGCCTTCCAAATCTAATTCTTTCTTGTGACGGTGCCTTCACACTTCAGGAATGTTATTTCATACCTTGCAATGGTGATGCTGTTATTTCCAGCATACTGACTCGCTTCTTTGTCTCCTGATCTTTCCATGCAGAACGTTACTTAGTCTCTCCCAGTTGGATCCAGACATTGTTTGGTTGCATCTGTGTGAATGGCAAAGCCCACCGGAAGTCCCGCACCCTTCTGTTGTCCCACTTTCTTGGACCTCCAAACCCCACGATGAATATACACAAAATGTCTGCAAACTACTACAAAAGCTGCAGGGACTTTAGGGCTCTTTCACACTTGCGTTCTGAGGATCCGTCAGGCACTTCCGGCCCGCCGGATCCGTTAGAACGCAAGTCGTCTGAAAGCATTTGAAGACTGATCAGGATCCTGATCAGTCTTCGAAATGCTTTCAGGTTACCATGGCAGCCAGGACGCTACTGAAGTCCTGGCTGCCATGGTAAGTACTCCGCAACAGTGTACTTACCTGCGCTGCGGCCGCCTGGCACTCCTTCATGACGTCATAGGTCCCTGCGGCGCATAGGTCAATGTGCCGCCCGGACCTGTGACGTTATGAAGGAGCGCCCGGGGGCCGCAGTGCAGGTAAGTACACTGCTGCGGAGTACTAACCATGGCAGCCAGGACTTCAGTAGCGTCCTGGCTGCCATGGTAACCGATAGGAGCCCCAGCTTACACTGGGGCCCCGATCGGAACTGCTGCTGCTGCGCATGCGCAGAGCTAAACGTCGGATCCGGCGATGCGCCGAAACGTTGTTTAGCTTAATGCCGGATCCAGATTAATGCACTTCAATGGGCATTAACTCCGGATCCGGCGTTACGGCATGTCTTCCGGATTTTTGGACGGAGACAAATACGCAGCATGCTACGGTTTTGTCAACGTCCAAAAAAACGTTCACATACTGAACGGATTTCTTTCCATTCAGAATGCATTAGGATAATCCTGATCAGTATCTTCCCGTCCTAGAGCCCCGAGGACGGAACTCTAGGACATAAACCAAAAACGCAAGTGTGAAAGAGCCCTTAGTCAGTAGCAACAAAGATGACGCTGTTGGTATTAGCATCCCCTCCATGTCCCAATGGGCACTTACCTGGATGCATTCACCAGCCATCTCTCTTTTCAACGGCAGGCCTGGATTCCTCAAGCTTTAACCCCTTCTGTGCCTAATTAAGATGCATAGGTTTCTTCTAATGCATCAGTAATCTTCTCCCCATGGGATAATTCTCTCCAATTGTGACTAGCTGCACTCAATTAATTAATTGTAATCTAATATGTGGTGTTGGGAGCTAGATAATCGAATTAAAAATGTCCCCTAATTGGGGCCTGCATGGAATGATAATGTGTAAACTAAAATGAGATTTGTCATCAAATCACCCAACTGGTATCTGCAGGAACATGGACGGGTTGAACTGTTATAGCCTCAGGTAGCTGTTCTTGGGTATGCTGACCAGTGGAGAACTAACACTCATGAAAATGCCCTTTTTTCCTCCTATAGAGAAGTCTATAGGTAAAAGTCTGAATAAAAAAACGCCACACCCAAAGTATGCTGCAACTTAAAAAACGCAAAAGAGCAAGAAAACTGTTCTAAAAGGCAAAATCCAGTGTCCGTAGGACTTTTTAGAATGTGCTGTTGGCTAGATGTAACATCTGGCTCCAGTGTATTTTGCCCCCACAAAAAAAAAAAAAAAAAAAAGTGAAACCATCCTAATGGTAAGAGATCATCAAAGCCACCAAATGATTTTTTTCTCTAAGGCTAATTCAACGGACATTTTCAGAACCATTGAGGTCCTCTGGCCTATTCACTTGGCCCTTTTTTTTTTTTTTTTTTTATGGCCGTCGTTTAGAATTCTCCCGTAAAAAAAAAAAAATGGGGCCTATATAAATGGGCCATTTTTTTACCATCCGTTTTTATTTTATTTTCAACGGCCGTGTGGATATAGACAAAAGCATTTGCAGATATTAAGGCGAAACAAGAATTTAGCGAAGGAAAGTCTGGTTTGTTGTCGGGTTCTCTTCTCTGTCGTTTGTGAGGCTGGTGCCACCACTGCTTCACCCATCACTTGCAGTTAACGTCCGTAGGGCTCATGCACACGACCGTTGTTTTAGTCCACATCCAATCCGCATTTTTTACGGAACGGATGCAGACCCATTTATTTTAATGAGGCTGCAAAAGATGCACACAGTGTCCGTTCCACAGCCCCCCATAAAAGATAGAACGTGTCCTCCTTTTTGTCCGTTTTGCGGACAAGAATAGGCAGTTCTCGCAGAAGGCTGGACGTACCAATCCGCAAAATGCGTGGACCGCAAAAAATGTGTGGACTGCAAAACAGGCTACAGCCATGTGCATGAGCCCCTAATCATACCTCAGTAATTGTGAGCCAAAACCAGGAGTAGAGTCTACACAGAGATAAGGTATAATGGAAAGATTTGGACCTCTTCTGTGGTTTTGACTAAAGGTGCATTTACACGGCCCGAGAATTGGGCAGATTATCGGGAACGACTATTCCGGCAAACGGTCGTTCCCAACAATCTGGCTATGTAAATGTGTCGCTGATCACGACATGAACGATCGCTTCTGTCTTTTATGCAGGCACCACCAATCATGGCTTCTGGTCTAAACAGTGATCTGCTTCTCAGAAGCCATCATTCTGTACGAGAACGAGGGATCGCAATCGCAATCCCTCGTCCTCATAAAGAGAAGGAGATCGCTGCATTTGACTGAGCAAACGGCCGCTAGGTTGTCCTGTGTATATCCAGCTTAAAGGGGTCGTCTCACTCCAGCAAGTGGCATTTATCATGTAGAGAAAGTTACTACAAGACACTTACTAATGTATTGTGATTGTCCATTTTGTCTCCTTTGCTGGCTGGATTTATTTTTCTATCACATTATACACTGTACGTTTCGGTGGTTACGACCACCCTGCAATCCATCAGCGGTGGTCGTGCTTGCACACTATAGGGAAAAAGTGCCGACCTCTCTAGGGGACGGGACTGTGAGAGCTTACGTAGGCTGGTGATTTTTTTTTTCCATAGTGTGCAAGCACGACCACCGCTGATGGATTGCAGGGTGGCCGTAACCACCGAAACGTACAGCTTCCTTTTGACACTGTATAGCAGAAGTTTGTCCAACATATATTTAACGGCAGGCCGCAACATATCCCACTGTATGGGCATACAATGGGGTACTTTGCCCATTCAGGAAAAAATATATCCCATGTAGTATCTGTTCTATTGTAACCCATTGTGTGGAATCTGCAAATAAAAAAAATGTACTGGCTTGAGAGAGGCGTAGAGGACACTCTTGGCTTCTGTGGGTTTGATGGAGCCCTATGGACACACTTGTATATGCCAACGTGATGTGAACAGGCCCTTTCATCAGACAGTTGCTTCAGGAAAACCCCAAACAGTAGAAAGTCTTGTAGCTCCAGCAGTATCTGAAATCCTTGAAGTTGACGGGCGTGCTGCAGTCTGGCCTTGTCTGGTTCCTCGTGAATTTATGAGATACATTCTCATGCGCCATGCATTCTACAGTGTAACGTACCAGCTTGCTAGAGCAGATGGATTTCATTGTCTCCAGAAACCCCAGATCGTAACTGCGAGTTTTCACCATTGTAATCAGGATATATATGTCTATTTTTTATATATTTAACAGCACTTTTGTAATAAAAATGAAATTGTGTAACTCTGCTGTCGTTGTGAATGTCATCTTCAAACCCACAGATTGGCGTCTTTATGCAGAAACAAAGAGATTCGACTATTGGCTCTTGGGATAACAATCAACTTTATTTACATCCAGAGAGGAGTCACATGTCATGGACGGCGCCATAGTGCGAAACCGGAACCGCTTCCATCTCATGAGCGGAGAGCATGACGGCCCTCTTCAGTACTGAAGTATCTCACAGTCACACCTAAACGAAAAGCCATTGACAGAGAGGCCTACCATGTGTGTCACCTGAACCACAGATATGGAAGCAGCGTCAAAGCACCCGCACAGTAAATAGACTCCGCGGTGCCAGTTACAGCAGCATATAAATGGCAAATGGTATCTGTGTAGCATATCTATACAGCCTGTATTAATGCCAAAAAGCTTTTTCTTCTAAGCCCATGATCAAGCACATTGCTCAGTGGCCTCCAGAATATAATTTGAAGCTCTTCTTCGTTTGATCAGACATTGATTATCCAGGTTTTAGGTAGGTCCAGGCAATCTATCTTACTAATACTGTATGGAGTGGGTGTTCACGTAGATCTTTCCAAATGACCATTAAGAAGTCATCTTTTGGGATGGAAGGTCAAAAAAATGACCACCCTAGCAATCTTCTATATTCCCATGTCTACCTAAAAAAAAAAGAGCTGCAGACCATATGCTGCTGGCACGACTAGGGGAACCAGCCTCCTACAAGATTACATATCTGGTGGCAGGAGATGCAAGTCCTATGAAGCGGACAAATGGGAATCCATACATGGAGCTCGATTGAAGAAGATTATAAGGCTAAAATATGTCTCTACAGTGGTATAGAACCAAAATGTTACTTATGATTGATGGTCGGCAATTTGCTTATATCATTTATAATAGTTACTCTGGTATTTAGATGAGACTTCAAGATCTGAGATCTCAGAACAAATGTGGGACCTCTGTATACCTTAGAGCTGCAGCTTGCTGCTTGAACACCATTCATGGGTTTTAGGTTAGGTCACAGAGGCACATTTTTATATTTGCATCGTTAACAATTAAAACATGGTTTTGCAGGTCCGTCCTCAAAATGATATGTTAGAGACACCTAAACACTGAATTCAAATGAAAGGGTCCACATTTACTTATGTTGTAGAGCTGTAATTTAGCAATCCATGGATGATCCAGAATATTCCCCAGTTCATTATGAGCTCCTCCATAAAGACAAGGTTGCCTGTAATAGACCTCAATGGTTTGTAGCCTAACCTATTAGGCTACACATACATGAGCAAGTTTAATGTGAGAAACTTGCAGCGTGTGTCAGTGAGAAGTCCCATTCTGAACTCTGCTTCTCTGACAGGACTGCACGGCATTATAATGCTTTGTGTCCCTACGAAAGCGGGAATCTAACGTTGTGTGCCCGTGGCTGTATTGCGGCCCGCATACGGCGGGTCTGCAATACACGGGCACCAGCCTGTGTGCACACCGCATCACGGATGCGGACCATTCACTTGAATGGATCTGCAATCACGGAGATGCGGAACGGAAGCACGGATCGGAAGCACTATGGAATGCTTCCGTGGTGTTCCTGTCCATGCCTCCGCACCGCAAAAAAATAGAACTTGTTCTATTTTTTTGCGGTGTGGACGGTTCACGTATCCATTCAAGTTAAATGGGTCTCGATCCGTCCCGGCCGCCACATGGACATTGCCCGTGAATTTGTGGTCACCAATGCACGGAACTGACCCAAAACGGCTGTGTGCAAGAGGTCTAATTCAGTAGATTTCAGAACTTATCTGTAGGTAAGTTCTACCACTAGATCTCTTCAGTTAACTAGTAATTTCCCCCCACAGCATCAAAGTGATCTAAAATAGAGATGAATTAACCTCAAAAAAGTCACTCTATAGATTGAGACACATACTTCCATGTTGAAGAGAGTTATGTTACCTTTGATGAGAAGGCAATAAATTGGAGATAGTCAATGGTTATGACACACATAGAGAATAGGAGGACTGATGCCACTTTTGGCATATATATTAGTGGATAAAACAGGAAAGGAAACACTTGGTTAGATATTTTTAGCAAGTTGACCATCACATAAAGTTGGAGAGTCCTTTAAGACATTACATTGAAAAGTGGACCAGTTAATGAGAGGCCTTTCGAATAAGGCTTTTCCACTTTTACCCCAGTCCCATATACTGTATCTTGAGATCATTTACTCAAAGGCATCCTGGGAATTTATACTCCCCGGAATGCCAATGATCTATATGAACTCAATAACTGGTACAGTCCGGGTAATGAAATGGCAGGGTGCGGCGTTACGATTGGTGGACAATGGTGGAGGAAGCTCCCTTTTTTTTTGTCCACGTAGATAACAGTCTGAGCAACTTCAATGCCCTTCACCAAGAAAAGAAATAAGTCACGTGATGGGGTAAAGTAATAAAGTCCCTGTTCTCCACTGGCTATTCCTGCTTGCAAGTAGACAATAATTTTTAGATGGAGAAGGGTGGGAAGCCTCTCATGCACTCCTCTGTACATCAGTGTTTGGGAAAAGTACCCACAGTCCATCTACACCTGGCACTGGTCACAGGGCTCTGCCGCTCGCTTTTTCAGCTCTTTGACTTGGAAGTGGCGGTGAGTGCTGGTGTCCTGTTGGCGGTGAGGAACCGTATTTCGGCGGCCTGACTCTGTCTCCACGCGAAGGAAAGCCTTGACGCGATGTTGCCTTCCTTTTCCATCGCTGTAATCCAGAACACGACATTCATAGGTTCCTTCATCAGAGATTTTCACATGAGACAAGCGCAGTTTGTGCGAAATGTTGCTGCCAAAGACCTTTACCACCTGTGGAGAAAGGACAAAGTTATACATGAAGCTACTCGCAAAAAGAAGTATGTTGTAGGGCCTCAAAATGTAATGTGCATGTCAACGTAACGTACAGAAGCCTGACTAAAGCCTGCCATGTACTTCAGATAGCTGTTAGCTAAATGCCTGTTTGGCTGATGGCTATCTCTCCCAATTACCACATACACGGCTCACCTAAGCATGTATGTGTTCTTAATGGGAAGAGAGGAGAAAGTTGCCGCCAAATAACCCTGGCAGTGGTTCATCTCCCCTGAAAACAAAAGGACTAAGCAGGTAGGTAGCCCACAGCCTGATCCTTCTCTCAGATGACATCGGTAGTCGGGGAAGAGTTGAGAGTCCTACACATACATTTACTCACAGAAATCAGCAGGTATGGTCAGCTTTACTCTTAAAGTCCTCATACACATAAGAGAAAAGTCAGCCGGAACCCCTGATTACATGGTACTGGCTAACTATACAATGAGTATGGGGGCCTCCCGACTCTTACCCCAATAGGTGTAAAAAAAGAATTGGGCACGCTGAATTTCCATAACCAATCCTTTTGTTCTAGCACCGATATGCTGCCACCAGAGGTGTCCTACAGTGGCTTGTTACCCTCTCCCTACTGACAACACATGCATCATTAGCCGAATTGAGCATGCATGTTAATGCAAGAGTTGGGAGGAATAGCTGTCTGCCAAGCAAGCATTTAGTCATCAGTTGTTTACGGGCACCTTAAAGCAGCCATGAGACAGATTACCCCAACTGTGTCTTAGTCGTGTTGTTTCAAAGGTAGGATGGAGATGTTATGGGGTAGTCAGACTATGCCCGTAGACCTGAGATTGTCAGTGGTTCCTGAACATTGAGACAAAAATCTGCTTAACTTTATTGAAAGGGATCTGGTAAATCAATGTCCTCCTATATTGCGAGGTCATCTTGTAATATTACTGGTTTCAAGGTACCAGGTGAAGTCATGGATAGGCAAGGTCAAAAGTTGAAAACCCCCAATCTATCCACACCAAATCTACTATGGTTTTGGATGTGGGATGCAATGACAGGACTACTTAGGATGTAGGAACTCCCCTTCTCATATTTAGCAACCCACCATTCACCGTATTTTAGCACTCTAGTTTCATCTGTCAAATGAAAGCTAATAAAGTAATCCACAAAATACTAATGCCCTAAATGTCGTGCAGATGGAACAGTAACTCTGGATATTCACACTTGGAGTGTATTAGAGTGTGCGTCAGACCGTATCTAATGCATTATTCTTCGATTGAGATAATTGTTCGCAGTCTCCAGTGGTCAATCTCAACCCTCCTGTTGTCCATCTCAGATGAAATGTACAAGGCGTACTGCCCTATTTCAGATTAGGATGGTATCTTTTTACCTCTGAGTTATTTAAGAAGCAGTTCCCCTTATAAATTACACGCTACCTGGAAATAGAGTTCTTTGACTTGTCTTTTAATACTTTATCTTGACCAAGTTACAGATGTTAGATGGCAACTACTATTGGAAGCAATCACAATGCCCATAGGGGTGGTCGTAGCATATAAATCTTCGGTAAGAGCGAGCTGCCCTCCTGGTTTTCTGGTATTCTAGTCATAAGCCAGAAAAATCAAGAGGATCAGTAAAACTTGGCCAGAGTGTGTAGAGTTAGAGGAGGATGGATATGGTGAATATGCAAGGCTGTATCTGTGGCTGTAAACCTACAAGGTCATCCTGGAAAGGTTCTTTATTTATTAGGATGCATGTCTGTTAATGGGGGGGGGGGATAACCCAACCACAATGAGCAACAAAGCCTAAATGTGCACTTTCCTTTCCAACAAACTAAAAATAAGGCAAGCAAAAATCTGTAAAATAGCTCATTACAGATTTATGCCTCTTTCTTCACTTTCGCCACTTTGCCCCTCTCCTCACTCGGATTTTTGCAGTGATCATTCACTTTAAATTTACAATAAAATCCATCTTGAGAGGGGAAATACAAGATGGATTTTCAGATTCGCTGAAGGATAGGGTTGTGGTTGCTGCTCAAAAAAGTCTATGAAGGGAGGGAGAAGGAAGAGGGACCACAGAGGCAAAGACATACAGAGACACTGATAATGGCTCTATTTTCACCCCAATGCCGGATTCACAGCTACACTTCTGTATAATGTACTCCATGTTGCTGCTGCTTCTGATGGTGTGCCACAGAGAAACAGAGGAGCAGGCTCTCTTCTCTTCTGTGTGTGCAGTGTATGGGAGACATCATAGCAGCTAGTCTCCACTCACTAGCTCAGGGAAAACTAAAAATTTAAGAGAGAGCCTGCAGAGGGCAAACTGGTTAGAAATGCACTGTTATTCCTCATGTACACGCACAGCAGCTTATTCTTAAAGGGGTTGTCCCATCTCATACATTGGGGGCATATCACTAGGCTATGCCCCCAATGTCTGATAAATGTGGGTCCCACCTCTAGGACCTGCATCTGTTTTTAGAATGGAGTCTGGAAAGTGAAGGAGGGCTCACCGCAAATGCGTGACCACCCTCCATTAATTTATATGGGAGTGCAAAAAATAGCTAAGCAGCGCAGTTGAAAGTCACACTGAAATTAGTGAGAGGCACACTGTGCAAGCACAGCCACTGCTCCATTCATTTTTACAATTTTCCGCAGTCCCACAGAAATAAATAGAGGGCAGCCAATGCACCCTCCTTCACTTTTCAGGCTCCGTTCTAAAGATAGGTGCAGGTCCCAGACCCACACCTATCCCCGGGACACCAGACCCACAGCTATCAGACACTGGGGACATATGCTACCAATATGCCCCCCATGTATGAGATAGGACAACCCCTTTAAAAGTCATTTGAAACAACAGGTTAGCTTTAAACTCCCCCGATGCCATGATGGGTGATATTATCCACAAATTATGCCCGGATTATAGTTTGATCCTATTAAACCAGACTCAAATATAGTAGAACGCATAACAGATCATACAAGTAGGAGAATACATAAGAAACCATCCGAAATCCCCACACTTCTGCTTGTTTTGTTTACTTAAGCCTCCTTAATGCTACCTTCTAAATGAATTTATTCATTCCCCCCAACGGGACAACACTTCAGTCGAACTCTCCCATCCCTGCCAAGTACAGCTCTCTCTCTCCCCTACAGAACAAGATCAATAGAAAAAAATCTCTGCGACTAATTAGCTTTCCTTCCAAATTGATCTGCTCCCGGAATTTGCCATTCTGTGAAATGTAAAGCTTACCCCGTCCGGAAGAAGAGAAGTGTAAATCAGATTAATGTTCCGCTCCTGCCGTACAAGATGGATCCCTATTAGTGTTCTTCAAGATGCCGAGGGCAAAGGGCCAAATGTGGGCAGTACACAGGAGAACGACCAATGGAGCTATTTTATAGTGCACTGGAAAATTGCCCAACCATAAGGACTGATGCCGTATGTGTCCAGTCAACACGCAGTGGAGGCGTCACTCTTTTCTATGGGTTGAGCCCAGTTTTGAACCCGAGCTCGTGCACTTTCATGGCTAGGAACTGCAATACCAGGCACAGCCCATGGACAAGAGTGGCGTTGTTCCTAGGAAAAAAAAACGGGATGTTTTTTTCTAAAACAGGACACCCCTTTTAATGACTATATGAATTATTATATATACAATACAATTGTCATTTTGTGTAAAATCTTCCAGTTTATGATACTCACACTTATCTTAGTGGCGCCTTTCTCAGGAGTCCCCGGTAGAGATTTCAACTGCAAAATAAAAATGATATATAAAGTCAGACGCAGCCATCTCAATATACATGCCGTATGTGGCCTTTACCACTGCCACCAGGGCGATCGTCCAGCTGCGAGGCTGCACAGCCTGTATCCGCTCTATCATACAGAATCAGGACAGATGCACCAGACAATAGCAGGGAGGTCGATTTCCCTCCTTTTTTTTTTTTTCTTTAAAACTCCTCCGCCTCTTAAAGGGAAGAATTCTAATGATAAAAATAATGTTAAAGGGATTATGACACTAATAACACGTATACCCTATCCACAGCATCTGGGTTCTGCCTTCTGAGACCCCCAGCGATCACGAGAATGTCTGGCGAACCGCGCCATGAATATGGAGTGGTGGTGTGCCTATGTGTCCGCAGCTCCATTCACTTCCATGGAGCTGCTGCAAGCGCTGTACTCAGCCTTCCTATAGAAGTGAATGGAGCGGAGGACGCACATTCTCGTGGGGGAGTTCGCCAGCACTTGTGATCGCCGGGGGTCCCAGCGCTGAGACCCTCAGTGATCAAACAGTGGCACAACCTCTTTCATATAATTTCCTAACATTTCATTAACTGAGCCTACAGGATAGGAGTAATAAAGAAATGAGTTCTGTAAAAATGTCCATATTAGCCCTGTACTGGATCCATTTTGCACCTAAATCGCCATTATTAAAGGGGTTGTCTTACTTCAGCAAATGGCATTTATTATGTAGAGAAAGTTAATAGAAGCCACTTACTAATGTATTGTGATTATCCATGTTGCTTCCATTGCTGGCAGGATTCATTTTTCCATCACACTATACACTGCTTGTTTCCATGGTTACGACCACCCTGCAATCCAACAGTAGTGGTCGTGCTTGCACACTATAGGAAAAGGCGCCAGCCTATCTTGTAGCCGGGACCATGGGAGCGCACATAAACAAGCATGCGCAGCCGCTCCTGTCCCAACCACCGCGTATCTGTGCTCCAGCGGTGGTCGTAACCATGGAAACAAGCAGTCTATAATGTTATGGAAAAATGAATCCAGTCAGCAAAGGAGGCAATATGGACAATCACAGTACATTAGTAAGTGCCTTGTATTAACTTTATCTACATGGTAAATGCCATTTCCTGAAGTGACACAACCCCTTTAAACTTTTAAGGGGGTTGTCTGCTTTGAACAATCCCTTTTTGTAGAAGGGTCCTCTGATGAAGCGCTGCAGAATATGTTAGCGCTATTTAAGTGTGTTAAATAAATAAAATAAATGATATGGGACCTCCAGCAATCATCTGTAAAGGAACCAGGGTCACCACCAGGAATTGGTGAAATCTCCCCCAATCCATTCTCTACTGGAAGGAAGGTAAGGGAGAGACATGAGGCGGCAGGAGCTCTGTGGGGGGAAGGGGGCTTTCTGGTAACAAGTTGGTAATATCGCCAAAAGCACAATTCCTAAATCCCAGTATTGTACTCTGGCATATAACTGTCTTCTTTCTGCTGATCCCCTCCTTGTCTTGCATATTTTTATTTTAAAGCAGCCGAATCTCTCTGGAAAATATGGTCTAATAGCACAGAATGGCGCCTGGCCAAGTTCAGTGTGAGTGGGTTCTTACGTGTGGAATATTTTGGATATTAGCAGTCACAGTGCATACACACTGCACTACCCGCCACCTCCCCTGTGTAGGCAACCTCCAGCACTCCAGCTATTGGGAAACTACAACTCCCAGCATGCATACTTGCTCTGCTCTTCTAAGAACTGAATGGGGCATGCTGGGAATTGTAGTTCCCCAACGGCTGGAGTGCCGAAGGTTGCTGAACCCTGTCAGTCAGTGCAATGTAAACAAATTTGCCTTTCCAACAATCGTAGACATGAGCTAGCTGACTGGTGGCCCCTGATGCCTTACATGTCTGCAGTACCCCAGACCTGGGGGTATCTGCCATTTTGTTATGTGATTATTTTATGCCATCTTCTGTTTCTGCCTTATGCTCCAGAAGAAGAGGTATGGTTGGCAGGGACAGGGCTAACCACCCTGTTCCTTCCCTGGTAGTAGTGGGCTGGTCCTGCTTCCTGGCAGGAGGGGAAATTTAAGTCCAGACAGAGAGGAGGTAAGAAGCACATGCCAGAGCTCCTACTCCAAGGGACCGTACCCAGTTCTCCTGTGAGATCCTTACTCCAGGAAGATTGCCAGAGTCAAGATACAGCTTTTCCAAAGCTGAGTGATCAGCAAAACCGCAGCTTTACAGACCCTGCTGCCAGTGAGGGAAAACAAGTTAGATACCCATCACCTAGAATAACCAACAGGCCATACTAACTTCAAACCTGTATCCCACAAAGGACACCTATATCCACAAGTACCTGCTAGTGCTAGGTAATTGCCACACAACCAGTCACCATACCTCCTCATCTGGTGCCACAAATTGCACGTTGCACTTAATACTGCTGAATGTGCCACAAGCTATATCATGCACCAAGTAAAGAGAGACTGTTATACTTTTACTTCTGGCGTGATTATTTAAACCAGCTTTCAACTGCACCAATGCCCAGGGAGAAACGGCCTGAGGGAGTAAACCGTGATACAACACCTCATCAGGGCTACTACCACTCCCATCCTCTGCTGTGGCTCCTCGGGGGCTTGCTGCCCATTCTATTAGAAAATTCTAACTTCATTTAAAAAAAAGGGTCACCAATCAGGGTCTTAGGCCACAGTGACGAGCTGTTACAAAGAGTGTATTTTGCTCTAGAGAAAACTCATTTGAATGGGCACTCTGTAATGCTTAAAGGGGTTTTCCGGGATTTTGATACTGATGCTGATGACCTGTCCTCAGGAAAGGTCATCAATATCTGATCGGTGGGGGTCCGACCTCATTTATACTATAGAAAACAGGCGTGTTTCACTAAAGTATATACTTTACATTGTCATATATATATAGGTTTTGACGTTCTCATACAGACCTCCCATTGCCAAGTGTATTAGATGGTGTCAATCAATGTGTAGTGTAATACATATTTTATATTAAATACCAAGTAATTTAGATCACATATTTTTTAACAGACACCCGGAATCCCTGCCGATCAGCTGTTTCAGAAGGAACCGGTGCTCTTATCCTAAGGATAGGTCCTCAGTATCAAAATCCCAGAAAACCCCTTAAACTTTTTCCGTGGCAGCACCTGTAGAGGAATGGGACATCAAATACTCTGAGGTTTCCTCACAGATTACAGCTGATTACTTGGGTGCCGGGCAGGGGAACAGCCTTATGTAAAGTGCCCCTTCCATTGAGTAGGAATTGTACATACACTCTGTGGCGTTTCAAAATGTCAGCTTTTTACAATCACGCATCTGTGAGAGAGCTGCCTCTATGCGCACTGAGTTGACTTGTTGAATCAGACATTCTCCACTTACAGTTTACGCATCAGACACCCAGGAGTTAATCAAGTAGTCTTTTAATCCGGAGATTATATTACAAAATGTGCAGGGAATCCAGATGGTAAAAGAATTATGACAACAATATCTCCTAACTAAGAAGATGGAGATTCTCCTCAGAGAGCTGAACACACACTAACTGCAATGCATGACTGGGAAAAGAGGGAGTGGCTAGGCTGAACTAACTAGAAGCTGAAACGGAGGAGGGAGGAGAAGAGAGGAGCATACCAATACACAATGCAAGATACTGAAACAGAACATGCCTCGTCTGGTATCGGTAGATACCACTATATATATATATATGCCTACAATGGAATTGTATAAAATAACAATGAATAATGTCCATAAACCTGATGAATAAACAGATGAATAATGTCCATAAACCTGAAAAGGAAACATGCAATGAACATTTATTCAAACCAAAAAAGGATATGTCTTCAGTTCAGACCATAGAGCTGGTACTGGAAACAGTCCTAGAAGATGATGAGTATCTTTGGTAGAAGGGATCTCAACCTGGAAGTTCTGCAGGCATAAGTAACACAACTTCTGTAACGGGGCGGAAGAAGGTCTTGATTACTCCACCTCTCGCGGTTCTTACTTCCACCTTACGAACCTTCCCATCCGAACTGGAAATGACTTTAGTAAGTCCAGTAGACCAGTCGAGACGATCAACTTGTTTAACAGAACAAAATCTCCTTCTTTTAAATTAGGCCTTGGTTCTTGCCACCTTCTGCGTTCTTGCGAGAGAGAGAGGTACTTTCTTCTCCACTTTTTCCAGAACTGAATGGCAAGATGTGTTACCTGCTTCCACCGAAACTTAGAAAGGTTGTGCTCTTAGAAAATACCAGATGGCACAGGAATATTTCCTATCTTTTCTGGTTTATTGTTAAGTGATCTTTTATGCACCCCAGATGTGGATTTCTTCTTTTTAACAACAAGAGATTGTCTGTTTCTTTCATGAGAAGCTGAGCGAGACTTGGTTCTCTTTGATCTTGCCAAAGATTTGGAATGTGACTTCTCTGTCTGTGTCACCGATTTAGAGCGAGAGCGCTTATTTTGTGAGGCTGATTTAGATGTAGATTGCTTTCTGTCTATGAATCGTGAACGCAAATGCTCATGTCTGCTTTTCACTTCTGAAATGGGATCTGTCTTTGTACATACAGACTTAGATTGTTGACATGCAATATTTGTCATGGACATTGGCGGTGAACTTTTCCCTGTGGTTTCCCAAAAAGGATGAGCAATATGAAGGTGCTCATCCGTTGAAGACTGGCAAGAACTATGATCCTCTTGGGTGCAATCAACAACTGCCGATGGAACTGAAGGTTCTTGCAAAGTATCTGAAATGAACTCTTTCTCTGTTGAAGGAACCTCCTTTATAGAATGTTCAGAAAACACTTCCTTTACAGAATTAAACTCATTGTCAAACGGTTGACTGGAAGGCTCACATTTCTGAGGTGTCTCATCAGAACTACACGAATCAGAAGGCCTATTGTCAGTGAAGATATAGGATTCATTATGATAAACTGTGTGAGGACTGCAAAGCTGGGAAGGGCTTGAAGAGGGCTCCAATTGAGATCCTAAAGGCCTTTCTACAAGCTGCCCTTCTGTCCAGGAACATTCTTCTGCAGCTGACTCCTTAGGAATTAAGCTGCTTTCTGATGAACAAGTTTTTAGAATATTTGGGCAAGGAAACTCTTGCACATAGTAGTGGGTAGGACACTGCCTGAAGTAAGAAGTTCGTCCCCCTATTAATACATCAGTTCTGAAGGAGTGTACATAGCAGGGTCTGCGGGCTCTTTCGAGACATACATTTCCCACGATGACCCAACCCACTGTAAGTTTTAGTGCATATGGAGCGTTGAAAGGGCCATTGAGAAGTTCAAGGACCTTATGAGCCTCAAGAATGTCTCTACCTAGCAGGAGTAAGATCTCGGCATGGCTATCGAGGGGAGGAACTCTCTGGCTATGTTCCTGAGATGAGGGTAATGCTGTGCGGCTTCAGGTGTGGGAATCTCATCCCTTGCATCCGGCAATTCGTCACACTCAATAAGGGTTGGAAGAGAGAGTTTCTTATCTCCTTTCATGGGCTTCAAGGTGAAACCATTAGCTCTTTTTCCTGAGGTTGTCACAAGACCAGAACATGTCCCTAGGGTGTAGGGTGTAGTCTATCCCTCTATCCTGAGTAGATCAAAGAACTTAGGGCTAGCTAGGGAATGATTCCTTTGGTCATCTAGAATAGCATACATTTTTATGGTATTCTCTGGTTGTGCAGTAGGAAACACATCCATGAGGCAAATCTTAGAACAAGACTTACCACACGCAAGTCCTTCTCCGCATACCTCTGTGCATCTGGGCGTGACGGTAGTGGTTGGTCGGTCGGCACTCTCCCCACCATGACTCTCCCTGTCTTGATCGGAATGGGGCTTGTGCCAGCTAACTGGTTCTAGGTTCCGCCTGATTGGTCCCGGGTGAACAGCAGACACATGTACATCACTATTACATTCACAACACTTGACTGGAACCTTACAGTCTCTGGCGAAATGCTAAGTGAAAGCAAACAATCTGAAGCAGATATCATGACTCCTTAGGAACTCCTTACGTTCTTCAAAGGGCTTTGCTATGAAGACATGGAATTTCCTTAAAAGATGTGGTTTATCATGGATAGGGCAATGATGATCGGGTTCCTTAGGGCTTTCATTTCTATTGTTAGTAGTGGGCACAACCCCTGTCTTTTTTACTGAAATTAGACCTTTAGGGTTTCTCTGTCTGGGACTGAAAGTCTTGTGTCTCTGTTTAGTAGAGCCAAAGATGTTGGTTCCCAAGGTGTTGAAGCTCGGATCGTTTTTAACTCTAGCCCTTGATGAGCTTACAGAAGAATGAAAATGGTGGAAAGGGAACACGATGTTGCTCCTTGTATTTTGAACCTGTTGTTGCCCATTGGTCTTGAATATTGAGGGGTAATTTCTCCACGATCAAGCCCACTCCATGGGAGGTATCAAGAAAGCTGAGACCTGGTAGCTGCGGGTCTCCTTTAATGATTTCAAACTCAAGAAGAAGATTGCTTAATTCCTGAAACCCTCGGCGGTCTGTATTGGATAATTCAGGAAAGTCATATAGTCGTTTAAATAAGGCACGTTCAACTACTTCCGAGCCGCTGTATGTCTGCTCTAATCTTTCCCATGCGAGATGAAGGCCTTTGACTGGTTCGTAGATATGAATGGTTTTGAGTCTTTTAACACAGTTTGACGACCATGGACCTAGCCATCTAATTAGTAAATCAAGTTCTTGCATAGGCGGTACACCAAGGGTTTGAACTGTTGTCTTGAAGGTGGCCTTCATACTTCTATAGTTCTCTGGGCGATCATCAAAGTTCGTAAGGCTAGTACTGATGAGGTCCCTGAGGGTGAGGTACTTAGCGATTTCTGATGCGTCATTTCTTTCCTGCATCATGGCGACGGGAACTTCTCCCTCGCTGGTGTTGTTGGCACCATCTGATACCCTATGTTTGGGGGTTGGAAGATGGAATGGAGTGGCAGCTGGGTTAAGTGTAAGTGAAGGCTTCACATCTGGTAATGTTGGCGCCTGCGTCTTGGTTACTATGTAACTAGTCTCAGGAGGTTTTAATGTGATTTGACGAGCTTGAAGCGGCTTGGTCTCTAATGGCGCCTGAAATACTGTTTAAGGTGCCAGAGGTTTGAAAGAAAGAGAATTGTCCACTGGACTGGGTTCAACTGTATAGTTATCAGCTGCCTCTTTTTCTACTCGCATGAGTTCAGAAAGCTGGCGTGCAGAGCCCAAATCTTCTGGTGCAAATGCATTGACTTTGCTTTGGTCTAGGATGAATTGCAGGGTACGCCCTTCTGAGTCATTACATATCTTAAACATAGGATGATAAGCTTCTTCTTCTTCAGCAGCTTCTTCAAGAACTCTAAGTTCAGCTATGGCTGCTGTTTTTTCCCTTTCCTTCTAAAGGACCTCAAACTCAGCTTCAGCCTTGGCTTTGGTCACTTGCGCCTGAGCCTGTATAGCTGCTTGATTAGCTTGAGATTGGGCTTGTATAGCTTGCACTTGAGCCTGTATAGCTGCTTGATTAGCTTGAGATTGGGCTTGTGTCTCTGCGACTTGTGCCTTAAGGGCTGCTTCCTTTCTAATTCAGTGAGCTTGTACCTTTGCTGCTTCCGCTTTTGCGCGTGCCAACATCAATGAGGTACTCAGCGAAGAGTGCTGTGAGCGAGGCCTTAGCAATGAAGACTGAGCAATAGATTTTGAGGAACGGGATAAAGCCTTGGAGTGCCTTGAAAGGTTAGAATGGTAGGATGCAGTTTCATATTGTTGTGATATCTTGTCCTCTAGCATTGACTTGACTGCAATAAATCTGTAATATTCCTGAGACTTGATAACAGAGAAGAATATTTTTCAGACAGTCTGTTATAACTTTCATAGGTCTTTCAATTTTGTACACATGGCCTTTAATTGATCTTCCTTATAGCCTGATCCATGTGCTGCATCCATACATTATTTAGTCCTTTCCCACAAACTGGATAAATTATTACATATCTCCATTTTGTCAGTTAGAAGGGCCTTTGTAATTTTTAATGAGGGCTTAGAAATCCTTCAAGCTGTGTCCTGCAACTCCATTTGTAACACAGCAGCGACCTCTAGTGGTGGTTCAGTCTTTTAATAGCTTACAGCAGGCAGACAATATTTACTTCAGAAAACAGGCTGAATGCAGTTCCTAGCCTGTATGAAACTGCAATTGCTAGAAGCTTCTGCGATCCACAGTGAATGCAGTGTGGAGCAGGATATGATGAAAAAATCTTACACAAGCGGTGCTATTACCCTTTACTGCAGGAAGCAGGAGACAATAATGATGGCTTATTACTTGAAGGAGGAGAATATTCTTTCCTTAGCAAGAGAAGGAGAGTACTCAGGCAATTCTTTTACTGTGGCGTTTCAAAATGTCAGCTTTTTACAATCACGCATCTGTGAGAGAGCAGCCTCTATGTGCACTGAGGTGACTTGTTTAATCAGACATTTTCCACTTACAGTTTGCGCATCAGACACCCAAGATGTGCAGGGAATCCAGATGGTAAAAGAATTATGCCAACAATATCTCCTAACTAAGAAGATGGAGATTCTCCTCAGAGAGCTAAACACACACTAACAGCAATGCATGACTGGGAAAACAGGGAGTAGCTAGGCTAAACTAACTAGAAGCTGAAACAGAGGGGGGAGGAGAAGAGAGGAGGATACTAATACACAATGCAAGATACTGAAACAGAACACCCTCTCAGGGACATAAAGAAAAAAATCTGCATAAGATCCAAATAAAAATAATTATAAACTCTCTATTAATTCCCATCTGGATGAAGAGGGCAGTGACTGCTTATCTAGGAGGGATGGGTGTATAGGTTCCCTTATTTGAGAAATAGGTGCAAGTCGCAGAGATTGCCTTGTGGATACGCCATAAATGTCTAAGAATATACAGTGGACCACCGATAAAAAAGATATATAACATGCGCTAGACATTTTCTTTTCGACATCGGGGCCTATGGGTGACGTATGCTAGTGTATAGCTATACTGTGCACATGGTGCTTTCCGTTTAGTACTATAAGTCAGGGAATACTCCCAACATGTACATCTGGCAGAAGGCTAAGCCCATTCGTTTCTGCATTTTACATGTACTGACCAGCTCGTACTGAAGAAGTAAAAAAGCAGCAAGCCTCTGGTCGGATTTTACCACTACACTTCCTAGTGGTGACTCATTTACTACAAGAAACCTTGGCAGCTTGCCCTTATCGCTCAGCGCTCTAAACTATGCTCAGTAGGCATCAACATCCAGGCTGGTATTTCTAACACCTCCCTGCCCTATTCATTCTCTGACATTAACAGTTCCAGAATTATTTTTTTATAATCCCCATGAGGTATGGAAAGCAACACCGATGTCAAAAACACATAAGCTCTGCCATGGAATATGGAATATACTATAACATGACCACATTTAATATCTAAAAAAGAGCCCAGAAGCTGATTTTCAAATCAGCGCCTAGACTTGAATAATTTTGTAATTGCATGTAATAAAAAATTGAGTATGGTGGCTGAGTTATTAAATAGAATGTATCTGTATAGCGCCACCTGCTATTCTTTTCCTTATTTCTCTGTCCATCTAGCTGAGGTTCCACCCTCCCAACACCCCTAACTGTGACAGAAGCTGTGACCATTACAGAGGAAAGAGCTGCAGCAGAAAGTACACTACCCTGATCTCTCATAAGGAGAGAGCTGCAGCAAAAATGTCACGCCCCCCAAGCTGTGATAGAAAGAGAACTGCAGCAGAAAGGACAGTCCCCTTGAGCTGCAGCAGAAAGGACACTTCCCCTAAGCTGCCAGCTTGAAATAAATCTAACAGGGCAGTTGGAGCAATGAATGAGTCCATGTGAGCAGTGGTGTACATAGAGAAGTAAGGGCCCCATAACAAAAATCAAACCAGGCCCCCCCTCATACGACAGAAGGGTTTCTGCCTAAACCCCCTTTCAATGACCCTTGGGCAATTTTTCCACTGCCTCATTTGCTAAAAGTTGTTTCTTTAGAGTCCTGACCAAGTTTTCACCCCCCAGTAGAAGAGGGGATGATCCCAACTGGGCCCCCTCTTGCCCTGGGCCCCAAAGTTGAGACTTGATAACAGAGAAGAATATTTTTCAGACAGTCTGTTATAACTATCATAGGTCTTATTACATTTTGTACAAATGGCCTTTAATTGATCTTTGTTATAGCCTGATTCATGTGCTGCATCCATACATTTTTCAGTCTTTTCCCACAAACTGGATAAATTATTACATATCTCCATTTTGTCAGTTAGAAAGGACACTCCCCCTAAGCTGCCAGCTTGAAATAAATCCCCAAAGCAGTCGCATGGTCTGCCTCTATGGTAGTTACACCCCTTCATGTGTAGTACTAGCTTTGTTAAAAAGAGACCGTCATGTACTATATGATGTCTGATTTTAATTTTTTACATTTATCATGGGAATAACCCCTTAAATTTATTAAAAATTGTTAGTCTCAGGAAGCTGAGATTTAAGGAGATGTATGGCAGGGTCTTAAAGGGGTGTCCCAATCCGTATACCCAACCACCCCCTAATCAACATTTTCATTAAAGCACCGTCCCTGTGAATCGGATTCTGGTCGTATGACCTGAGGCACTGGAATTTCTCCACCTCCTGTGACGTTTCCTTCTCCCACTTAACCCTTTCTTCCAGTCACTGCTGGCAACCACATATCACAGGTATCGCCACTGCAGGGTTGCGGTCCGACCTGATGGAAAGGTCCAAACTGAACTCTGGCGCATGTGCTGCAGTCTCTCCGCGAAAAAAGTACACCTACAGAAATCCTTCTTGTGGTAAAAAAAACCAGTGCAATGATCTCGTGAAATACCCGAAGCACCGAAGCGAGCTGTGGACGGCGGCCACAGATGTATACAAAGCAGCTCCGTGGGAGTGGGGGCGATTTAGCACAGAAGTAGAACATTTGCAAAAGTTGACTTTGGTCCCGTAAACCCCTTTAACCCTAAAGACCAAGTCACAGATTTAACTTTCCCTGACGAATAAGAGGCAATGCAGGGTCGAATTTTTTTTAACTCTGTCACCACTCCATCTTCAGCGTGATGACCTGGTCAACTACAACTCCCCATATCTCAGCGTCCTGCATCCCTATGACCTGAGGGAAGTGGTCACTGAAGCTAGCTGTAGTCACCGGCAATGTTTAGGTTTTCAGCGGTATCTCCTTGGTTAAAAGATTGATCGCCCAACATCTACTGTAACTTTCCGTGGCCATCGATTAACTAAAACCGAAACAAGCAACTGAAAGGGATTCTGTCAGGCCCTCAAAGGCATTTTTACATCAGTGCACAGCGCCTCGTACCCTTTCTTTTTGGGCAAGATGCCCAGGATGGAGAACCACTATAATGAGTGAGCAGCTCCCGGCTGACCCCTGTCAGACGTTGCGCTCTCGATACGAGTCATGCCTGATCCCCGGCAGTTTCCAGCCGCATTTCACCTAAAATGAATAAAAAGCCCACCTGGGAGAAATTGCCCGCTCCTATGCAAATAAGGACAGGGTTTTTAACGCTCTGATTACTCAGGCTCCGGATCAGCCCGCGAGCACATAATGAACTGTGACCCAGCGTATACCCGTCATTAAAAAGAACACAGATAGTAGGCTTGGACAATCTGAGCATCGGAGAGCGCTCTGTGACCGGCTCATATTGGCTTGTCATCATCTTCTGATGCTCCTTCTAGCCTTCTCAGATTAATTGCGGTTTGTGTTAATGAATTGTGTCTGGACTCTGCTCAGACAGCGGCCCTCATTAAAATCCCCAGAATATTTTGCGCATTACTGCCTCTTATCCAAGCACATGGCTACAAGGAAAGATTGTTAGAGTCAGGAGAAGGAGGGGGGACCTGAGCTGTAAGAAGATTAGAAAATGAATATTTATGGCTAACTTAGTCATTAAAGGGACATCAGAAGAGACCGCAGCTTTGTGAGCAGACACTAATATCAACTGGAGATGGCTCTTAAAGGAAATGTGTCACCACATTTTTATTCTGCCAGTTACCGCATTTTTCGCCCTATAAGACGCACCCAGGTTTTAGAGGAGGAAAATAAGGAAAAAAATATTTTTCATCAGAGCTCAGCTCAGACCCCAGTCAGAACCCCAATGTTAACCAGACCTCAGAACAGGCCCTAATGTTAATAAGACCCCCAATCAGACCTCAGATTAAACCCCCAATGTTAATAAGGCCCCTATTCAGGCCTCCATGTTAATAAACCTTCATATTTAATCAGACCTCAGATCAGACCTCCATGTTAATGACTCTCATATTTAATCAGACCTCAGATCAGACCTCCATGTTAATGACTCTCATATTAAACAGACCTCAGATCAAACCTCCATGTTAATGACTCTCATATTAAACAGACCTCAGATCAAACCCCCATGTTAATGACCCCCAAATAAATCAGATCAAACCTCCATGGTTATAAGACCCCCATATAAATCAGACTTCAGATCAGACCTCCATGTTAATTTGACCCCCATATTAATCAGATCTCAGATCAGACCTCCATGTTAATAAGACCTCCCACAATAATCAGATCTCAGATCAGACCTCCATATTAATAAAACCCCCATATTAATCAGATCTCATATCAGACCTCCATGTTAATAAAACCCCCATATTAATCATATTAGAACTCCATATTAATAAGACCCCCCCATATTGATCAGATCTCAGATCAGACCTCCATATTAATAAAACCCCCACATTAATCAGATCTCAGATCCGACCTCCATGTTAATAAGACCACCATAATAATCAGATCAGACCTCCATGCTAATAAGACCCCCCCCCCCATGTTTATCAGACCTCAGATCAAACCTCCATGTTAATGGCCCCCATATTAATCAGACCAAAAAGAAAAACCAACTTACCTCTCCTGTTTGGACGTCGCTGCCAATCCTGTCATCCAGTTTTCTTCTTGTTCTTCCTGTCACACGCTGTGCTGTGACCAGATGCGCACAGCGTGAGGTCACGGAGCACCGACGTCCTCACACTGTTCACAGTCACAGCACAGCGATCAGCCGAGGAAGACCAGGGAGCAGTAAGTACAGAGCCTGGTGAGCTCTGCATTCACCACTTCCCGATCCTCCTGTACTAATAAGCTAATGTAATATTCGCCCCATAAGATGCACTGATATTTTCCGCCCCTACTTTGGGAGGGAAAAAAGTGCGTCTAATAAGGCGAAAAATACGGTAAACCCAGACAGCAACAAATATTATTTTCTTCTTTTTATTTTCTAATGACAGATTTCTTTATTCTATTCCCTGAACATGATTACGGGGGCGGCCATCTTGCCTGAGCTGTTCTTAACAGCATTTATAAAGCATTAAGAAAACTACTTTACGGCAGCCCCACGGGCTATAGACACAATGGTCAGGAGGGGAACTCATTGACTTCTATGGGAGAGTCTTCTAGGCATGCTCTGTGACCTGCGCAGAGCTCATTGCACAAGGAAAGAACACATAAGGTTTGTCAATCACCTATTCTGAATGGTGGATCTGGTCTTATCTATACACAAAGGTGATATCATTACAGGCAGGATTAGAATGACAGATAAGCAGATAACTGCAGTAAAGTGATCTGTACAGACCAAGAAGTGGCGCCTATTTTTAGGCTTAGTGGCCAGTGTGAAAAATGCCGGATTTTATGGTTTTGTCTCTTTATTTCAGGATGCTTTTTGACGATTACTGTCTGGTAAATTGACATAGACAGGACCTATAAACTTTCTAGACATGTCTGTTTTTAAAAGAAAACATGTTCTTTCCATAAATAACAATTTCTTTGGATTTTGCTTTGTCCCTTTTCACCTTTCATAGTTGCCAAAAATTCCGAACCTTTAGGGACTGTCTAATATTCAGAGGCAGTCCCTGCAATTTCAGGCTGTCCCTGGCTGAAAATGGATGGGGTTTATGTAAGCCACAGCCATAAATAGAAAGCCACGTGTTACTTAAGGGGCATTCCAGGGGCATGTTCTTTGTTCCTCCTGGCCTAGCCATCAGCATTCCCCTTGTCAACAGGATGTTCCCATACACAGTCTAGAACTGTCAGCATGGAATGGACAGTATCCGTCTGTGTAGGGACACACCCTTTCAACATGGGGAATAGAAATAGCCAGTTGTCAATGTATTCCTTTATTTCCGGGGGGAATAATAGAGGAATATCACAATGCAAAGTTCTAACAAAAAAAACTGCTACAGAATTCATAGGATTAGTCCACATTTTTAAGATAAAAAAACAGACAAAGCGCACTGGGGCAGATCCTACAGATGGTGTAAGCTTAGACCGGCTGTCTAGTCCTGCCCCAGATTTATCACAGGGGCTCAGGCGGGAGGATAAATGTGGTGCAGGGATAGACGCTTTTCTTTTTTTCTCACTCTGTACCAGCCATTGGTTGGCTTATTTTGAGACAGAATTTTACACCAGAATTGTGGCAAAACCCATTTCCTAGTAGGCCCGCCCCTTTCAATGGGTCTGTGTACATAAGCGTTGTTTTTCCTGCATCACTTCTGCGTTGCGTGAATTACTCAGCATGTTCTATATTCTGCGTTTTTCACGCAGCTCTGGCCCCATAGAAGTGAATGGGGCTGCGTGAAAAACGCATTGCATCCGCAAGCAAGTACGGATGCGATGCGTTTTTCACTGATGGTTGCTAGGAGATGTTGTTTGCAAACCTTCAGTTTTTTATCACGCGCTTTAAAAAACACATCAAAACGCATTGCAGCCGCGCGATAAAAACTGAACAACTGAACGCAATCGGAGGCAAAACTGAATGGTTTTGCCTGTGAAATCACACAGTTTTCACTGAACGCATGCTAATCCGGACACGCTCGTGTGAAAGAGGCCTTACTTTCCACATTTTCCTAAAAAAGAATGGTCAAATACTTTTGCTTACTGCTGTTAGTAGACATAATAGGATTCAGGGCAGAGAGCATGCTGTTATACAGACATCGGTGCAATCATCCACAGAAACAACCCAGGCAGAAATTTCATAACGTTGCAAAAAGAGTTATCGAAATTATTAATTTAATACAGTACTCTTCTAAAAAGTGGTTGGTTCAGTTCAGAAAACAAATGAAACCTCTAGTATTTTATCTGCATTATCTGAAATTAATCTGCACTTCTAAAATATACATTACTCTAATACCGCTTTACCTGGCTGTCTGCCCACGTTTCCTTGTTTGCCCAGTCCTTGTGGGTGCGGATATACCACCACTGGATTTCCAGTGAGTAGGGGATGTCACCACTGCCACGGAAGGAACATGCCATCTCCACGTCTTCTCCAGGGTGTGCGCTTACATCATGTGGGATTTCCGTGAACAAAGCTGAAATATAAAAGAAATGATGGAAATGCATCCAACCACATATAGAAATAATATACAGCATACATAATATTCATATAAAATCACTTAATCCATATTAGTTTAGCTATAACTAGTGTTTATGAGCTATCCGTAATTCAGAGATAAGGGCTACACATCCAGCTTCAGAATTGTTACTGTGTGGGAAGTCAGGAGAGCTTTTTGAGGACCACTTTAACATCAGTCCTATAAGCATGTGACCAAATACGAGTAGATTATTGCAGTAATATATTGGGTAAGTAATTAATTAAGTGATTAATGTACTTTATGCATTGTGAGTCTCATAGGCTGTCTGGCGGGGGGCACTTTCAGAAGTGGTTCAGTCTAGTGAATGAGCAAGCAACAAAAGGCAGTGAGGAGAGTTAATCAGGAAATACTTCAGCCCTGAGGGTACTTAAGTACTTCAGTACTTCAGCCCTGAGGGTAAAAGGGTTGTCCGATTTATTTATATTGATGACCTAACCTCAGGATAGGTCATCAATATCAGATCAGTGGAGGTCCGACTCCCAGCACCCACGCCGATCAGCTGTTTGAAGAGAAAGCCAGCGGTCATATAAGGGAAAGTGCAGTACATCTGGAAGAGAAAGTAATGCCTACATTTCAGGCTACAGACTTCCCTGCAGTGTTGTTTGGACCATATACCTCAGGGCCCCAGCCATAGTAAAAGAACAGATTGGCCATCTGTTTTTGGCCATCTGTTTGGACACATAGTTCTGAAGATAGAGAAAGTGGACCCAGATTATACAGACTGATTGAAAAGAGTGAGAGACCCAAATGAGAGTAACAGACTACCTGACTTGGGAAATTGCAAATGCCAACTGCAGAAACTGCACTTAATGTGATCAGTGCCCGTGTGAACCATCTATTGAACTGCCTCAGTAAGGTACAGTGGAATTGTTGCATCAAACCTGACCTCATCATTGTCTCGCATGTCAGGGGACCCTGCCTTGCACCTCAAAACCCCACCTGCACCAAGGGCCCCCCAACTAACACCAGAAAGGAGAACCGCAAAAGCCAACAACTGCCCCAACGGGAAGAGAAGTGCGCCCTTCCCATCACTGAATGGCACTAGGGAGCACTGGGGAGGAGAGCCACCATGAGCACTACAACTCTCTTATGTGCCACTATCACTGCTCTGACCCTCTCGGCCTCCCCCCCGACCGGTGCTCCTCCACACGTTGTGGATTATGCGCAATTCTTCCACATGAATCTCATGTGCTTTTACTTTCCGTGCAGAAACTGGCCTACAGTGCGAATTTTAAAATCTATAGCATGTCAATTGTTTGTGCAATTTTTTTGTTTGGATTTCACCCTTTACAAAGACCAGGGTTGAGAACTGTGGCAACACTGCATCAAACCCACACCAAAGACCACAAGTAATACATGAGTATTTGGTGCAGAAACACACAGAAACCCGCATGGACATCTGTGTGGAATATCTTGTAAATCCGCTGCACCCATGTGCGGTCAAAGACATTTCTCTTGGCAGATCCCATGAGTTTCAGTAGGATCCGTCAACAGTCTCAAAAAATTTGGCCTGCCCTTCAAACACTAGCCAAAAGAGCAAACAACACATTTTTTCCGGGTCTGATCCTATTGTTTCCCCAGTGGTGACAGCAGGCCACTTATACCCCCCGGAACATCCATGTACATTGAGGAAGCTGCGCCCGAACGTACATAATCCTAACTTGAATTTGGAGAGTCGTAAAAGATAATTCACTACGAGGAGCATTAAACACACGGGTGGTATAAAACGCTATGGGCAGATGTTCATTTGATATGATCATAGACTGACCAACACAGTGGATCATTTCTATTAATCTAACATAAAATGTTATGGCCCCAGCCAGCGGGGTACACAACAACACTGACTATAAACCTTAACGGGCACTTTTTTATCTTTAGTAAGTAGCTTTTGGCTGGCATACTGTGTCCATACCGTATAACGAGAAGTATATCATTACTGTTGTACCGGTTTTACGTTTGCTGCGGCGTTCTACCCTGCTCTGCTGCACTCACGGTAAACACAGCTTCTCCATGCGTGAATAGATGGCGTGCTAATAGGATTCCTCTTCGTCGTAGCCATGTGTTAATGTCAGATTTGCACAGAATGTATTGATTTCATCAGTACATGGATGATGCGCTTTATTCACAGGGGTCATACAGCATATTGGTCCTGATCGCCTACTTCCCCGACACACCTGTTCCCACCTTCCCTCCATAACATCCTTCTCTCCCTCCCGGCTCCTGTTTTCTCCTCTCCCCCTGTCTCTGGCTCCTTAGCTGTAGTATTTAGTTTCCCTTCAAGGGCCGCAGCGCACCATCTGTCAACAGAGCCGTAAAAAGCTGATACATGCAGAGGGGGGAACAGCCTGCGGCATGGGGAGAAGGGGGAGAGCGATAGATGGAGGGAGCGATACGAGGAGAGCGAGAGTGATGGAGAGGAGGGTATAACTGTCTGCAGAGCAGTAAAGCGACAGATCAAACGGTACACCCTGCAATACCACAAGTGGAGGGTAATGTGACAGCGGCAGATTAACGGCCTGCAGCGGCGTGAAGGGTGAAGGTAAAGAATGGCAAGGTAGAGTTTACAGAATGTCAGGAACTTGAAGAGGACCACTTGTGTGAACCATCTTTTCATACATATCGAAAGGCTTTTATTAAACTATTGGCTCAAAAAAGATCAGGATACGGTGGTCCCTCAAGATATGACGGCCTCCGGATACAATATTTTCAGCTCGCAATGGTCTTTCCTGGGCCATCGACAGTTGAAACTAGACTCAACATACAATGTCTCAAGCTGGCCACACACATTAGATAGAAGCTCGTTGATGGTTGAACAGCAGGCGAAGAAACATCTGGTGAACGTTCATTTCACCGCAGACACGTCCATATTGGCCATTACAGTTGTTCAAACTGGCCAAACACGTTCAATGAAACCGACCGATGAATGAAAGATCTTTCTAGGAAGGTTCTTTCAAAGAAAGATCTTTCGTCCCAGAAAGAGCTTTCTTTATACAAACAATCTTTCGTCCGACCATCAGATGAAAATATTAAACATGGCTGACTTCTTTTGAGACAATATTGCTCTGTCATCGGTCGGCTAAAACGGTCGTTCATTGCTAAGTTTCACCCGACAAACGTTCACTTTGGTTGAAATCGTCCATTTTGATCAAGTTTAGGCTACTTTCACATAAGCATTTTTTGCGGATCTGCAAAAACGCTTCGATTAAAATAATACAGCCGCGTGCATCCGTCATGAACGGATCCGGTTGTATTATGTCTCCTACAGCCATGACAGATCCGTCATGAATATCATTGAAAGTCAATGGGGGACGGATCCTTTTTTGTTCTATGACAGATCTCAATAGCGGAATTGAAATGCAGATGTGAGAGTAGCCTTAGACTAAGGCTCAATTCACAGGTCTGTAAGTGTTTTGCGGAACCGCAAATTGCGCATCCGCAAAACACGGACACTGACAATGTGTGTTCCGCAATTTGCAGACCGCACATCGCCGGCACTATAATAGAAAATGTTCTGATTTTTTTGTGGAAACGGAAGTGCAGATCCGGAAATGCGGATGCGGACAGCACATAGTGTGCTGTCCACATCTTTTCCGTCCCCATTGGAAATAACTGGGTCCGCACCGCGGAACGGATGTGGACCCATTTTGCAGACGTGTGAATGGAGCCTAAAGTGTATGGCCACCCTTAGACTTTGATTCAACCAATCAACATGGTCATTTCTCTGATAATACAGTATATCATTACTGCTGTACTAATTTGAAATTTGCGGAGGCAGACCACCCTGCTCTGCTGCCCTCACGGTAAGCACTGCGTCTCCAAGCGTGAGAGGATGGCGTGCTTATAGGATTGTTTGTTTAGCGTGGTATTACATCTCCTATACTAGCCTCAGGTGAGGGTGGCTCCATTTTATATTTCCGATACCCTGTGTGCTAACAGGACCCTGAAGAAGCTCCTGTCTCATCATACAAAGTGAATTTACAGCTTCCAGCATCTGCTCCTGACTGTTATCTGTAAGGATTTGCTTTATCTGTCTTAGTTATCTGCTTATATTTTATAACTCTTCGTTTTCTTTTTGGAACCAGTTACCGGTACTGGATTCCTATACAGTTATAGACTCAAGTTACAACGGCTTGAACATACAATGATCGTTCCAGAACCAATTAATATTGTAACTTGAGGGACTACTGTATAGACATTTCTAGGGTCCAAACGCCACCAAAGGATGACATAATACATACGCTAGGCCAGTGGTGGCGAACCCATGGCACGGCAGTCAGAGCTCTCTCTGTGGGCACCCACACCCTGGAAAAAGTGCCTTAGTCTGTTCCTGCCATTCATCAGCGCGGGGCGCACTATGAACGGCACAGGCAGAGCTTTGAATGTAGGCAGGCTGTTATAGCTAAATGATAAAGTGCATGGAAGATATACTATACTGGACTTTAGTATTCAGGTTAAATTGCCATGTTGGCACTTGGCATAAAATAAGTTGGTTTTGGGTTGCAGTTTTGGCACTCTAAAAGGTTCGCCATCACTACGCTAGGGTCTAGTATACCGTTAGGAACCAGATATATCATTTCTGGAGCAATATAGTAAGTTTATCAGGCCTTTCTGACCGTGTCCATATTTCAGTCCGCAAACAGACCATGTGCGTTCTATATTTTTCTTACTCCCATCAATAGAAAGGACTATTCTCAACCACCATACAGACCAGAAGAGGACTTGATGCACATGTATTGCCCAGGTCAACATGCTAATAGAGAAATTGGTTTCCTAAGGATTTGGTCGCTGTGTGTGAGAATAATAGAGTATCAGGCTGGAGAGAAACAGACTTTCATGTACTATATGAAGTCTGATTTTTATTTTTTCACATCAATCATTGGATAACCCCTTTAAATCTAGGGTTCAGTTGGAGAACAAAGGGTTTATGGCCTTGGAGCTATCTATATACGCCATGTTTCTTGCATTCAGAATGTAAGATTGCAACTCGAATCCTTGCCAGAAGGGTTGTGGCTGATCATATGAAAGGTCTTGTCCAAGCTCCCAGTCAAAAAAGTGGGGTCCGCGCCCTTAGTGCGCTTTTAGACCTTCTTTTAATAACTTAAGACTGTAGCCTATGGCCACTGAGGCATCGCCGAATGAAAACTAGCAGTGTGTCCCTGATATAGTAAAAAGTGATAAAAGTGCATTGTGTCATGAAAAGTGCAAGAAAGGCTGGAAATATACAAACAATACTCCAGGTAAAAAGAAAAAAAACATAGAAATGGGAAAAATGAAGGAGCTTAGGAGAATTACTATAACGTGTCGAGACAGGCACAGAACAGCTTGAAAAAAAAACGGCAAACAAGTCACGAAAAAAAAAACCCGTAATGAAGAAAGAGAATGGCAGAGGTGGAGGGGGTGAAGGAACCGTGAGGCAGATGGTGAGGAAGATGAAGTAAGGGGGGGAAGCGGTAAAGGTTAGTGAGGCAGAGGGGAGATTAAGGAAGGTAGACAGGAGAAAAGAGAGAGAAGGAAGGTGAAGGAGAGGGGAGAGCGCACTTCAGAGCAGCAGCTGGAAGATTGGAAGAGACAGCTACGGAATTACATATCCAGGGAGATTTAGAGGAAAAAAACAATGTGACAGGAGAACAGAAACAGAAGCGGGTCCATGCAGGGACTTTACAACCCATTACCGAGAGAGAGTGCTCAGGAGAGGAAGGGATGGAATGAGAAAAAGGAGCAATGAAGAAGGCGATGGAACGAAAGAACAAGGGAAGGGGATATACAAGAGGGAGGCCATGTAATTAGACTGAAGGAGGAAGGAGAAAATGTAATTTATGTCAGAGCAGGTCACCGTCGTAGCGGCACAGACCGCAATAAACTGCCTTCCCTCATATATATACTCGGGTCCTAATTCTATTGATATATACTCTACGCCAATAATGGCTTTAGGGTCTATTCTCTGGCATCCCGAGGATGTCATCTTTATAAACCATATTGAGTGGCAATATTTTTCTCATGGTCGATGCTTAAAGGGGTTTCTGAGAAATTTAAAAATGAGTCTAGTGCTAGGAAAAGTGATAATTTGAAAAAAGAAGCTATATTCACCGGGTTAATCCCCGCCACTCCCAGGGCCGCACTTTGGTCCTACCCATCAGTTTTTGCTTACATGGCTGACAAGAACGTCAATCGTCTGGGCAGACCAGTGGTAGGATCAAAGTGTGGCGCTGGAAATAAACTGGCGAGGATAGCCTCTCTTGTTAAATTTGGCAGAATTCCTGGCAGTGGGCACATTTTTAAATAACTTTAAAAAAAACTTTTTTTTTTCTTTCATTTTTTAGTTTGGATCAACATCCTTTACAATAATCATTTATGCATGTAGCTATAATTTTTTAATATATTTCTTTTCCCTTTATTGCTCCTATCTCCTGTTCTGGGCTGTGGTCACATGACCATGTCCATGCACCTTGACTTTTCTATTTCCTGTGATGTCATGTCCATGGGTGGGTCAGTGATAGGGAATTATAGCTTTTGGTTGGAGATGGCAACACAAAGTGCTACATACAGTAGGATGTAATAAACCAAACAGGTCAGGAGAGTCCAAATTTAAAAAAACTGAAGATGTATGTGAGGTAAGCAACTATATGAACATATCTGTTAAACATAGTCATCTCTGAAACCCCTTTAAAAATGCATTGACATAAAAGAAAAAACATACTGTAGGTGCACAGTCTAAATGGGTGAGCTACGGTATTCAGATTAATGTATAGCCAGGGTCACAATAGGCACCTCTGAGTTTTATTTCGGGGGGGGAAGGGGGGGGGGATTTCCATATCAAATCTCATCTGAGCAATGTGCATTTATGCCTGAATGGTATGTATTTAAAGTGTATATCCATGTTTCTTTAGAGTTTTTTCATTTCTGGCCTTGAAGAAGGGACCTCAGAGTGACGAAAGCTTGCCTTACAACATCATGTATTTTAGCTAGCCATTAAAAGGTATCAAATTATAATATTTTATATTGTTTCTCCTTTTGAGAGTATCAAGACTTTTTACTACTGGCTAACATGGTACCAAACCCTTTTCTTTTGAAGGCTATGTTCACCTTTGGGTGCAAATTTTTTTATTATTGCATTGTACTCATTTTGAGCTAAAAGTCATTTTTTCAATTGGTCTTTATTAAAAATGTTGAGCCCCTTTCTCTGTACAGCCTATAGATTCTTTAGTAGCAGGCTCTGAATTTTTACTTTGTTTCGTCAGGCGGCTCAGCTGACGGATTCCATATCTCATATTTCTAACCTCATAAACACTAATTATAGCTCAATTCTTACGGACCGTATACGGAACACAAAAAACGGTCCGTACACTCGCAAAAAAAATGTTTGTGTGAAAGAGGTCTGTCACCTACCTGACTGGTTTTAAACAGATCACATTGTTCAGTGGGGCAGTGGTCACAAGTGCCCAGGGGCGGAGAGATATGCAGTGCGCATGCACCGATTTCACGCCAGTAACTGGCTCATGCGCACTGCATATCTCTGTGCCTCTGCCCACAGTAGGCAGAGCACTGCGCATGCCCGGCAGCGATGTGCGAACGACCTATAGGCAACAGAGCCACAGGGCTGGCCTGAGCTTACTTAGCCTTATAAAAGAGATCTGTGGCTTAATTTTGCAAAAAAACAGGTTTTACTAACCTGTCAATCATAGAAATAAGGTGCCCGAGGGGAGGTCCAGGGATGCAGGGTGCCCGGCTGCAGCCATTGCCGTTCATGCTCGGTGCCGCCTTCCCAGAGTTCTGTGCCGCCTCCTACTCCTCTGTGCCGCCTCTCCCTCCCTCCCCCCGCTGTGAGATGCCGCGCGTGCGCACAGGCTCAGCCTGATGCGCCCGTACGGACTGCTTGGATCCGCTTCTTCTAGCGAAGTGCCGGCGCATGCGCACTACGCTAGAAGAAGCCGTTGCCAGCAGTCCGTCCCTGGCAATAGGTGTCTGAGACGTCTATAGGTGGATGTAGTTTCCTGTGCGTTACTTATAGTAATAAGCAGGAGAACACAGAATTACACAACGTAATGAGGTACACACTGGGCAACATGGTCGGGTTAGTTCTCTGCTCGCCCTCACGTGAACTTATTGCACAAAGAACAATAAGAAAAAAAAAATTTACAATTGTAAATCTGGTGCCGTCCAAAATAACAGGCTGTAACCTAGCAACTCTGACAGTTCACCGCACCAACACTTTGTTCCATGCGTCGCGTGACATGAGCGTTACGTGTACGCACAGATGTTGCACGCATCACTGCAGTCTGATGACTCTACAATGACTGAAAGACGTGTTATGTCATGCTAAAAAAACTGATACCAGGATATATAATGACAATGCAAATGTATGATCTGCGATTCTGGAGAGGCGTTTATCATGTGTGCTGTCCACATCTTTTGTGTCTCCACTGAAATTAATAAGTCCACATCCAATCCACAAAAAATGCGGAAGGGCTTCAGACTAAAAACATTTATTTCAATGGGTATTTTTTGCATTGTACAATTGGGGGAGTGGGTGGCTGGCTTTTTTTGAGAGGCAGACACCTTAGAACAAAAGGATCAGGTATTTTAAAAATTCCAACATCCCTGACATCTGCCATCGGAGGGGATGATGAAGGACACCCACCGACAGATGGTCTTTTGATCCCACCAAAGTTGGCGGTCTCAGCCAACATTAACTTATCAGAATTTGTCACCATCCACATCAGTCCTTTCCCCCAATTCCACGCTAGGAAATATAACAGGCAGTATGGTTTGGGAGTTAGGGTGATGAAGACTGAAGAACCTAAAGAAAACCCACACAGACATGGGGAGAACATTCAGACTCAAACCCAAGACCCCAGCCCTGCAAGGCACCAGTTCTTACCACTGAGCCGCCCTACTGAAAAGACAGGTTAGGGTACGTTCGCAAATGCAGCAGCGCATCCGGCGTACTGTTCTGGCAGAGCGCAGCCTGCAGATTTCGCTGGATTCTACACTTTACCGCCAGATCTCTATTGGCTATCATGGGTTCTGGCAATAATCTGGCCGCTTTCCACCATCAATGTCGGGTTTTGGCCTGACAAAAACCGTTGCATGCAGCAGCTTTTGTCCGGCCCACGGCAAGCATTTGTGTTGGATCAGGCATGCCGCGAATGTAACCTTAGAAAAATGGAATCCATAAAATGAAGGTGGAGTTCATTTGGGCACATGAAGAAGTTGGGTCTCAATTTTCTAGCCAATTCAACAACCAGATGAGTGGGCTTCTCATAGCGATGTGAATCACTCAGTGTCACTTACACAGCTTTGTTGATTTTCATGCTTCCTGCCATATCGATATTTTATGGTGAATGGTTTTATTTAAAATCTGGAATATTTTTCACATTTTTTGTAAACCAGTGAATTTAATTATATTAAAGGGAATGTATCACCTATATTTTTGACTAACAAAAACAAGATACTGAAAACTATATTTTTTTTCTAATTTTCTATTTATTTTCTGATGGTATACTCTATATATTCTGTAGCCATCTTGCCTGGGGGTAGCCATCTTGACTAAGAAGTTGTTAAAAGTATATTGCTTTACAGCGGCCACATGTCTTAAGAAGGTCATTGACTTCTATGGGAGAGGGTTGTGGGCATGCTCTGTGACCTGTGCAGAGGTCATTGTGCAGGGAGGGGGGAGTAGATAAGCTGTGACAATCACCTATTGTGAATGGTGGATCCTGTGTAAAGGTGGATTTAGACGGGCCGACTGAGGGGCCGATTGTCGGGAAGGAAGCGTTCCTTCCCAATGGTCAGCTGCTCGTTCGGTGAAGGAGACCGCGCATTTACATGCAGCAATCTCCTTCACTGTAAGAGGACGGGGGAATCGCTACAGTGATCCCTCTTCCTCATACAGAATCAGGCCTTCTGAGCGGCAGATCGCTATTTAGACCACACAATCTGCTGCTCAGAAGCCATGATCGGTGGTGCCTGCATGGAAGACAGGATCACCAGATGAACAAGCGTCTCGCTAGTTCATTGGGTGATCGGCGGCACATTTAGTCGATCAGATGAACGGGATGCAGGAGGGGGTCGAACCCGATAATCTGGACAATTATTGGTGCGTCTAAATACACCTTAACCTGCTATTGTAATCCTGCTTGTAATGATAATCAGCTTACTGCTGAAAAGTGATCTCTGAAGAACAGGAAGTATCAGCCTATTATTGGACTTTGTAACCAGTGTAAAAACTGCAAAATGTCTTTAGGAATAAAAAAAAAAAGTTTAACATTAAACTAATTTGATCAATAGCTTTTTTTCTGGTGGTATAGTGTATATTTTCCTTCTTGCCTGGGGGTAGCGATCTTGACTAAGCAGCTGTTAACAGTGTATTGCTTTACAGAAGCTACATGGACCACTGGAAGCTGTAGTTTTAAGAAGTTCATTGACTTCTATCAGAGAGGGTTGTGGGCATGATCTGTGACCTGTGCAGGGGTCAATGTGCAGGGACGGGGAGAACATAAGCTGTGACAATCACCTATTGTGAATAGTGGATCCCGTTTTCTACATCGCTGTAACCTGCTATTGTGATCCTGCTTGTAATGATAATCAGTTTACTGCTGAAAAGTGATCTCTAAAGGACAGGAAGCATCAGCCTATTATTGGACTTTTTTTTTTTTTTTATTCCTACATTAAAAAAAATATGTTTAACATTAAATCAATTTGATCAATAGTTTATTTTCTGGAGACAGAAGCAAATAAAATAGACCCATGCCAGCTGTATAGAGGAAGTGTAA